>VWZI01015466.1:32438-71233 GCA_013396835.1 Psilopogon haemacephalus
AAAAAAAAAAAAAAAAAAAAAAATCATCTAAAGGATTAATATTTTGATCTCTTCTTAGAAGCTAGCACTGGAACAGATAAACAGCATGCAGCATTTTCCAGGGTTATTGTCAAGTAGTGTGTGGCTCAGTATTTGCTGTGGCTTGATGCACCTATAGGAACACCTATAGGAACTATTTCTGCTTGTGTTTTTGCAGAGGGGAAAGGAAAACAAGGGTGCAGGTTTTGGGTATGAATATCTGCTTCTGCATCTGCTTCTCAGTGTTTGAGACATGATAGCAAAAACTGTCTTATACAGTAAAAGCTATCTCAATTTGTTTTAGATAATCTAATATCAGATATGTTAGGATAATTTGGTTGTGTTTTTTTTTTGTTTTGTTTTTTTTTGGGTTTTTTTGGTTTTTTTTTGTTACCAAGATGTTCAAGTTTTCATGGAATCATAGAATTGTCAGAGTTGGAAGAAACCTTGAGGATCATCTAGTTCCAAGGTACCTGCCATGGGCAGGGACACCTCACACTAGATCAGATTGCTCAGAGCCATATCTAGCCCGGCCTTAAAAACATCCAGGGATGATGTTCCACCACCTTCCTGAGCAATCTGTTCCAGTGTCTCACCACCCTTATAGTGGAGAACTTCTTCGTAATGTCTGATCTTAGCCTCCTCTCCTCTAGCTTGGATCCATTCACCCCAGTCCTGTCCCTACTTGACATCCTAAAAAGTCCCTCACCAGCTTTCTTGTGGGCCCCCTTCAGATACTGGAAGGCCACAATAAGGAGTCCTCAGAGCCCTCTCTTCTTTAAACTGAACAATCCCAACTCTTGCAGCCTGTCTTCATTGCAGAGGTGCTCAAGCCCTCTAGTCATCCTTGTGGCCCTTCCTTTCTTTTCATATTGCAGTTGTATGATCATTTGCAGACAAAAGACTACACGACTCAATTACTTTGTCCTAGGGTCTGCAGAGTCACACTTGGTAATTCATCAGATATTCCTGTACTGATTAGCTTATTACTTTAGGATTATTCTTTGGCTTTTTCTCTTAGCCAGGATTCACTCACATTTGTCTTCTGGGAAAGATTATTTTTCCATGGACATTTATCTGGATCCTCTCAACACCATCAGCCATCAGCCTCCAATGTGTTGTCTTGCAACTCAGACCATTCTTCCCTCTCTTTTGTTGCTTTCACTTCCCTGGGTTGTTTTGTTTTATCGAGGAGTACATTGCCTTGAGTGACCTAGATTTCATTATTATTTAACTTTCCAAATTCTGGTCTGTAATCCTTTGGTCTTAAAGTTTTCTATATAACCAAACCATTGCAAAACTGGGGGACATGAAGGTGATTCCAAAGTCCATGACTTCTTTTCACTCCATGAGGATTTTTTTGATGGCTAGCTCCATGCTTTATTGGTCTGTCCATTGGGATCCAAAACAGCATCCCCTTTCCAACCCTCAGCCTTGTCATGCACTTCTCTCACATGCTTCCATCATGTGGTCTGTTTCTCATGTTACGTGTCTCCAGTGCGTGATCTAAAATCCTTTACATAGAGTTTGGGCTTTTTTGTGAGACACAACTGATGGCTCATGGAGCTTCCTGAAAGACAGGGCACCATGGTGCTGGCTGTAGGTTTTCTTTCCTTTTCATCCTGTTTTTCACAAATTGTTGTTAGTCCCTTGGAGTTTAAAAAGCAGAGCTCTTACCCAAGCACTCATTCCCAATTTTCTGCCTCCATCACAGTTTACAAGTAAGCTGCTACCACCATTCACATTACAGAAATGTTGCTGTTACTTTATTTCCCTTTCACTGCCACTCTTCTCAAATGCATTCTTACCATCCTCAGTGAAGAAAAAGTCCCTTCTCAGTAGACTTCCTTCCAGATCGAGTTGTCCTTTCCTTTTCTTGTCCTTACTGGTTTCAGAGCTGTCATTATCTTCTGTGTTTCTTCTTTCCCTTTCTTCCTCAAAGCTTCTGCTCTCCACCAGCTTGGGTTAAGCCTGATACTTCATTTCCCCATTTGCCTTCTTTGAGCAATATGGCCTCCTTTGACATCTGGCTGCCTCTTTCATGCATGTTTTTAGCCCGGTTCTGAATCTTTACTGTTACCAGACCTGACCTCACTGTCTGGCTACCAACTCTGGTCTGAGGCACAGCAACGATTCTCTTAATTTCCAAATTCCTTTCAGTGCAGCTTTGTCTACTCTGAAGTACTTTTTATTTTTTGAGCATCATGTAAACTCTGGCATAGTTTGAACGTCTTTCTTTGAGCCTGAGATCTTCTTCACTGACTCTTCTATTTCAATATCATAGCAAAAGTGTTACACTAGAAATTCCCAAATGTTCCCTGCCTTTATGGATCCAGCTGTGATCTTGATCCTGAAATGCTTTCTGTCAGCAAAGGGAAAGGGAAGAAAGCATTAATAGTGCTGGATGTGTAGGATCAAGGATGTTGTGAACAAGTTCTTTACCATAAGGATGGTGGAACACTGGAACAAGTTGCCCAGGCAGGTAGTTGAGGCCCCATACCTGGAGGTATTCATGGTGAGACTTGACAGGGCTCTGGCCAGCCTAATCTTAATTGCCTCTGCTGACTGCATTCTGACTTTGCTGTCCTTTCCATTTGAGTGCTACACAGGACTGGATGATACCTACTTCTGTATGCTTCTCTCAGCATCTTCTATCATTTTGTCACTCTCTGTATTCCTTTGTCTTTATTTTGAGCCCAGTTTCTGAAACAAGCTCTGTGGATCTGAATCCATGGCCACTCCCCAGCCCTTGCAGTGATTAATGATTCACATGAGCATGACTGAAATTGGAATGTAGCTCTCTGTGCCCTTGCTCCCACCTGAACATACAGCTGCTCGGCCACACAAGCTTATTCCTTGAATAAAAAGTTTTCTCTTTCCTCTGCACTCGCAACACTTTGAGAGGACTCTTTCACTGAAAGAGGCCAGAAGCAGTGGGTGTGCAGCTGTGTACTGCCATGAAGTGGGAGCTTGATCTGTTGGCTCAGAGTTGCCCATGCATGCACTATCTTCAAGTGGCCTCGCTTACTGTGCCCTCAGAGCATAGAGATGGGCATGCATTGGCATAGCCTAGTCTGGCACAATGTTATTTGTTTTCTCATCCTGATGGTGGCTCCCCATGCAAGCTAAAATCTCCTTCAGGAATGTGGATTGTAAAGGCACCAAGGCTGCATCTGGAGCCCTCACCCTTACGACGTAGCTTGGGAAAATTAATGCTTGCTGCTTTTTCAGCATGGCAGGATCCTGGTGACCTCTGAGCTCAATGGAGCTCTCTGGGATCACCTTACTTTACGGCTTTGACCCTACTTCCATCTTTTGATTGCTCTGAACCCTTTGTTTCTCCTCTGTCTCCTCACACAGTGCTCTGCAGTTCAGAAATGTTTTCTCCAGGCTTGCCTGTTTGCTTGTGTGTGCTGTGTACTGAGCCAGGGAATTGTTCCTGGAGGGCTGGGAGACAGCACTGGTCACAGAGCTGCAGTGCAGAGCATGGCATGGTATTGATGATAAGAGAACTGTGCATTGTTTCCTTAACTTCAGTGTTGTGTCCTTCAGTTCTTCTTCCAGGCTATTCAGAGTCAGATGCCCAGCTGCTTCCTTGCTTTTGGCATTTTTTCCTTGAGGGCTGTTTGTGCTGCTGTTCTGGCACAGGATATCTCTTCTTATCTCATTGTCTGTAGAGGGCAGGTTTTGGGGGAGGACAGGCTGTGCAAGCCAGGCTTTCAGGAAAAGGAGCTGTGACTCTCTGAACATCAGCCGTAATGGAGAGATTAATCTCAGTGGGGAGGTTTTCAATGTTTTGTTTAAAGGGCTTGTGAAACTTCAGAGGAAAAAGCTTCACAGGCTTGCAGAGACGGGGCAACTTGTGTAGACCTCTGAAGTCAGCTCTTTGCATGGTCGGCTGGGAGTCTGTGGCAGGTGAGATATTCCCATGTCAGATACAAGGTAGCATTGCAGAGACCAGTGGCTTCCAAAGCCTGTGTCTGAAAGAGGAGGAAAACTTCAGCTTGAAGTCAGTTTTGTGCAGTGTGCCAAACCTCTGCCCACTGTTTCTGGGACATTAATCACCTACATTTGAAAGTGGATGGAGAAGGTTGTTTTTTTGTGTTTTTTTAAAACTTCTGGCCAACTCCTGGGTCCTTACTCAGACAGAAGTTCTGTGGAAGTCAATGGGAGTGTTGTCTGAGCAAAGACTGCAAGATGAGGCTCAAACTCTAGTAGTGATCTAAAAGGTGACTACACAGAATGCTTTGTAACACCAAGAGGCATGTTTGGTCCTTAGGGCTCTTGCTGGTCAAGTCCACCATGCTTTCCCCCTCAATGTAAGAGTTACTTGGCTCATCCCCTACAAAGGATAAAAGTGTGATAAGAGTTTTATTTGAGACCTTGTGTGTTTTTTGCAGAAGAAAAGAAAAAAAATCCACAGAGGCTATGCTGGGTAGAGTAAACCCTTATAAATAAAATACATACTGAAAAATGGCAGTGGTTGCACAAACATTCCTTGTATGACAGAAGAAAGAATAGTCCAAATGAATTTATTAACATAGAAAAGAAGGCTCTTGCCTGTTAACTGGGATAGACAGCTCCTGTCAGTGTACTGAACTTACCAGCAAAGCCCAAGAACCATGTAAGCTCCATCAATAAGTAAGCAGAACCTGGTGAATGTCTTCTGTGAGCAGTCACTCCTTAGGTTGTAGGACATGTCAGATCTGGGAAGATGAGGTGGAAGGAAATGGAGGAGAAGAGCCTTTGCTGATGCAAGCTGGTGTGGTCCCATTGCTGCTAGGTAACTTGATGTCCTTCCTCCCAGCTGTAGATCTGATTTTATGGTGGTTCAAGCACTACCATAATCCTGATCCTTGGTTAGGTTAGACTACACATTGTAGTGTTGAGGTTCTTCTCCCCCTCTGCTCTGTCTTAGTGAGACCACACCTGAAATACTGTGTCAAATTTTGGGCTCCCTGCTTCAGGAGAGACAGGGACCTGCTAGAGAAAGTCCAGCAGAGAGCCATGAGGATGACTGGGAGACTTGAGCACCTCCCCTATGAAAAGAGACTGATAGCCCTGGGGCTGTTTAGTTTGGAGAGAAGACTGAGAGGAGATCTGATCAGTAAGTATCAATATCTGAGGGGTGGGTGTCAAATGGATGGGGCCAATCTCTTTTCGGTGGTCAGCAGCAATAAGGCAAGGAGCAATGGATACAAACTGAAACATAGAAGGCTTCACCTCAACATGAAGAGAAGCTTCTTTACAGTGAGAGTGTTGGAGTACTGGAACAGGCTGCCCAGAGAGGTTGTGGAGTCTCCTTCTCTGGAGACTTTCAAAACACCTGGATGCGTTCCTGTGTGGACTACCCAAGGGGGTCCTGCTTTTGGCGGGGGAGTTGGACTGGATGATCTCTAAGGTTCTGTGACTCTGTGTGCACATACACTTGACGTGAACTATTCAACTTGTTTCCCTGTCTCTACCTCATGTGGGTGTTGTCGTGGAGCATTAACATTGAGAAATGGGTCTAAAGTACCCTATGAAAAAGAAATAGTTTCTGCTTTACTGTAGCCCTGGAACAGAATTAGGTGTCTGCCCTCCAGACTACTCAAAAGAACAGAAGCAGACGTGCATCCAGTTTTACTTGACATTTTTTTGTTTGGTCGTACTTGTCATTGCCATGCTGAAGAGTCATCTGGCTTTGCCTTTAAAAGCAGAAATAGTTAGCATGGGGGAAAATTGTAGTGTCTTGTGGAGATATGACAGCAAGAGGAAAAGAAATATGGCAAATGCAGTTAAAAAACAACTGCTTTTTGGTGAAAAGTAGAATACTGACACTGGAACTGCATTTGGATCAAAATAGGCACGAAGGAAATTTGCTATTTGCATTGTTTTCCTTAGAACTTTCTTTAAAACTCAGCTGGTTAAAGGCAGATCCATGCTTGTATATGTTGTACAGTCATTGTCGGAAGTTTGAGGCTGGGTGACATTTGACCACTATCTAAACAATTTTATAAACTGGTATTCGTGGCTGTCATGATTCTGTTCTTCTGATAGTGATAAAATTCTCTTTTTTCTCCCCTACATTGCTGAAGGTAGCATTTCCAATTCAGCTCTGAAAATAAACCTCTGTCAAGTTACAGGGATGAAAATTTGCTGTGTAAAAAATCAACCAGCAGCCAAAGCATTAACAAGGGTCATTGTAAGAAGGTAGATTCATAGAATGGTTGAGTTTGGAAAGGACCATAAAGATCATCCAGTTCCAACCCACCACACCAAGCACGTTCAGCCTGGGTATTTGTCAGTGCTCTTTTCCTTCCGCCAGTACTCATTTATTGGCTGTGAGCAAGGGCTTCCCCTTGCAGGACCTCTCCTGGTTTCTGTGTCCGGTTCCCTCCTGCCTTAGAGTAATTGTCAACTTTGCATTTTCCTGGCTCAGGGGTGGTGAAGTCCACTGGATCGGGAGAGAGCCAGCAGAACAGCTTGGCTGCTGTGCACAGGGTCCTGGAAGCTGAGCACAGCTGACATGCTGGGCTGGCAGTGAGATGCCCTCAGCATGTGTGTGCAGTCATGCCCTGGCTGCCTGAGCACCATCCAGTATGAAAGCAGGGTGCTGATTCAGGGTACTCTGACTTTGCTTGACAACTCCAACAAGCCTGGTCCAGGGGCAGCTGTGTTTCCAAGGGCAGCTTCTGGTATCATTATTTTTGGTTTCTAACAGTGAAAGTATCAGGCTTGTTCAATGATGTTCTCTTTGTTTTTAAGCTCGTTGAGGAAAAAGGTGATAACCAAAATGGAGATGGGACAGTTTCTAGTGTTCGTTGCTTGGAAATAGAGGGTAAAACAAGTCCTGTCTAAGAAACCAGGGTTTTCCCTTGAGTTTAATCATGTGCTCAGATTCTTGGAGGTTTCATGTTGTTGCACTGACTTTTAAGAAGACTCTTTGTGCTTTCCCATGGAATTGCATAAATCACAACAAAGTCAGAGATAGAGTGATGCCTTTGGCGCCAGCGCTGGGTGCCCCTTAACCAAGGTTGCACATGAGTCCAAGAGAAGGATTTAGCTTCTAGCCTTTCTTCAGGTGTCCAGAAAAGGGAGCATTTTATAACTTTCCTTCTGTATGCTTGGACGCGTTCCTGTGTGATCTGGTACAGCTGATACTGCTCTGGCAAGGAGGTTGGACTGGATGAGCTTTCAAGGTTGCTTCGAGCCCCCATTTTGTGATTCTGTATTTCAGGTTTCATCATCTGCAACAAAAATGTGACATAAAAACGTTTTGGCTTCATGTTTGGATTCTTTCCTTTTAATTTAGAATAAAACAAACAAATAAATAAATAAATATCAGGGCAAGCTTTTGACCTAACCGTGAGAGCAGTTTTACCTGGTTGAAAACCAAGAGAGGTATGCTGGGACTTGTCTTGTTGGGGAAGCAGAGGTGGAGGTTTATAATTGAAAACAATCCATGGAAAAAATAGTTTGGTTTGAATTTCTTAGTGTAAGGTCAGAGACACACAGGAAGGTTCTGCATCCTCTCAGCTATAGCACTTAATATTTATATTTTTAACTGCACCTTGACAAACATTTCACGTAGTTATTGCTTTGCTTGAATATGGAAATATGCTAATTACAGCCTTTATCCCCCTGCCTGCTCTTTTCCTCAGCCTTTTCTATTCAACCCTCTAGGTGGCCCAGAACAATGTGGCTGCTTTTCTTTCAGCAAGCTCTTTCCGCGCTAATAGGGTCTGGGGTGATGTGGGGAACCATGTGCACAAAATTGGTGTGCCACCCCCCATCCCTTTGTGGGCATGTCAGGTTAAATTCATATCAGCAGGAGGGTCACTGCCATGATTTTCAATAGCACGAGATGAGGTGATGACTTCAGACAATGGTGCCACACTCTCCAGTTGGAGACACTTGCCTCACCATTTGCAGTAGTTAATTAATATGCTAAAAATAGAAGCCAGTGATACAAATCGCTGCCTGTTGTACAACAAAGACTGGGCATGTGTAGCTTTGATAGCCAAGTTTATGGTGCTTGTTATGGAGGGAAGTTAGTTTAGAGCTAGAGGCGATGTAAGACTTTCTGGATGCTGAGCTTTAGTCACTCTGGGCCTCTGGCCATTCGCTGGCTGTCTCATTTGCATTATGAATGACATTAAGGGAGCTAACAAGGTTATTGGGCATAGAAATGTTCTCATGTGACCCCACGTGGAAGCAGACCTACAGCAGTGCTAGTTGGCAGGGGCACTGTGGCTCTTTATTCGGCTTCCTAGGAAGACGGTTTCTGGGAGTAGATCTGAAATCAACCATGAGAAGACCGACATTTAGACAATGTGAAGGTCTTGATGCAAGCCCCTAGGAGGGAAGGAAGTTCAGAGGGCAGGCTGGAGCTGTGTCCTTCACTCAGCCCACAGAGTCTGGCCAGTGCTGAGTGCAAGACATGGCAGCTGCCTGTTGCTTGGATCTCCCAGCAGCCTCTTGGGGCTGGGTGAAGCTGCACCCATGAGGACTCAGTGACCGCACATCAGGGTGTGAGCCCATTGGGGCCTCCAACTGGGTCTGTTCTCCCTGCTGCTGGCTCAAACAATGAGTGGAAGGGGGTGGGTTTTGCTTCTCACCCACTGCTTTGTAGGTCCAAACACTGGCAGAGGTTAAGAGCTTTCGTGTCATCTTTTTACTACATTTTCCCCAAAGCTCAAGACAAGAAGAGGTAAACTATGGGAAGTCTATTGCCAGCTGTAGTTGCCATGTGTAGCTAGGAGATGTTTTGGGAAGTCCGAAGATTAAATGCAGGAGTTGCCTCCCAACTTAGGGCCACATTTGCTACAGTGCAGCCTGATGCGTGCCGATGCAAGCACACAGGATTCACAAATGCAAGCAAATGCAGGGCAGAGTCGTGGAGATGTAGTCTGCTTTAATTTATCTCTTTTCTAAATAAATTGGTGAGATTGCTGATGGCTCTGTAGATGAGAGATCAAGGTCTCTTCCAGAAGTGTTTGAACATCCTTAAATTTTGCAGACGTTTGTTATTTGCTCTGTGGACCAGAAGGAGTCTCTGGGCACTCACACAAGCACATAAACATTTGCAATTTTTGTAAGAATCTCTCTTTACCAGAGTTCTTTAATCATTTGTTCTCTCATGTTTCATTTTGTAAACTGGTGGCCCAGCAATGACACTGCTGTGGAGCCACGAGCTACCAGACCAACCCAAAGGAATGAACTACTGCAGTGGTCACCCAGAGTCAAGTCCTGAGGCCTCCTGTCAGTAGCAGTGAGTAAGAAGAGAGAAAAACTGGTTGTTTTGAGGGCTTAAAACCCCACTGTATTTATTGCCTGGTTTTGAGGTCTGGCCTGATGAGAAGTGCAGCCAGACTGAGGTTGGGGTAGGCTCTGTGGGCAGTGCATGTGCTGTGTTTCAGGTAGCCTTAACTCCTTCCCCCTGCTCATCCATTTACAGGCTAGTCCTTGCATGTGTATTTGTAAACCCACCTAATGTAAATGTGAAAGCAATTCTGATCATCAAAGAGTAGTTCCTGCTACCTCAGTATGCACTGTGATCAGCATCCTCAGGGCTGTTTCATGCATGAGGCATGACAAATAGGAGTCAAGGCTGATAATAGGAGTCAAGATTCTTCTTCTGTTAGCTCACTCATTAGTAGGGACGATGTGACTTGATTCCCAAGTTCACCAGCTTTTCAGTGTACAGTGCTTTCTTACAGTAGTGCATAGTTAATGATTTTTATAATGATCACAGTACAGTGAGTCAGTGTCAATTTGCCTTTTCAGAAGCATTTGTGAGAGTGTGCTGCCTGCTCAGCTGCCTTGGTAGGGAAGGACAATGGGCTCCAGCAGCCTGCAGTGTTGGGCTTACAGGTGGTCACCTGCTGGTAACTTTGAGACACATAAATCCTTCTCAGGGTTTTAGCTCCTCGTTTTTCTCCTCACTTCTAACATTCCACTTCCAGTCTTGTCTGGATAAATGCTGTGATGTGAGTCCATTCTTACCTGACTGCTCCTTTCCTTGTGGGACCTAGGGACATTGTGCAGCTTGAAGAATCACAGAACGTTAGAGGTTGGAAGGGACCTTCAAAGATAATATATTGAGTCCAGCCTCCCTGCCAAAAGTGGGATTACCTAGAGTAGTCTGCACAGGAATGCATCCAGGCAGGTTTTGGAAGTCTCTAGACTCTCTTCACAACCTCTCTGGGCAGCCTCTTCTGGTGCTCTGTCCCTCTCACTGTAAAGAAGTTTCTCCTCATGTTGAGGTGAGACCTTCTGTGTTCCAGTTTGTATCCATTGCTCTTTGTCTTATTACTGCACATCACTGAAAAGAGATTGGCCCCATCCACTTGACACCCACCCCTCAGATATTTGTAAATATTAATGAAATCCCTTCTCAGTCTTCTCTTCTTAAGACCAGACAGAACAGCCTGCCATCTCCACAGCTATTGCAGAATTTGCCAGTTCAGTGTCTGGGAGACTGTAAACAACTTTGCATGAGTCTAAAACTTGAGCAGACATCAACAAAATCTGTGTTAGCTGAGCAGAGGGGGTGCAGAATCTGCCCTTAACGGACCCATAACAATCTGTTTCTATAAATAGACTACAGTGTTGATTGTGGTTTATTTTATAGTAAGTATTACCTCAGTTTCCTTTACCTTCTTTGGTTCTCCCAGCTGATAGAGAAGCGTTTGTTAATGAGTTATTGTGCAATCAAAAAACCTGCAAACCAACTTTCATTTTAGAAAGGCAGCAGTAATCTAGAAGACCTGAAAATGGTATTTAGTGAGCCATGTTGATAAACTAGTGCCTGTGGCAGCACCATAAACCATAAAACTGTCTTATAAAGGTCAGAAAAAACATTGTTTTATTTAAATTTCTTTTCTGATCCCTATGAGATGTGTAAGAGCAAGGTTTGAAATGTGATTTCAATTTGTTTATTAAGGTAATAGGAGTAATAACAAATGTAAGCATCGCTTCTTCTTTGGCTACATAGCTACGTGCTGTAAGTGTTTTCACTTCCTAATTGCAAAAGTGGCAAAGATGAACTGCTCATTAAAATTTCTTTCCTGGGCAGGTCTTTAAATGTTCAAGTTAATTAAGTCTTTAAAAATTGACATGACTAAAAATCTCAGTTTGGTCCTTTGTGATGCATTATCCCACTTAGTTTTCTGGTTATACAGAGTTCTGATGTGATCAAGGCACAAATTTCTGACATAAATTACAGAAAGCCTCCTGCTTCTCTTTCCTTTTCTTTAAAACTAAGGAAAGACTATTAAAAATTGTCCAGGTTTACTTTATGCATCAGTGAGAATAAAAGACTGAACTGCATTTCCATTTTAATTTGCAGATCTGTTACCCCTCCTTTGACTGCTCATGATGAGCAGTGTGACTAATGAGCTCCACCAGACCCCAAAAGAGTGGCACTTTTCCCTTTCTTCTCCTTCCCAGTTTTTTATTCTTGGGTGTGTTTTGGAGTTTTGGTTTGGTTTTTTTGTTTTTGTTTTTTTTTTCAAATTGCTTGCCTCTGATGTTTTGCAGCTTTTCTGGTCTAGACTTGGACTAATTCCCAGATCTGTTCTTGCAGACTTTAACTTTGCCATGTACCCACCGTCAATGATAGCAACTGGAAGTGTGGGAGCAGCCATCTGTGGCCTTCAGCTTGATGACGGGGACAGCCTCACAGACCTCCTGGCCAAGATCACAAACACAGATGTGGTGAGTGTCCCACATTCCTCTTCTCTTTTCGTGGTGGGGAACTGGGCTGTCAAACCCAGACTGATCCTGAAAGCCCAGTGGAGCAAAAGAGGGGGATGCTTCTGGAGTGGGTTGCAGTTGTGGATCTGGTGCCATGGTTGTGGTGCTTTGAATGTCCAAAGCTTCTCGGACTGTTGGAATCAATTTTCATTCACACTTTGTTCAGCAGCTCAGTGGGGAGAACCTGCTCTGCCAGCCCAGGTATGCTATAGTGGGGTATGCACCTGGGGTACCACTCCAGGGTCATGGGGTTTGCAGGCAGATGGCATCCCCTTGGGCAAAAGATACTCCAGCATGTGAACCAGTCCTGCATGATCTTGAAACTGCTTTGCTGACCCTCATTGAGTGATAACATCAAAACCCATGCCTTGAAGAAAATGAATAATGAGCTGATCCTCCAGCAGTGGCACAATGCGAGGCAGGTATCTTTTGTGTATAACTTCTGTAAGCTCACTGTACAAAGTGCATTTTTTTGGGTATCAGAAAGTCCTGCCAGCAGGAGTGGAGAATCTGACAGCATTTCAGTGGTGCTCAAACTCACACCAAATTGAGTTTTCTGGTCTGGGGTCATTTTCAAACCTCACAGCGATACATGGCAGTCTCAGCTGAAAACTGGCAGGACTGAAAGGAGCACTCAGGGTGCCTTCCCCGAGGGGTGGTGCCTCTCCTGCTGCACCCCTGTGTTAGTGGGACACTGTAGGCAGAGCAAATCCAAGCCGCTTGGTCTGTGGGTAAGAGGAGTTTCACCTCCTGTGAAGCCGACTTGTTTTTCAGCCATGAAATGTCTTGGGTTTGGCTGAGATGGAGTTAGCTCTCCCCATAGCATCTTTTCACAGTGCTGTGTTTTGTAGTGGCGGCTGGAACACACCAGTGTTTTGGCTACTGCTGAGCAGTGCTTGCACAGTACCAAGGCTGTGCTTTCCCAACATTCTTTACCCACAAGAGTAGGCTGAGGGGTGGGCAAGAGCCTGGGAGGGGACATGGCTAGGCCAGCTGATCCAGACTGACCAGAGGGGTATTCCATACTATATGCCAGCTCAGATATAAAAACTGAGGTACAGAAAGCAGTGTGGGGGCATTTGTTGAAGGATTTTGTTCTCTGGAGTATCCACTATGTGTATTGAAGCCCTGCTTCCAGGGCAGCAGCCAGACAGTGTCTGCTGGTAGGGACGAGAGAATAACATTGTTGTTTGCTCTTGCTTCTGTCCAAAGCCTTTGCTTTCGCTTCTGTCCTCTTAAACTGCTTCTATCTTGTACCACAGGCATCTGGTTTTCCTCTCTGCTGTCCATCTAAGAAGGAGAGTGATAAAGTGGTGTTGGTGGGCATCTGGCCCCCAACCAAGGCCGAATGACCACATGAAATTAATTCAGAAGGAAAGAAAATTAGTTGAGGCTTTCTGAAATGGAGGCCATCAAAATATCAGTTTCCAATGCATCGTCCTTGCACACAAAGAAGTAGTTCTTTAAAGTGAGAGTGGTGAAATACTGGAACAAGGCTTCCTAGGGATATGGTTGAGACCTCATGTCTGGAGATATTCAGGATCAGACTTGACTTGTCCTTCGGCAGCCTGATCTAGTTTAGTTGGAGGTGTTCCTGCTGACTGCAGGGGGAGTTGAACAAGATGACCTTTGATGGTCCCTTCCAACCCAGTGCAATCTGTGATGTAAATCAAGTAGGTGCAAAACTATACTGTACCTTTATTTCAGTGCAGGTGAACATTTTATGTAGGTAATTTCTGTGTCTGTTTTGTAAGCGTGGACAAGAGTGGTGGTACATTGCAGCAAGCAGCAGGAGCATACAAGAATGAGAGTCCTATCTAACAACTAAGCCTGCATGGCTTGGTGGGAGCATTGCACAAAACTTATTTGTACAGTTGTTACAGTTTGAATAAATCCATTATGTTTAAGTCATCTATGTGGGTAACAAGAACTATCTATTATTGGTGCTGGTATTGACAGTTACTGGTTGAATGAAATTTTTGTCTTGGAGGTTTGGCTGGCTGAATGTAACACACTGAGGCTTGGCCACTGCATCCAGCAAGTGGATAGATGTGAGAAGGACATTAGAAACCAGGCTGAAGAAGATGAGGGTTCAGAGAGACACTAACATCTTGTTAGCAAAGATCCATTTATCAGCCAAGGCTGGGAATAGTCTTAGAGTAAGGAAAACTTTGCTAGCCATCAAATTGTTTCTTGCATAACTCCATGTCTTAACTTCATGCAATGTCTGTCCTTGTCTATGATTTTCCATGTTGTATGATGACACCAGATGAAGATGTTCCTGCTTGGCTGCTGCTCATTTTTGTGCTTGTTTTTACCTCATTTACACCCACACAGCTGTTTCAGACTCATCCTAGAACTGATCCACCTTAAAGAAGACAGGCTGAACCACTTGTTGTTTTGGAGTTGAGGGGTCAGGAGGGCTTACTTGGTTTCTAACCCAGAGCAGTTCACTGATGGACTTCTGAAAACAGCCTCACAAACAACTGGGAGAGCTGAGTGCTGTAGCACAGAGCAGATGAGGACTAAACCAACTTCTATAACCATCCTCCCCTGTGAGCTGCTTGTACTATAGCTCTAGAAACTACAGCCTGGCAGACCGACATGGTAGTCAGCAGGACTGGGGCAGCATTGAGAGTGAGGGAATGACACAGTAAGGTGAGGA
Organism: Psilopogon haemacephalus; assembly: GCA_013396835.1. Taxonomy (NCBI): domain Eukaryota; kingdom Metazoa; phylum Chordata; class Aves; order Piciformes; family Megalaimidae; genus Psilopogon; species Psilopogon haemacephalus. Next base: position 46,861 of record VWZI01015466.1, read on the forward strand.
ACAGAGGTACAGATAGCATGGGAGGGACAGGGAGGCTTGTGGAGTGCAAGAGAATAGAATAGTTGGAGGGTTTAGAGGGAGCTTTCACAAGGTTGGTGTCTGCTTCTGCTGCTGGGAAGCACATTGCTGCCCATGGATATCCCTGGCTAGTCCTTTTTTGGGGGCAAAAGCAAGTGGTGTTTAGGTGCCACCAAACCCAGAACAATTACCCATAGCAGAGCTCACTGCTTTGTTCCTGTGCTCTCTGATTAACAGTGCACTCACCAGATCACGCTCCCCATATTGGTAAGCTCCAGATAAACTTCTGATACTCTTTCCGCAGTATTTTAGCACTTGCCAGAAGGGGAATGCCAGATGCCAAGGCAGCTCTTGCTGGTGTATTTGTATTTGAGTTGTTTGGCAGTGCTGATCAGCCATTGAGTAGCTGGGATCTGTCTTTCCAAAGATGCCAGGGAGTTGTTCAGGGTGGTTCTTTATTTCTTCTAAGAGTTTCCAAAGCTCTTTTCCCCTGCACTCTTTCCGCATGGACAGCAAGTTCAGGTAGCAGTAACAGCACAGTGCCACAATACTCAGCTCTTAGGTGAGGGCAGGCAAGCTCAACAAATAGACCACACGAACTGCCTCATCAGGACTTTGCAAGATACTTAGCCATGCCTCAGTTCCCTGGTTACAGGGAAGAACATTTTCTTCTCTCACATTACTTTTGCCATCAAAGAGGTTTTGAGCATCTCTCTCTGTTGCAACCCTCGATGCAGTAATCTGCTCTGTGGTCACCGTTCAGTTACATTGTTGCAGTTCATGCTGCATTGAGTTCACGATCAGGAGGTCAGCAAGCTGCTTGTAAAGCCACTCCTGACATTAGGGATTACACCCGCGGGTTTTCATACTACACTTGGCCATTTGTTTCTTTCTGGTTGCTGTCTGGTGCCTTGCTGCTTCACCTGTGAAGCCCTGCTTGAATTGAGATCTCAGCTCTCTCTTCCCAATCTGCTTACTGAAGATTGTAGAATCATTGAATGATTTGGGTTGGAAGTGGCCTCCAAAGTTCGCCTAGTGCAGCTCTTCAGTAGTGAGCAGGGACATCATCCACTAGATCAGGTTGCTCAGAGCCCTGTCAAGCCTGACTTTGAATATCTCCAGAAATGGGGTCTCAACCACCTCCCTGGGCAACCTCTTCCAATCTTCCACCACCCTCATGCTAAAGAACTTGTTCCTAACATCCAGTCTAAATCTCTTTTTCTGTGTTTGAAACCTTTGCCCCTTGTCCTATCAATGCAGGCATTTGCAAAGTCTCTGCAGCATTCCTGAAGACTCCCCTTCAGCTACTGGAAAGCTATTAGGTATGCTTGAAGTCTTTTTTCCAGGCTGAATACCCCCAGCTCCCTCAGCCTGTCCTCATAGCAAAGGTGTTCAGTCCTTGGATCATCTTTGTGGCACTTCTCTGGACTCTCTCCAACAGTTCTGTGTCCTTATGCTGGAGACACCAGTACTGGAGGCAGTGTTGGAGGTGAGGTCTCAGCAGAGCAGAGTCAAGGGGCAGAATCCCCTCTCTTGCCCTGCTGCCCACGCTCCTCTGGATGCAGGCCAGCACAGGTCTGCCTTCTGGGCTGTATGAGAGCATTGCTGGCTCATGGACAGCTTCTCATCAGTCAACACCTCCAAGTATCTTAAGAATTATTCTCAACTCTCTCTGCACCCAGCCTGGATCTGTGTCTCTTTCTGCAAAAGTTGGGAGGTGCTGCCATTTTTTCAGGATGTTCCCACCATCACAGCAAAGGTGGCTTGAACTCAAAGTCTGTCTCCTGCAAGTTTTGAAGTTTCAGCACCACCAGAAGTGACCAGAATTTGGAACTTGGGCAAGACAGTGTATTTTTCATTAGCCGTCTGTTTGGAAATGGGAAAAATATTTTCATAGAAGCTTCCTCTGTGGCTCTTGTACTGGAAAAATGCAAAAGGGATGAGGACTGGAAACTTTCATCCCACATATTAAATCTTGGGAGAGAGATAAGCAACTGAAAACAGGGTCACAGAGAAGTATGGGACAGTTGTAGTAATGAAGTTCATCCTTAAATTGTATTGTTGGAAAAAATATAGTGGCTCTGTTGTGTAAGAGTTAGCCCAGGGCTGTGTTAATGAAGAGTAAAGACTATTGTAATATATTTTATGCTGGGACTTTAATTAAAGTTGAATGAACAGCCTCAGTTCTTTCACTTCCTCATTTCTAATGCCTGAGAGCTGTTCCTGCAGGGACACAATTAATTCATCATCATTGTGTGAACAACTTTGTTTTCAAAGGAGAGGTTAGGAAAGAGGAAGAAATAATAGGTCCTAGGATCCAGCAGCATCACATGGTGGAAAGGCAAGGAGACTCACAGAAATTACAGCTTTGCAGAGGGAAAAATTCTTGCCCTTCCCACCTCATTCCTCCTGGTGGCTCACAGGAAATGGTAGAGAGCTGGAGGAGAGTCCTTCCCAACTGGAGAATCTCAAGGGCTTCTTTCCGTTTTGGGGTGTGTGTGCTTGCTAAGTATGGAAACAGATAATGAGACTTTCTCATTGGCTTTCCAAGAGAGTGTGGCTGAGGTGGGAGCATGAAAAATTTCAGCTACGAAGTTTCAAGCTTATAAAAGTACAGAAAGATAATGAAATCCTGATGTGACTTCTGTGCAGTGAGCTTTGCTAAACTTTCATTGGTTTCTGATGATAATTTGAGGGTTTTGTTTGCTAGGAAATAGCAACACAAACCAGGAGGCTGAAATCTATGGAGTGATTTTCTGTTCATGCTGATGTAACTGAAATTGGGGTTTGGCATTTAGTACTGTAATATTTTTAATTGATGTTTCATTAAGAGTTAGACACCAAACATGTTATACTTCTAATTATTAATAACATATTTTTATAAATTAATTTAGAAACTGTCTCTTGGAGTAAGCAAACAACCAACAAACAAATGTTTCCTTCAGAACTACCCTCGTGTCAGCTATCCTTAGGTGGATCCAAAGCATACTTTGGATGAGCTGGTACAAGACACTCTGCCAGTGTCACTCTAGGGATAATTACTATTTCTGATAAAGAGCTGCTCTGGGATGCTTGGTGAAGGTTGAGTCACAGTCTAAAGAGTGACCACAAGGCCATGCAAACCTTGGTTTCATTACGCCTTCCACCTACCAAAATAAACACCAGGTAATCTACTCCTGGAAAAGCTCAGTAGCCTTATGGTTGATCAAAGTACCTCTATGTGGTATATCTGAATTGCTGGTTCTGATTGTTACTGTCCCAAAGCTTCACACAGCTCTGTAACATCACTGTAGCTGACAGAGGGTGGGACTACTTCCTTTGGTCTCGTTTGAAGAGGAGAAGCTAGTGAGCAAGGAGTTAAGAGACTTAGTCACAGGAAGTTGCTGAGCTCCCCGTGCATCTCCTTGTGGGTCATTGCAATGGAAAAATAAACAACTTGGGAAGTCAGGAATTTCCATAGCATCCCAGAGCAGTGCTACAGTGTGTGCTGTATCCTGTCCCTGATGGAGCCACATGCTTAAGAGGAGGATACACCATCTCCACTGCATACAGCTGTGGGATGTGATGAACCGTGGCTGAATGGGCAAGGCACATTAATTAGACCTTGCCATCAGTATTCTGCTTTGCCACAGATCTATCTCAGGCAAATCTATCTCCTTACCTCCTGGAAGAGCAGCTAGCAGTTCAGTGTGTCAGCTCATGAGCCATGAGTGTGGAAACTGCTTCTCTGGCCATGCCTGGGAGCACTCTCATCCATCATGTGCAGAGCATGCATGCCCTGGTCCAGTTACTTGCATCTATCCTTGAATTTATCCTAAGCCTTTCACTTCTCTGGAACCCCAGATCTCCTTGTGAAGGAGCAGTACCCTGGAGTTCCTGAGGAACTCAAGAAACTACTGCAGAATGAGCCAGATGATGTCTTTACCTGTTAAAAAACACCTTGGGTCAGATATCTTGTAGACTAAAGTCAGAATTAGGTGCACAACTGACTATACTTAAAGCAGAAGGTTGTGTTACATGGTCTCCAGAGGCCTCTTCCAGCTATGAGGCTTGGTGCACTGGAACAGATAAATGATTATCTCATATTAGAAGTGTGTTCACAATGGCTTACACAACTGACAAAAGCTGGCAAAATATGCTGGTTAATAGCCTTTGTGGCCACCAGGAAGGCCAGCCAGGTTCACTCTGTGTGATAGTGAGGGTTATGTGTGTGTAAGGAACATCTTCTTTCTAAAGCCTAGCTCTCGAGGTTGCATTGGAATGACAGAGTTGTTCTATTCAGCATCAACAGCAGGGAAAAAGGTTTTCAGGTGGAACCAACATGTAGGCTTGTATGTGGTCACAAGTCCCTTTTGAAAGTCTGTTCCCAGATGGGAACTGGTGTGTACTGAGTGGTTTTGAAAATCCAAAGCATATTGAAGGGGATGTAGAAAGGAAAAAGGAATCAAACTTTGCTTAAAATATTGTTGAAACAGCTGGCTGTGAGCCCTTGAAAATGTGGACCCAGGCTGTTTTGAAGACTGGATCCATAATAAATGGCACTCAAAATATCTCCAATTAAATGTGCTGCATATGGCAGTTCTGGGATTTTTTTTTTTTTTTTTCATCCCAAGGTCTGAGAAGTCCCTTCATAAAGATCCCTGTAAATGACTACACGGAGACGATGACCAGAACCATCATGCTCAAAAATTCAGCTTTCTGTCCAGCCACAGTACAAAATCATGGAAACCTATTTTGAATAGATAGCATTTGAATACTATCCCTACAGCACATACACCATTTGTCCTCTCCTTTGTAGCATTCAGAGCCTGAGGTTTTGGAACCAAGCAACAGGACTCGCTGTATCTTATCCTGCCTTATTTGTTGCAGACCGCATTTTGTATGCAAGGAAACAACAGACCAAACAGCCTCCAAGAGAAAGGAAGAATGAGATACTTTCCTAAGTTGTCTTTGCCTGAGTTGGCAGCTGCTCCATTTCATTCAGCTTTTTGTTCCCCAGTGAGTGCTGTGCGTGTGTAGCAACAATGGGGTGATGCAGTTACACCGCAGGCTCATGGTAGAGTTCCATCAGATCCATTCATAAATACAAGTCAGGCCCCACCGAGGGACCACAGAATCACATAATTAATCAGGTTGGAAAAGACCTTATAGATCATCAAGTCCAACCTATCACCCAGCACCATCTAACCAACTAAACCCTGGCACCAACTGCCACATCCAGCCCTTCTTTAAACACTTCCAGGGACAGTGATTCCACCACCTGTCTGGGCAGCCCATTCCCATGGCCAATCACTCTTTCCGCCAAGAACATCCTCCTAACATCCAGACTAAACCTCTCCTGGCATAGCTTGAGACTCTGTCCCCTTGTTCTGCCAATGGTTGTCCCAAAGAAGAGACCAACCCCCATCTGGCCATGACCTCCGTTTAGGTAGCTGCAGAGAACAAAAAGGTCTGCTCTGAACCTCCTCTTCTCCAGGCTGAACACCCCCAGCTTCCTCAGCTGCTCCTCGTAGGGCTGTGCTCCAGGCCCTTCACCAGCCTTGGTGCCCTTCTCTGAACATGTTCAAGCATCTCAGCATCTTCCTTAAATTGAAGGGACCAGAACTGGACACAGTATTCAAGGTGTGGCCTAACCAGTGCTGAGTACAGGAGCAGAAGGACTTACCTAGTGCTGCTGGCCACACTATTCCCGATACAGGCCAGGATGCCACTGGCCTTCTTGGCCACCTAAGCAGCTCCACATCCCAAGCATGGCTGCTGGAGGAGCTGAGGGGTCAGCCATAGATAGTCTGATCAGAGACTTGCCTCAGACCTCCAGCAGCACATCCTTGCCCAGGTCGTGCAGCTCTGTGTCATGCAGACAGGTTGGCACAGCTCTTTTTCAAGTCTCCTCTTTCAATAAAAGTTGGCAGAGTAAAAATTGTAGCTTTTCACAGCTGTAAAGTGTACCTGTTAGAGGCTAGCAGCTGGAAATCTCCAGGTACATGAAGCAGGGGGCATAATTTCAGGCATGGCATCTGCCCTTGGGTCGCCATGCCAGTGTTTTTGTCTTCATGCTCACTTTTTCCAGTTCTGACAGCACTGCTCTCTCCTGTTGCTATGAGAAATATCCACATGAGCAACAGGAAACCAACAAACTGCTGAAGCAAAGAGTGGAACTGAATCTAAAAATGTACACTGCTGAAAGTGCTGAAAAGACCAAATGATTGTCCCTGGAGGTGTTTAAAAGGAGACTGGATGAGGCGCTTGGTGCCAGGGTTTAGTTAATTAGAAGGTGTTAGGTGATAGGTTGGACTCAATGATCTTGAGGGTTTTTTCCAACCTGGTTAATTCTGTGACAGGAGAGAGAAACGTGCCATCTTGCAGGTGTTTAATGTGAGGCATCTTCTAGATTGTATTCTTACAATAAAGTAGCCACAGTCAGTGGAGAGATTCTGGCACAGGTGAGATTTTTAAAAATTTTTAGGCACAATGTCCTTGTTACCCTGTGTGCAGTAGTACCCCATGAAACTGCAAATTACTGCTCTCTTGCAGATGGAAAAACAGAGACACAGATCTGTAATTGATGCTCTTTATTGCAGTAGCAAAAATAGACACAATCAGGAGGGAAAATATTTCTGTTTTTAAACGGCTGCATCCATGAGATGTGAGACCACTGAGATACAGTAAAGGGGAATGAATATTCCCACAGCTGCTTCTCAGGCTCTTGTTTTGGAGAACATCAGCGAGCTGAAGGCCAGCACTCGGCACAGGAAGGCTCTGCTTTGGGAAGGAATCCCTGTTTATGTCAACAGTGAGGCATGTGCTTTGGAGAGGTTTGAATTGGACCCTAAATGTGAGCCAGTAGAGAAATCCAGCTGTCTTTTGTATCTAGGAGTAGACAAATTCCATGCTGAAATTTATGTAAATCCCAACTCTTTAATGTATTTCTGATTGCTCGTTTCTTAGATATCCAAGCAATGCATACAGCAGATGGTAAAGGAGTGGAGCACCTCCCTTATGGAAAAAGGCTGAGGTACCTGAGTCTCTTTAGCTTGGAGAGGAGAAGCCTGAGAAGTGACATCATTAATGTTGATGTGCAGGTCAGTGTTGGGAGGACAGAGCCAGCATCTGCTCGGTGATGTCCAATAACAGGACAAGGGGCAATGGAAGCAAGCTAGAGCAGAGAAGGTTCCATGGGAACATAAAGGAGAAACTTTTTCATTGTGAGGGTGACAGAGCCCTGTAGCAGGCTGATCAGAGAGGTTGTGTAGACTCCTTCTCTGGAGACATTCCAAACCCACCTGGATGTGTTCCTGTGTTACCCACTCTAGGTGATCCTGCTCTGACAGGGGGGTTAGACTGAATGATCTTTAAGGTCCCTTCCAATTTGTGATTCTGTGATGACCAGTAGAGAGTATTTTGACTTTTAATATCTCCAGCATCCTTTCTGTTTATCATGCCAGGCCCTGCACCTTAAAAAATAAGTTGTTTTCTGGTTTCCGCTTTGCCCTGTTGAGACCACACCTGCAATACTGTGTTAGGGCTCCCCAGTTCAAGAGAGACAGGGACCTGCTGGAGAGAGTCCAGTGGAGAGCCACAAGGATGACTGGGGGACTGGAGCATCTCCCATATGAAGAGACTGAGAAACCTGTTTAGTCTGGAGAAGACTTAGAGATCGCATCAATGTATGCAGATACCTGAGGGGTGGGTGTCAAATGGATGGGACCAGTCTCTTATCGGTGGTCAGCAATATGACAAGGAGCAACAGCTACAAATTGGAACATAGAAGGTTTCACCTCAGTATGAGGAGAAACTTTACAGTGAGGAAGGCACAGCACCAGAACAGGCTGCCCAGAGAGGCTGTGGAGTCTCCTTCTCTGGAGACTTTCAAAACCTGCCTGGATGCATTCCTGTGCTGACTACCTCAGGTAGGACTGGATGATCTCTGAGGGGTCCCTTCCAACATCTGATATTCAGTGATTTTTCAAGCTGCAAAATGTCCCTGGAAAAGAGCAGTCAAGTAGTAATGTTCTGTGATTCTATGGATTAGTTTTAAGAAAGAGGAAGAAAAGAGAGGTGTTAACAGCAATTTGCTAACTAATTAACGTATATGTGGGAAACCAACCAGCCTTTAACACACAAGTGCCAGAAGGCTTTTGTGGCGTTCCTAGCTCTGGGACTTTAAACATTCAGCAAAGCACCCAGGGTTCGGGTCCAGGCTCCTAAATATGGTCAGGAAACACAGGAGCATCAAGAAGTGCCTAGTTGAGCTGTAGCTCAGTGTTTTGCATCGTCTGTATGCATATGTTACACACAACAACCCTGCTTTCCCTCTTCTGCTGCTGGTTGTAAGCGAGGATAGGGTTGTGGTTTGGCTTTGAAAAACCTTTGAGGAATTTATTCATTTCATGGTTGCTGATGTACACCACCTCACCGTAAAGCCAAGATCTTTTCAAGGCTTAGGCAATATTTAAACTTAACAGAATTAAAATGGAGCCTTGTTACACAGTGATTTTTTTTTGGTCTTTGGTTTCTTCCTTACATGGTGTCCTAGCACATTTTCTCTGGGCTCCCCAAGATGAGTGCCATCTTGGATGGGCAAAAGCTGGATGTCTGCAAGCCTCAGACCAGTTTCCATGTACCCAGATGTTTACTTTAGTTCAGTTTTTTATAAGTAACCAAACAAGCAACCGTTAAGACACTCCTTGGGTAAGCTTTCTTACTTCTTCTCCCAGGAAAGATTGAAACTGAGATGCAGAAAGGGAATCTATAAACAGTGGTACAAAAAGCACTGTATCCTGAGGTACTGTAGAGCTAAGTTCATCACTTCTAGCATACCTGGGTGTTGTATAACCAGTGTATATAGAGGTGCACTATGGGGTTTTTTTGTCCCACCTGGCTGTGAAATGCAGTCTGGAGGTTTAAATCTGGCTTTGAGTGGTTCATGTTGTGGGAGTAGGTGCAGTAAAGCATAACTGCAGTACTCTTAGGTCACAGAAGCTCCAAATTGATTCAAAACAGAGAAAGGAAGAAAAGATGTGTGGTGTAAGTAGTTTACCTTCTTTTGATAGCCCACCACTATCTACATTTGAGATAAATTAGGCTTTTATTTGTGGAGAAGATGGTGTACTGTCACTCAGTTCTGGTGCAATCTGATGCAGAAACCATTCTCAACAAGATCTGTCCAGGCTGAGATCTAAGTGAAGGCAAAAGCTCATGAAGTTTAATAACAACAGTTGCCGAGTCCTGCATCTGGGGAGGAATAACAGCGGGCAGCAGTACAGGCTAGGGGCTGCCCTGCTGGAAAGCAGCTCCAAGGAGAAAGAGCTAGGAGTGCTGGTGGACAGCAAGTTCTGCATGGGACAGCAATGAGCCCTTGTGGCCAAGAGAGCCAATGGCAGACAGGTGCAGCAAGAAAAGTGTGTCCAGCAAGGCTAGGGATGTTCTTCTTCCCCTCTACTCTGCCACAGTGAGACGACAGCTAGAATACCGTGTCCAGTTTTGTGCTCCCCAGTTCAAGAGAGACAGGGACCTGCTGGAGAGAGTCCAGCAGAGAGCCAGGAGGATATCTGGGGCACTTGAGCATCTCCAGTGTGGAGAGAGACTGAGAGCCCTGGGGCTATTTAGTCTGGAGAAGATAAAGGGATCTGATCGATGTTTATAAATACCTGAGGGGTGGGTGTCAAGTGGGTGGGACCAGCCTCTTTTCAGTGGTGCTCAGCAATAAGACAAGGAACAATGGATACAAACTGGAACACAAAATGTTTCACTTCAGTATGAGGAGAAACTTCCTCACAGTGAGGCTGCAAGAGCACTGAGACAGGCTACACAGGGAGGTTGTGGAGTCTTCTTCTCTGGAGGCTTTCAAAACCCACCTAGATGCATTCCTGTGCAAACTACCCTACGGGATCCTGCTTTTGGCAGGGGGGTTGGACTCGATCTCCAGAGGTCCCTTTCCAACCTCTAATGCTCTGTGATTTGAAAGGTACCATCTCTCAGTTTCAGTCTGCATGGGACATCAAGGAAGACTTTGAAAATTTCTAGATAAAGTCTATGGCAGAAACTCAAGCCAAGCTGCTAAAAGAGCTATAGAATACCTTTTTAATACCTTCCCCTTTTTCAAAAAGAAAATAATTGTACCAGTCCAGTCGTGATCTTGCAAGCTGGAAAAGATTGGCTTGCAGCTGTTTACATAGAATCACACAAAATGTTGGGTTAGAAGGGATCATCAAGAGATGATCCAGTCCAAGCCCCTGCCAGAGCAGGATCACTTAGAGTAGGTCACACAGGAACACATCCAGGCGGGTTTCGAATGTCTCCAGAGGAGGAGACTCCACCATGCCCCTGGGCAGCCTATTCTAGGGCTCTGTGACCCCCACAGCAAAGAAGTTTCTCCTTATGTTCCCATGGCACCTCCTTCTCCAGCTTGCCCTCATTGCCCCTTGTCCTGTCATTGGACATCCCTGAGCAGAGCCTGGCTCTGTGCTCCTGACACTGCCTTACACATCTTTATAAACATGAACGAGGGTAGCCCTCAGGCTCCTCTGCTCCAAGCTCCAGGCCTCAGCTCCCTCAGCCTGTCCTCAGTAGGGAGATGTTCCACTGCCTTCAGCAGCTTTGTGGCTCTGTGCTCTCAACCAGTTCCCTGATGTCCTTCTTGAGCTGAGGCTCTGAGAGCTGCACAGAGTATTTCAGATGCAGCCTCACCAGGGACTCAGTAAAGCTGGTGCAACTGATGAGGTAGTTCCAGACATCAGAGCAAGACTGAAAATTCCAGTGATTACCAGTGCAAAAAGAAGAGCTTGTTGGTTGAGTTGAGTGGGATGTTTCCTCTAACAGTTTGCCAATGCACCATAAACATTTTAAAGCTTGAAGCTGGGGGACAATACTGGGCATGTTTATTATGGGGGTGTTGAAAAGTTCCAGGAAATTAATTATCTGTAATATTCTGCAGAATCTTTCTGAGTGCTTGAGCTTTCTTGTTAGGAATGGATATTGAAATGCTCAAATATTAGTGGCTCAAATAAGTTGGTCCTTGCCCTAGTGCCGCTGATTCTTCCTTTCAGTGATTTGCACTGCCAGCATTTCCATCACAGCCACAAGAGTACTTCTCATCAGACACACTCAAATGCACTTCAGGTGTGCTTGTAAAATCACCTAGGGATGAAAAGGTTCAGGAAAAAAACCACCAACCAGAAACCCCAAAGTTAATTGCCTTGTTAGTTCTGTACATGCTGAAGTAAAAATAAAACTATGGAATGGAAAGTACCTGAGCTATTTTAATCATTAAAACTACTAGTCTGTAGAGAGGAATGGGGAAGTTGATCCACGTGATACACGCTTGAGAGATTGTCTTATAAAACAACAAAGGCAACCCAACAGTATTGTGAAGGAATTGCCCAGTCCCTGTGTTGCAAAATCTAGGACCATTGCTTCAGTGCATTACAGTCTTCTGTCGAGAAAGATTTGCTGGAAATACTGCGGATAAGTGAGGTTTGTTTAGAATTGTAGAACAGTTTGGGTTGGAAACGACCTCCAAAAGTCGTCTAGCCCAGCCTCCTCTGGAGTCAGCAGGGGCATCCTCAACTAGATCAGGTTGCTCAAAGCCTTGTCAAGCCTCACCTTGAAGATCTCCAGGAATGAGACCTCAACTACCTCCCTGGGCAACCTGTTCCAGTCTTCCACCACCTTCATGCTAAAGAACTTGTTCCTAACATCTAATCTCAATCTCCTCTTCTCTGGTTTAAAACCATAGCCTCTTGCCCTGTCACTGCAGGCATTTGTAAACAGTCCCTTTACAGTGTTCCTGGAGGTCCCACTTCATGTGCTGGAATGCTGCTATTAGGTCTGCCTAGAGCCTTCTCTTCTCCAGGCTGAACAAGCCCAGCTCCCTCAGCCTGTCCTCACAGTAGAGGTGCTCCAGCCCCCAGTCATTTTTATGGCCCTCCTCTGAACCCATTCCACCAGGTCCACGTTCTTCCTGTGTTGATGGGTCCAGACCTGGATGCAGCACTCCAGGTGAGGTATCACCAGGGCACAGTAAAGTGGCAGAATCCCCTCTTTCCCATCTGCTGACAATGCTACTTTTGATGCAGCCCAGGCTGCCATCGGCCTTCTGGGCTGCAAGCTCACACTGTCTGCTCATGTCCAGCTTCTCACCCATCAGCACCCCCAAGTGCTTTCCCACAGGGCTGCCTTCTGTCACCTCCTCCCCCAGTCTGTATTGATAGCAAGGATTGCTCTGGCCCTCATATTGGCCATTAGGAGTCTGTAGAATAACAGTGTAAGAAATCATATATGAGGGTGTTTAGAAAAAGGCAAAGTTGGCTCCAAATGCTCAAGCCTTACCTTCTGTGTGTCACCACCCTTCCTTCCCCAAGCCTGGCTGTGAGGAAATTGCCTCATTAAGTTCTCCAGTCTAAAGCTGCTTGTAATACCTAGATTGTTTTGGAATTGTGCACCACTGTGCTTTAAAAGAGATTATTACACCACCCCCCAAGAAAAAGTGCATTATGAATGTAGTCTGTTACAAGAGTCTCCAAACTGCTGTCTTTGGTCTTTCTTCCATTTGAAAATGTCTTGACACTTGAAGTGTGTCAGCCCCAGGGATCAGTATAGGTTGAGGGCTGGCCTGTTGGTAAGACAGTAAAGGGGAAAAAGACCTGGGGTTCCTAGTGGATGGGAGGTTGGCCACGAGCCAGAAATGTGCTCTGGTGGCCAGGAGGGCCAGTGCCATTCTGGGGTGAATTAGAAGGGCTGTGGTAAGTAGGTTGAGAGAGACTCTCCTGGCCCTCTTAACTCTGCCCTGGTGAGGCTGCATCTGGAGTGCTGTGTCCAGTTCTGGCCTCTCAGTTCAAAAAGGGTCTCAGGGTACTGCTTGAGAGTCCAGCACGGAGCCATGAAGATGATGAAAGGAGTGAAACATTGCTTGAGGGAGCTGGGGCTCTTCAGCTTGGAGAGGAGGAGCCTGAGGGGTGACTCATTCATGTTGATAAAGATGTGCAGAAGCATGGAGCCAGGCTCTGCTCAGTGATGCCCAGTGACAGAACAAGGGGCAATGGGTGGAAACTGAGGCATAGGAAGTTTCATAGAAACATGAGGAGGAATTTTTACCCTGTGAGGGTGCAGAACACTGGAACAGGCAGCCCAGAGGGGTTCTGAAGTCTCCTTCTCTGGAGATATTCTGTATGAGTTCCTGTGTTATCTGTTCTAGGTGATCCTGCTCTGCAGGGGGTGGTTGAACAGGATGAGCTTCCGAGGTCCCTTCCAGCCCCTGACATTCTGTGATTCTGTGAAGTGACTTGTTGCCATTGCCCTCCCACAAACAGGTGCATGCTTATAGAAGACCTAAATCCTGCCCAGGGAATTGTCTTTACCTGAGTTTCTGATTGTTTTTTGCTGGAGCTTCAGAAGAAAGGCCATGGAATTTGTTTGGCTCTCATTCTTAAATGAGCAATTCCAGGAATTACAGTTAGGAAATTACTAAGCCCCCAATAACACAAGAGCAAGCTCCAGCTATCAAAAAAAAAAAAAAAAAATTACCTAACTACACAAAAGTACATATGCTCACCTTAGAAAAAATCAGCTTTGCTAGTGACAGCAGGAAAGTGCTGACAGACAGAGAAGCCTTTCTCCTTTCTTTGCTACAAGGGAAGAACTTCATGAGGTGGGGAAGGTTAAATTTTTCTTACCTGTCGCAGGATCACAGGATGTTAGGGGAGGAAGGGACCTCAATAGGTCACAGAATCCAACCCCCATGCCAGAGTTGGAACATAGAATCTAGCTCAGGTTGCACGGGAAGGCATCCAGACAGGGCTTGAAAGTCTACAGAGGAGACTCCACAACCCCCCTGGGCAGCCTGTTCCAGTGCTCTGTGGCCCTCCCAATAAAAAAGGCCTTCCTCATGTTGCCTCTTGTCCTATAACAGGGCACATCTGAGAAGAGTTTGTCCCCTTCCTCTTAACCCTCAGCCCTCAGATATTTATAAACACTGATTAGATCCCCTCTCAGTCTTCTCTTCACCAGGCCAAACAGCCCCAGGTCTCTCAGCCTCTCCTCACAGGGCAGTGCTCCAGCCCCTTCACCATCTTTGTAACCCTCCCTTGGACTCTCTCCAGTAGATCCCTGTGCCTCCTGAACTGGGGAGCTCAAAACTGAGTACAGTATTCCAGGTGAGGTCTCACCAGGGCAGAGTAGAGGGGGAGGAGAACCTCCCTTGTTCTGCTGGCCACACTCCTCTTAATGCACCCCAGGATCCCCTTGGCCTTCTTGGCCACCAGGGCACATTGCTGTCCCATGGATAACTTCTTGTTCACCAGCACTCTCAGCTCCTTCTCCACTGGGCTGTCCTAGATCTCAACACCAGAAAATCCACTGTGTTCCCATTCTAGTGCATCTTCAGAGGTACGTACCTCAGTCTCTCACTCCTGAGGCTTCCTGCTCCACTTCAAGTAAGTTAAAACACTAAAGCTTCCCTTGTCTCCAGGAGCAGGAGACCAGCAGATGGCAGCTCCCCAGATGAGAGTGTAGTAGGAGGTGAGCTGCTGCCCAGATCTCTGCTTACCAGGCAGCTCTGGGAGGCTTGGTTTAGTTACACCTTCCTCCATCAAACCCTGGCTGTAACAAAGCTGATGCCTCAGCTACTCTTGGGAACTGTGCAGTTTCTTGATTAACCTAGGGCCTAGAAAATAAGTCTTATAAGGAGTGACTGAGGGAGCTGGGGCTGTCTGGTTTGAAAAAGAGGAGACCTCATTGCTGGTTACAGCTCCCTGAAAGGACCTTGTGGAGAGGGTGGTGCTGGTCTCCTCTCACAGGTAATTAGTGATAGAACAAGAGCTGTGACTGGGTAGGTTTAGATTGGACGTTAGGAATTTTTTTCTCCCAGCAAGAGTGGTCAGGCATCAGAATATGCTGCTTAGGGAGGTGGTTGAGTCACCAACCCTGGATGTGTTTAAAGGTCGTTTGATGTGGTGCCTGGGGATATGGTTGAATGTTTAGGGATGTGGGTTGGACTTGGTGATCCAGAGGGTCTTTTCCAACCTGAATGGTTCTGTGATTTCTGTCATTCCTGCTGGTTTGGTAGCCACAGGAAGAGGCCCCAAATGTGGGATGTAAGCACAGGCAGCAGCCACTGCCGTGAGAATGGAGATGGGGATGCAGCCCAGTGTGGGTCTACTGTGAGGAGCTAGTGTCCTGTCTCAGGGCAGAGGAAGTAGCAGCCAAGTACAGAGACCAGTGTTTTCCAGCACAGCCATCCTGCTGTTTGTCTTGAGTGGTCATGTCTTTACTACACAGTTTTATCTGCATCCCACTGGCTTGGCATTTTAGGTGTTCCCTGGTTCTGAGCCTTATGGTTATTCACTGGTTACAAATGGTTGTGATTGCATGCTGGCTGTGCCAAGGCAGTGGTGGAGCCCATGGGATACTTTTGCTCTTCCAAGAGCACCATTCCTATTCACATTGTGAGAGTGAAGGAAATCAGGGTACAACCCAGAGCTTGGGTTGATCTCTGCAGGCAAGGACTGGTGTGAGCAAGAGCAGTTTGCAGCACTCCATGGCTGTGATGTGGCTATATTTATGCCTGCTGGAGCTCAGGAACAGGAAGTGGTGCTCCATGAGTCACAGAACGACATAATGTCAGGGGCTGGAAGGGACCTCAAAAGCTCATCCAGTCCAAACCCCCTTCAAAGCAGGATCACCCAGAACAGATCACACAGGAGCTCGTCCAGGTGGGTCTTGAATATCTCCAGAGAGTGAGACTCCACAAGCCCCGTGGTCAGCATGTTCCAGTGTTCTGTCACCCTCACAGGGAAAAAATTCCTTCTCATGTTTCCATTGAGCTTCCTGTGCCTCAGCTTCCACTCATTGCCCCTTGTGCAATTACCAAGCACAGCCTGGCTCCATCCTCCTGGCACTCACCCTGCACAGCTTTATCAACGTGAATGAGGTCACCTCTCAGGCTCCTCCTCTCCAAGCTAAAGAGCCCCAGCTCCCTCAGTCTCTCCTCGTAAGAGAGATGTCCCATTCCAGCCTACAGCCAGTCACCTGCATTCAGCATTTATTGCTCTTAACCAAACCTCCTGTGTCCCAGCTTCATCCACAACTTAATGAACTGTGTGACTGCCACAGGAGCTGTTGGAGCATAGTGATAGAGAGAAATCTTCCTGATCCAACCTCCTTCACCTTTGAAGTTAGTCCTACACTGAGTGTGGTGGTTTAGAAGTTACCTGCCACCCCACCCCCTTTGATATAACCCAGGCTAGGACTCAGACAGTTGGAAGTTGATAAATGAAACTTTATATTTACAGCTATGCACAATATACAAGCAGACATTTACAATGTATAACAGATATTTACAGATATATACAGTGAAAAGGTAATACAGAAACACCACACCCCTCCCAGAGATCAAAATCTCTAAGAGGGGTTTCTAACCACCCCTACCACCTTTTCCCCAATCTTACCTCACCATCTGTTGATGCAGCAGATAGGCGAAAGTAGATCAGCCGGGGGTGGGGGGAGAGTTAGCAGTAGAAAAGAAGTTAGTGGAATTATTAAGAATCAGCTACAAAAGGCAGGGACAAAGGAACCATGCAAGAAGCAGCCACAGCCCAGAGAGGTCTGAAACCATCTCCTTTATCTATATTTGGGTTACAACTCTTAAAACAATTTTCTCTTTTCTTTCTCAGTAGAGCTCTGAGTGGAGTAGCATCATCTGTTTTCCTATAGCCTAATTTCTAATCCAAATCCTCCAATTAGTTCAAACCAGTACACTGAGCTTGAGACTAGAATCAAGCCATCCAGCAGTCTCTTTCCACCTAAATATCTCTTACTCCATGATCAGGATGTTTCCAGGGCAGCACTTACGCAGACCTGAACTTTCTTGAAGTAGAAATTGTTCATTGCTCTTTCACACATGTTTACATGTATTTATTTTTTTATTTCATCTTGATGTCATTGCCAAGCAGTTTTTGGTGGCTTCAGGAAGGTGTAGTGCTCTCCGCTTTTGCCTGTGCTCTTTCCACTATAACCACAGCCAGCTCAGGGCTGGCACATCTGTCACAAGCCACTGACAACTTAAATTCATCAAGCCAATGAAATCAGCACCTGCTGCCTCATATAGATGGTTGAGGTCATCATAGAATCTCCCAGGTTAGAAGGGACCTCTAAAGGTCATCTAGTCCAACCCTTCCTGCAGTCAGCAGGGACATCCTCACCTAGATCAGAACCCCCTCAAGTGTCACCTTGAATATCTCCAGGGATGGGGCCTCAACCACCTCTCTAAGCAACTTGGTTCCAGTTCTCAGCTGCCCTCAATGAAGAGAACTTTTTCCTAAGGTCCACTCTAAATCTGCACTTCTCTAATTTTGAATCCCTGCACCTTGTCCTTATCACTGCAGGTCTTCATAAACAATCTCTCTGCAGCCTTCTCATTGGTCCCTTTCAGGTACTTGAAGGCTGCTGTTAGGTCTGCCTAGAGCCTTCTCTTTTTGCAGGCTGAACAACCCCAGCTTCCTCAGCCTATGCTACTAGCAGAGGTGCTCCAATCCCCTGCTCATTTTCACGGCTCTCCTCTGGACCTGTTCCATCAGGTCCATATCCTTCCTATCTTGAGGCCTTCGGACCTGGACACAGTACTCCAGGTGAGGTCTCACAGGAGCAAAAGTGGCAGAATAGTTGCTTTTTTTGTCCTCAAAATTCAGTCTCTGCTTCAAGGCAAAGAAGCCAACTGGGTTAAAGTAGACAGAACAGCAGATTAGCTAGTTTTAGCTCAGTTACAGAACAAAACAGAGTTTGAGCCACTCTGGCATAAAAGAGTGTCAATGGGACTTGAGTCTTATTCCATTTTCCTTGTCAGGGATTCTCAGACATTTCTTCCACGCTTATTCAGTGCTTCTCCAAACATCTCACAGATTCATTCCTGCCATTGTTACAGCTTTACAAGTGAGCAGAAAGAAGCAGCTAAACAGAGAGGAGCTCAGCCTGAGGAAGGAGGCTCAGCCTGCATCCATGGGTGATGTTAGAGTGATCATCAACTCTCTAGCCTATCTAACCCAGGGGGCCATCAGGCCCGCCCAGACATTGATCACCTCCACCATTCACCCAGTGTGCACCATAGGACTCACTAGTGATGAGAGGAGAATCCCTCTGCCCAGTTGGGCACAGCTTAAGGCTCTTGCTTTTCCTGGGGCCTTTAAAAAGGGGAGGGGGGCAAGGCAGTCAAAGTGGTCACACCTAGGGTGGGAGGAGACTCCCAACAGAACTCAAGTGCTCTGGGTTTGAGGGAAAAAAGAATCAGAATACAGAATGTTAGGCTCTGGAAGGGACCTCGGAAGCTCATCCAGGCCAACCCCCCTACGAGAGCAGGACCACCTCTAACAGGTCACATTGGATCACATCCAGGAGTGTTTTGAATATCTCCAGAGAGGGATACTCCACAACTCCCCTAGTCAGCCTGTTCCAATGTTCAGTCACCCTCACAGGGAAAAAATTCCTCCTCATGTTTCTATGAAACTTCCTATACCTCAATTTCCACCCATTGCCCCTTGTTCTGTCACTGGGCATCACTGAACAGAGCCTGGCTCCATGCTTCTGACACTCATCCTGCACATCTTCATCAACATGAATAAGGTCACCCCTTAAACTACTCCTCTCCAAGCTGAAGAGCCCCAGCTCCCTCAGTCTCCTCTCACAAGGGAGATATTCCATTCCCTTAATCATCTTAGAGATAAGGAGCCTACAGCTAGTCACCTGCACTCAGTGTTTAGTGCTCTTCAGTCCATCTTAACCAGTCCTCCTTCTGTGTCCAGCTTCCTTTGGCATCGTGCTTTGTTTGTATTCTGGTTCTGTGCCAGTGCTATGGGACAGAAGTACCATTTTTCCTATAACCTGATATCCAGAGCAGGGAAACGTGGGGGCTTGGGCTGGAAGGGGACTTTGATGCACCCTCCACCCTGCAAGGTCCCTTCTGTGCTCAGCCAGGCTCAGACGCAAATGAGGAAGACAGCTGCCTTCCTGTGTAGCACAGACCTTGATCATCAGGGCTCTGAATGAATGCAGTATTTCCTGACCCATGTATCTTTGCTATCCTCAGGCTGCATTTCTTGAGGATATCAAAAGGTATCTGACCCACCTCTCCATGTGCCATGCCAAATTCTGATTGTACTTCATCTTTGCCAAAAAATGCAACTGGAAACTTCAATTAAGAGCTGTCTAGTGTTAGTGAAGTCGCTTGCTCTCCTTAACTTTTTCCTTGGAAATAATAGCACTTAACTTTGTTGTGGTTTCTTCCCTTCCTTTAAAAAAAAAAAAAAAACAAAAACAAAAAAACCCACACCCCAAAAAACCCCCAAACCCCACCAGTCTGAGGCAGAGGGCAAAGTGTGGGAAAGCTTAGCTCCAGTGATTTGAGACTTTGCTTAGAGTGGAGCTGTGCTGGGGTAGCTGCAAGCCAACTAACTTCACCACAGCAAGTTTTTCAGGGGCAATCCTACAATCCCCATCTGTCTGGATCTAGCTCTTGTGTTAACTGTGTCAAGGGAACAGACTCAGGAGGTTTCAGTGACATCTGTCTGGATTTAGCTGGTCTGATGCACATCCCTGTGAATATTTTTGTCTTGAATATGGCCAGGATCTCATCCAACCCCTTTTCACTGGGTCAGTCTGAAAAGCCAACCCTCACAGCCTTTCTTTGGCAGATGCACCTTCATGGAAAGGTTATAATGCTTCATTAATTTAAGCAGGACAGTTTTTCATGACAAGAAGAAGACATGATTTTGCAGGCAGCAGCTGCTGGCTAGTAGTCAAGAACAGTGGGTGTTCATGACCCACTGGAGCTAATTGCGTGCATCACCAACGTCAATGTCACCAGCAGAACAGATACTCTGCATCTGACGCGTTTCTGCAGGCTGGCTAGGATGACAAATTAAACCTCTACACATGATGACTATAATCTGGTGTTGCATGGAGAAAGTGGGCATTGCAGGTCAGAGCCCAGCTCCCCAGAGCTGCACTCCTATCCCATACTGGGATCACAGGCTGACAAGCAGCTGCAGGATCCCATGGAGGGTGGTGCCCAGTTCTGTTCTTCAGCTCCCCTGCCTGAAAAGTGGGAATGGTGGTGCTGAGTCTCACTGCCCCTGCCAGGTGCTGCCACAGCTCTGGTTGAAATAGTCTGTGGTAAAACTCCTGCTGCCAAAGCTGCACTTCTCTGCCATCAAAAGACTTCAGAAGAGACCCAGGTCTTACACAGAGCAAGGCTTCAGTGACTTTACAGTACTGTTTTTTACTATATTGTAGAAGGACTCCATAGGGCTGCTTCTATGAAAAAAAACCAAAACACATTTATCATAGCACCACCTGCCTGCTTACACAGTGTTATATTGATACTCTCACAGTCCCAGCATGCTGCACATTAATTGGTATTGTGTTTATACAGTCACAGCTTAGTTTTAGGTTTTCACTTTCTTTTATACCCAAATGTGTGTCAGTGTTTTCTCACACTTGAAAAAAAAATTCCTATGATTTAGTCTTGCAGCATACTATCAAGAGTATGGAACATCCAGTAATATTTTATTAGCCACCTTCTCTGTCAGTGTCTGGTTGAAGTGTGGTGGACCCTTCACATTTATTTGTATATTCATACTTAGTGTTCTCCTGATGTACAGGGCTCCCAAATCTTTGTTGCTGTCCTGTATACTGCCCTTTCTCCAAGTGTTGTGAAGTCCAGTTTGTAAAGCAGTGGTCTCTGAGGCTTGATTGTGTGGTTTTGACTTACATACATTTTTCTAGTACCTGCCTTTGCTTTAATGTTGTCTGCAAATTTTTGCCAGGGGTGTTAAAATAGTCCTGGTCTCAAACCAAAGATGTGGGAGCCTACTCTACACATCCTTCTCCTCCTCCTCTGCTTCTGCTGAAATCACTTTTCATCTCTGGAATGCTCTCACAGAACAATTCTGTGGCTGTGTGTTTTGGGTTGCATCATTCTTTCCCCCCTTGCATGAATTTTCACAGAAAAGTAGACCTTCCTTTTTGCCTTTGCCTTGGGGACCCAAATGTGTGACCGATAAAAACTCAGTGACAGAGTGCTGTGCTTTTTCAGGGACCTCAAAATTTCTCCTTCACCTTGATCTACTGTCAGTTTGCTTGGCACTAAAACTGAAGTCTGTATGACTTTGGTATAGCACGTGTTGGTTATTTCAGGAGGTTTTTTTGTAGTGAAGACCCACCGAAGTCACTTAATCCTGCATAGGAAATGGCTCCAAGCTGTGCCAGGGGAGGTTCAGGCTGGATGCTAGGAAATACTTATTTACAGAGAGGGTTCTCAAACACTGGAATGGTCTGCCCAGGGCAGCGGTGGAGTCACCATCTCTGGAGGTGTTTAAGCAGCCTGTGGACCTGGTGCTTAGAGATACGGTTCATGGTGCTTAGGGATATGACTTTTCAGTGCTGGGTCAAGGGTTGGACTGGATGAGCTTGGAGATCTCTACCAACCAGACATACTCTGTGATTCTGTGAATTCAGAAATTCCTATGCCATGCCCTTTGCTTTTTGCAACAGTTTTGATTCCTGCTTAAGGACACCACACAAATGAGCAAGCACTGGTGAAATACTAAGAGTATAATAAATAGAGCATTAGCAGTGTTTGACCCAGGGAGTTTGTGCACAGAAGTGGTGCCCCTGTACTCAGCCCTGATGAGGCCACAGCTTGAGTGCTGGGTTCAGTTCTGGGCACCACAGTACAGGGAAGACATTGAGGTGCTGGAATGTGTCCAGAGAAGAGAGCAACGAGGCTGGGCAGAGGCTGGGGCATCATGTGAGGAGTGGCTGAGGGAGCTGGGGTTGTTCAGTATGGAGAAGAGAAGGCTGAGGGTAGATCTTACTGCTCTACACAGCTACCTGAAAGGAGGTTGGAGTGAGGCTGGCGCTGGTCTCTTCTCCCAGATAACCAGCAACAGGATGAGAGGAAATAGATTTAAGCTGTGCTGGAGGAGGTGTAGGTTGGACATTAGGAAGAACTTATTTTCTGAGAGAGTGGTGAGGGGTTGGAACAGGTTGCTGAATAGGTGGTGGAGTTGCCATCCCTGGAGGTGTTCAAGTAGCTGTTGATGTGGTGCTTCAGGACATCATTTAGTGGTCATGGTAGTTGGATTACAGTTGGACTCAATGATCTTGAAGGTCTTTTCCAACCTTAGTGATTCTATATGATTATCTGTGAGAATTCAAGGTAATTTTTTATCACAGCAGACATTCCTCCCTGGGAATATCAGCTTGATGCTCTTCCAAGTTCTGCTTGCTTAATAAGGAGAAACAAAAAAACACCCTCTCCATTCTCCTCTAACAGAACAATTTGTTTTCTGTCCCCTAGGACTGCCTTAAAGCTTGTCAAGAACAGATTGAGGCAGTGCTGGTAAACAGCCTCAGGCAAGTCCGGCAGCAGCAACAGCAAAGCAATCCTTCCAAGACGGTGGATGAACTGGACCAGGCCAGCACTCCCACAGATGTGAGAGACATCAACCTGTGAGGACACCAGCTCAGAAAGTCACATTTGCTCCCCCAGCCCTTTTATTTCTGTTGTTATTTTTTAGAGTGATTTTTGTTTGTTTGTTTGTTTGTTTCAATCTGCTCCCACATAGAACATATTTAAAGCTCTTTTAGGTTAGAAAATGAAACAAAAACTGAAATAATGAAAAAAAAGAAAGCATTTGGTGCCTGCAATGTTCCACAGAAGGGAATTCCCCACAATATATTTGGTAATTGCTATTTGATTATGTATCAGTGATAATTAAATGCTTATAAAAGCATACAAAGTAGCTAGCTAAAGGCAAGCCTGCATTTGTGGGAACAAAGTAGAGTTGTACTTGTCTCTGTAATTCTGACCTAGTGCATACAACCCCTTTGTTTTTTCTTGAGGTGTGAGAAAGGAATCGTGTGTGTGATCTTATGGCTCAACCAGGTTACAGAGCAATAGAGTAAAGGGGTTGTAGGGCAAAGTGGGCAAAGGTCCCCGAAGCAACTGAACCGTTTCGAATGAAAGAAGAGATTTTTGCTGACCTGTCACCTCTGTTATTAGCCACAAGTGTTTGTTGGATCTCTGTATGTTAGTTTTGTTTACTCTTGCTGTCTGTGGTAGCTGCTACCTAAGAAAGAAGATGCTTTATTTTGCCAGCTGGAAGAGCAGGTGGTGGTTTTTGGGTTTTGGGGTTTTTGTTTTGCTTCATTTTTGGTTTGTTTGTTTGTTGGTTGGCTTTTTATTTGTTGGTTTTTTGGTTGTTTTTTTTTGGGGGGGGGGGTTGTTGTTGTTTATTTTTCTCTTTTTAAAATTCCCCTCTCCCTTCTTGACTTTTTTCTGGTTTTCCTTCAGAAACGATTCATTCTAAACACAGCAGCATCTTTGGCATAAGGGCAATTGCGTTTTACCCAGCTGTGGGCCAAGCCAAAGCTACCAAGTGTTACATGGTGGGAGGGAGGGGAGAATGTGCCAATTTATGCTGACCAGTTGGGCTAATCAGACCAGCTCTGACCTTTTGGATTGGGAGAAGCGGTAGATCATCTGTGACAAGCATTCTGTTCCTTTTACACTGCTAACTTTTCACCTCAGTGTTAACTTTTGGCGGCTCCTTAGCTTAGCCTTAAAGACATTCATTTAAACCATGCTCTGTCCCATCTGCCTTTGTAACATAGCCTCACTGTGTTCAAGATGAGATTGGGTTTGATCCCTCTTCTACCTACCCGTTTCTTCCCCCACCATCCCCACACACTTTTTTTTTTTTCCTCAGCATTTCATTAATTTTATTGATCCACAGTGAGGGTTTTTTTGTTGGTTGTTTGTTCGTAAACCATTTCATTCGAAAAGCACTTTGAAAAAAAATGTTCCTAAGGGATTAAATGAGATGGTTTATGATGAATTTGCTGAGAAAAATGAAACAAAAAAAAAAGGAAAATGTTAAAAAAAAGGAAAATTAAAAAATAAAATAAAAAAAAAAAGTCACAAAAGCAAATAGCTTTTTATAGTCAATATTTTCCAGTATCTGGTGTACTTGGTTAGTTGTGGTGTTGCTGGAAATACCAACACCTGCTTCAGATGACATTCCTGTCATGACATTCCGGATAAAAAGCCTGACAATTTTGTGTTGTTCAGTGTCAAAGAAGGATCTTAAAAGACCACCTGCATGCCTGTCTTAAGGACAGCAAAAGAAAATTGCTGGTACAAAAAACAGAAGAGCGGTAAACATCAGGGTGTGTGGCTTGGAAATTTATTACAAAGGTATATTCAGCGTACTTGAATTTTTTTTTCTGCTCCATTTGTAACGAAGAGGCATTTAGATGGCAAAAAAGAGTTGGAGCAACTTTTGGTTGTTTTTTTTGTTGGGGG
>VWZI01015466.1:71273-93329 GCA_013396835.1 Psilopogon haemacephalus
TTTGTTGGGGTTTTTTGTTTGTTTGTTTTATTTTGCTTTTTGGGGTTTTTTTGTTTGTTTTTTGTTTTTTGCACAATTGTATTAATGGTTTGCAAATAATTCAGTATGAAGCAGCTGGTTGAAATGTTTAAACATTTGCATTTTTTTAAAGGAAAAAAAAAAAAATCAGAAAGAATCCAAGAATTATTATATGAATGAACTCAGCCATATCTGGCCAGAAGAGAGTAGAGAATGGAGTAAGATTCTAAAGTTTTGGGGTTTTTTTGGGTGTGGGNATTATTATTATTATTATTATTATGGTCTTTTTTTTTTGCGCTGCTAAGAAGCTATGATTTGTTTCATTCTTATTCACATTAACAGTACTTAGCTGTATTGTTTCACTGAGTGTGCTGCTATTTTATAAACATTTTTATAATATATTATTTTACTGCTTAAATTTTCAAATCCTGAAGTAGATGGTTAAATGGAGATATGATGAGTTCTTTGATTTACTGGAAATGCCCTGTACAGTTTGTTTTGTTTTATTTTTTTCCTATTAGCGTGTTCATGATTTTTTTTTTTTTTTTATTCTGTTTCATACTTTCTTTCTTTCCTTTTTTTTTTTAATTTTTTTGTCTTCCTTCCTGATCACATCCTGCAAAGACGGTATACTTACCTCAGGTTTACTGGACAAAACAGAAATGGTTCCTCTTTTCACAATACCTCACAACGTGACAGTTTGTTTTTTTTTTCTCCCCCCACCCCCGGGGCCCACACACTGGCCATGCTGGGGAGAGGTTGCAGGCAGCCAGGGCACCACTTCCCTTTCAGTCTTCAGTATCCTTTTCATAGTGGAAAAAATCCATTGACTCTCCACCAGTGGTTTCACCAGAGCTGCTCCATCTTTCCCAAAAGCAGTGGTGGGAACAGCCTTATTCTCACTGCCACCACCTCCCACATTAATGTTCCATGTTGGGAGCGAGTGCATTCAGCAATGGTGTCTCTCCTGGAGGAAAAAAAAAAAAACAAACAACAAACAAAAACCAGAGTTAATTTTCTGGAAGCAAGATTCCAGAGCCACATGCAGTATGATCAGATCTTTCCTTGGTGACAGCCTTCCTATGTTAGCAAATGTAGCTTCATGGGGAAGTGTGCCTGAGGGTTCTCAGGCAGTGGGATGACCTCTTGGCATACTGGGCAATAGTCCAGCTGCCTGCAGCAACCATAGGCACTCTATCACATTGGCATGGTTTGCTCCTCTATATGCTGTAGGTCAAGCATAGGCAGGAGTAGTGTCTAGGGTGCCTGCCTTTGCTCTTCATCCCACCTCCTGCAATACCTTGGTCCCGTGCAGGGATCCCCACCTGCAGCATCATCCTCCCAAGGACTCTGCAGTGCTGATAGGGAAGGTAGAGTGAAGTCCTCCACTGAGGTTGACCTCTCACACCGCAGCACCATTCAGGAGCCCCCAGTCCTTCACACAGACCTAGAAGGTCATCACTGGGCATGAGGGAGTCCTCGGCTGTAGCAATGCACTGAATAAAACCCATCTGGTGACACCCAGAAGTGTACCATAGTTGAAGCCTGAAAAACCCTAGAACTTGAAGCATTAACACAGTAGCCTTCCAAATAAGATTTCTGCATAGTTCTCCTTTTTAATAAATGCTAAAAAAAAAAATAATTAATTATCATTGTGGTAAATGAGGTGTGAGATTTTTTTCCCTCCTAAATTGCAGAAATCATTAACCTCTCCTACTGCAGAATTCATAAAGTAAGTTACTGATCATAGCCTCACAGATGTCAAAGGCTTGGCACTGGAAGCATTTCCCTCAGCATCCTGCTGATGGTGCTTTGATGATCTTCCCCTCCCTTTCATCACTGTAGCATAGGAGCACCTGATGATGAATTTATTCATATTCCTAGTATGCTCATGGAAGAGAAAATACTACTTGACCCCATTTATGCTTGAATAATTGGATGGCTCTTTAATTACTCAGCAAATCACCTGGCCACTGGGTTTTTTCCACTATTTTTACTACCATGTTCTCATGTACCTCAGAAATCACTCTCGGTTGCACAGTTTCTAGTCTCAAAACTTTTTTTTTTTTTTGTTTGTTTTGTTGGTTTTTTTTCTCTCCCATTTTTGCTTTATCGAGTGTGATGCCATATCAAGTCAATGTTATTCTCTCACAATGTGCTCTTTAAGAGGTGTGGATGTTTTATATGGTCAGGGGATGATAGAGAAGTGCAGTAGTAGACATGATCAGTGTAAACAAAAGTCTTTAGAAAGTCTGCGAGGTTGTTCTTGGTGGATAAGACTCTGATGCAGTGTAGTCTTGATTATCTTCAGAAAGGTCTTCTTTGTTCAGTGTTGTCATTTTTTATTAATAACCTGTTGTTTTGACTAGCTTAAAGATGGTTCTAAGAAAAGTGTTTTGGCGGGATTAGGTATGCTGTATGGACAATAAACTCACCTTGACCTAAGTTTCTGTCTTGTGGTTTTATTCATGCACTGTGAAAATGGAGACAAAGCTCCATCGAAAGCACTAGAGATAGCAGGTAGAGAGAGGGGATTCTGCCACCTCCCTCTGCTCTGCTGAGACTTCACCCAGAGTACTGTGTCCAGCTCTGGAGCCTTCAACACAGGAAGGGTATGAACCTGATGGAGCAGGCCCAGAGGAGGGCCATGAAAATGATCAGGAGGCTGGAGCACCTCTACTGTGAGGACAGGCTGAGGGAGCTGGGGTTGTTCAGCCTGGAGAAGAGGAGGCACCAGGGAGACCTAATAGCAGCCTTACAGTACATGAAGGGGACCTAAAAGAAAGCTGCAGAGGGACTGCACAAATGCCCGTAGTGACAGGACGAGGGCAATAGTCTGAAATGAGAGAAGAGCAGATTTAGATTGGCTGTTAGGAACAAGTTCTTTACCATGAGGGTAGGGAAACACTGGAACAGAATGCACAGGGAGGTGGTTGAGGCCCCATCCCCGAAGATATTCAAGGTCAGCCTCAACAAGGTTCTGAGGAACCTGATCTAGTAGAGGATGTCCTTGCTGACTGCAGGGAGGTTGGACTAGATGACCAGCCTAAATCATTCTGTGATGCTATAGATGTGATTCTAAAGCCTGTGGTCTATCTAGATGGTATCAGCAGGCATGTAAAATGTCAACTATTGAATCTTTCAGTCACAAAACAAGTTTATTAGGTAAAACATAGCTCATTGCCTTCTGGATAAGCACATTCTGGTATGTTTGTTCTATGAAACAATCCTGTGAGATTTAAAGTGAACAAAGTCTGAAAATGGTAAATTTCTGGATCAAAACACTTAGTGGAAATGAAATTGAGCTGGTGAAAAAGTCCTTTTGAGCTACATAGAGACCACATTTTTGCAGCTAACTGAAATACTTAAATCTCCACTTAGTTATTTGTTGCATTTAATAGCTACTGCAAAAATGAATGTTTTTCTTTCTATAAGCTTTAGGCAAATTGTGTTTTAAAATGCGAGAGCTTTGTAGTGAGGCCAGTAGGAAGAAACGAGCCTCCACATGCTGCCAAACAGTGACAGAACAAGAGGACACAGTCTCAAGCTGTGCCAGGGCAGGTTTAGGCTGGATGTTAGGAAAAAGTTCTTCACAGAAAGAGTGATTGGCCATAGGAATGGGCTGCCCAGGGAGGCGGTGGAGTCACCATCCTTGGACGTGTTTAAAAAAAAGAATGGATGTGGCACTTTGTGCCATGGTTTAGTTGATTAGATGGTGTTACGTAACAGGTTGGACATGATCTCAAAGGTCTTTTCCAATCTAGTTAATTCTGTGATTCTGTGAAGTCTCCTTCCTCAGCCTGTGGCCATGAGGTGGGATACTTGTTCTATCCCTCTTCCGCTTGCATGTTTCTTGCTTGTGGATGCTTGCTGTGAAGTGTCCAACCTCCTGTGGGACATGCTTGGCCTGACTTCAGCATCTGTCCTTCTCCTCTGCTCCCCAGCAGCAGTCTTTTACAGAAAAAAGTCCTGGATGATACGGGAAAATTAACCAAATCATGAAGTGGTGAGTCAGGAGACAGAGATCTTTCTAGGCACAATCACAAAACCTTGCAACTTGAGGCTTTAGGCAAAGTCTCTTAGGACTTCCCTCTGAAGTGATCTGTGAGCCTCCAATTCCACAGTTTGTCTGCACTAAAGGTAGGGGTTTTAAAGCATAATGAGTCCTCATGTTTCTCTGGCCAATTTTTTACAACAAAACCAGCAATTTTGTAGGCATGACTTGGAGCCTGTGAAGAACTGGAACTCATGAGGGTTGTTACACCTTCTGTTGGTGGTTTAAAGCTCAAATGGGTGCTCTCCAGTCTAATTTCAGAGCTTAGGGGATTCATTCCTTGCTTAATGTGGTGTCACCAGTAGTCCTCCTGGGACTGCAGGGATGCTTTGTGTTTTCAGAGGTTTTACTAAGTCTAGATTTAGTAGAAAAGAGATTTTCTGTTGTCGTTTAAGCAAATGTATGTTTTCAGAACTACTGGGTATAGGGCCCAGAAGCTAAAATTGAAATTAATTGGACAACAGCCTGTTCCCTCCCTTTAAAGAGAGCTGGCTGAATGCTGACAAGTCACATACAATAGAGTTAAGTTCCATTGTTATGTCAAACTGTTTTGTAGTGTCTTCCTACCATCTGCAACCAATTTCTGCCCATCATGGTCCTACACTTTACATAAGGACAGCCTGAGGATTTTAAGGAAGGACAACACAGCAAAGTTGTGCTTTAAAACAGCTGTGTGGGGAACTGGCTTTTGTGTTTAAGAACATTCCTGAGGCAAAGGAGAGCAAGCTTTAGAACTAAAGTGCCAGCAAAAAACCTCAGCCGTGCAATTCCAGGCAAGAAGGGGCTAAAGAGCAGTCCAGAAGAAGTACTTCAGGGTCTCTGTTGATGTTAAACTCACCATATGCCTGCAATGAGAACTTGCAGCCCAGAAGGCAATGTCCTGGGCTGCATCAAAAGAAGTGTGACCAGCAGGACAACTGAGGTGATTTCATCCCTCTGCCCTGCTCTTGTGAGAACTCCCTTGGAGTACTGCATCCAGTTCTGGTGCCCCCAGAGTAAGAGGCACATGGAGTGGATCCCTAGGAGGGCCATGAAGATGATCAGAAGGCTGGACAACCTCCCCTGTGGAGACAGGCTGAGAGAGTTGGGGCTGTTCAGTCTGGAGAAGAGGAGGCTCTGGGGAGATCTTATAGTGGCTTTCCGGTATCTGAAGTGGGCTACAAGAATAGAGAAGGGACTTTTTACAAGGGCTTGTAGTGGTAGGATGAGAGGGAATGGATTGAAGCTTGAGTAGGACAGATTTAGATGGGAGTTTAGGAAGAAATTCTTTCCCGTGCAGGTGGTGAGACACTGGAACAGGTTCCCCAGGGAGGCTGTGGATGCCCCCTCCCTGGAGGTGTTCAGGACCAGGTTCTATAAGGTCTTGAGCAATCTGGTCTAGTGTAAGGTGTCACTGCCCACGGCAGGGGAGTTGGAACTGGATGATTTTTAAGGTCTCTTCCAACTCATTCTATGGATTTATGCATTGCTTGGTGCTCTCAATCTCAGAGTATGAGTTAGATCATGTTTTATTTTATACTTCCCCACATGTCTCTGTAAGGTCTAGCAGTTTTACCTTTCTAAGCAAGGAATTTTCCATTGCATTTCAAAGAAGGTACCCTTCATGCTCATTTCAAACACTTCTCCTGTGTTTTTTTTTTAATTTGTCCATTAAATATGTAGCCACTTGCAAAACTCCCAGCAAATCTCATGCAGCCAGCACAAGCAGACTGAAATTCTATTCCTGCTGAAGAGAGCAGGAGCTCCACAGGTGGATTTTAATAGGTTTAATAATTTTATCAACTCCTTTCTTGCCTCATACCATAAACTACTGGCCACATCCATAAATGTAAAGCTGATGTAAAGGCAGATAGAATTTTCATTAAGCTGGCCAAGTAGTTTCCTTTTTTTTTTTTCCCTCCCCGGCAGGAAAATCCATGATTTAGCTGCCAAAAGCTGGTATGAGATGTGTGGAGCCCAATCTGACCTGTTGGAAGGCAGTAAAGGGGAAAAAGGACCTGGGGTTCCTAGTGGATGGGAGGTTGGCCATGAGCCAGCAATATGCTCTGGTGGCCAGAAGGGCCACTGCCTATCTGGAGTGAGTTAGAAGGGCTGTGGTTAATAGGCCGAGAGAGGTTCTCCTCCTCCCCCTCTACTCTGCCCTGGTGAGGCTGCATCTGGAGTACTGTGTCCAGTTGTGGGTCTCTCACTTCAAGAAGGACATAGAACTGCTTGAGAGAGTCCAGCACAGAGCCACAAAAATGCTGAAGGGAATGGAACATTGCTCTTATGAGGAGAGCCTGAGGAAGCTGGGGCTCTCTGGCTTGGAGAGGAGGAGCCTGAGGTGTGATCCCATTCATGTTTATAAATATGTAAAGGGTGAGTGCCAGGAGGATGGAGCCAGGCTGTGCTTGGTGATGCCCAATGACAGGACAAGGGGCAATGGGTGGAAGTTGAGGCACAGGAAGTTCAATGGAAACACAAGGAGGGATTTTTTTTTTTTCCCCTGTGAAGGTGACAGAACACTGGAACAGTCTGCTGAGGTTTGTTGTGGAGTCTCTCTCTCTGGAGATACTCAAGACCTGCCTGGATGTGTTCCTGTGTGATCTGATATAGGTCATCTTGCTCTGGCAGAGTGGTTGGACTGGATGAGCTTTCAAGTTCTCTTCCAGGCCCTGACATTCTGTGATTTTGTGATTGGTGTTCCATCCTATTGCAACTAGCACAAGGGACACTCTAGGTCACTGAGGCTCACTGCCTACAGTCACAGCCCATCAGTCATCCATACTTTGCTGGGAATGATGCACAGAAGGCTAATTGACATGCATTTTCCAACTTACTTTAATTCAAATGTCCCATGGGCAAATGGTGGGAAAGATAATGCACACAGGATCAAACACAGGGATTGCCTACGGGTAATGTATATAATCAGGAGGATTATATACATTGGGGTGTGACAAGAGAAGGGCCATGAGGATGATCAGAGGGCTGGAGCTCCTCTGCTACGGAGATAGACTGAGAGGGTTGGGGCTGTTCAGTCTGGAGAGAAGAAAGCTCTGAGGACACCTTATCGTAGCCTTCCAGGAAAGCTGGGAAGGGACTTTTAAAGATGTCAGGTAGTGATAGGACTGGGAGAGATGGAGCAAAACTAGAAGTGGGTAGATTCAGACTGGATGTTAGGAAGAAATTTTTCACCATGAGGATGGTGAGACACTGGAACAAGTTGCCCAGGGAGGTGGTGGAAGCCTCATCCCTGGAGGTGTTTAAGGCCAGGCTGGATGTGGCTCTGAGCAACCTGATGTAGTGTGAGGTGTCCCTGGCCACTGCAGGGGGATTGGAGCTAGATGATCCTTGAGGCCCCTTCCAACCCTGACAATTCATGATTCCATGATTTTAATCTCACACTTTATGAGGCAGAAATAAGCCAGGAAAGCATATGACTTCGCTGATACATTTTCACACCCTTCTGCAGTCCCTTCCAGGCACAGAGTAGTTGCCATCCAGATTTTAAAGGATTGTGTTAGAACCCTTTTTTATGCTGTTTGCAAATCAAAGCCAGCCAGCTGGCACAGAGTGAAACAGGCTATGCTCTGCTTCTTTGCCCCCCACCGCAGACTGAATCATTTTTCCCAATTAAGGGAAAGTTTATTTTAAAAAAGACTTTGGGGATCCCTTTAGATCTTTGGAGAAAGCCAGCTGGACCATGTTTACTTCGTACCTCCTTGGAATATTAAAAAATGAACACACCCAAAACATGCTCTTTCATTTCTCTTAATGCAATGTTCTATTTAAAAGGGTTCTCAAAGGTGATTTTGCATTTCAGCAGGTACCACTCACACTGAAAAGACTGAGTGGCAGCTGATGTTGATGCTGCTAGGAGACAACAGAGGAAACTGCAAGGGTCTTTGTACAGGTATTTAACAGGGAGAACAGGCCACAGCTTACCTGGGCTTCAGGTGCTCTGTGGGGAATAGCACAGGGGATACATTAAATCAAGGCTTACAAGCCAAGGCATTTACACTTAGGTGCAAGGACTGCATGCAATATGCCTGGCCTGAGAAGCTGCTCTCAGTTCTGCTGCAACCTACTAGAGAGAAATAGAGGAGCTGATGCAAAGAGATTAAGGAAAAAAAAAGAAAAAAAAAAAAGCCAAGGAACAATATCTGTCTCCTTGAATGTCTATCCATCCATGGAAATGATGTGGTGATAGCTCTGCCTTGCTGTTGAATTTTTCTCTAAAAATAAACTGGGATGTCATTTGAGCTCTTCCAAAAAGTAACATGCAGAAACTACAAGGAGAATTAGGCCAGAGCAATGAAGGAGAGAGAAAGGTCATCAGACTGGCCACACTTGGGGCTGTGGCTCCTCAGGTTGCTCGGTAATGTTTTTCACAGCAGAAATTGGTTTGTCTGGCAGTAGATGAGCAAGCATCCCTGAAGAGCAACAGACTATGACCTTTCTGATGACTAGGTTTGCAGAACTTAAATAAAACTGTGAGTGGAACATAACCAGCAGGAGGACAAGGAAGGAATTCAGTATTGTTCAGCTTGGAGAAGGCTTCGTGGACACCTACTGGCAGCCTTGCAGTACCTGAAGGGGGCCTGTTTGTGAGTGATAGGATAAGAGAGAATGGTTTGAAATAGTTTGAAATTAGAGAAGAGTAAATTTAGGTTGGATGTTATGAGGAAGTTCTTTACCATAAGGGTGGTGGAACACTGGAGCAGGTTGCCCAGGGAGATAGTTGAGGTCCCAAGGCTCTGGACAACCTGATCTAGTTGAGGATGTCCCTGCTCACTGCAGTGGGGTTGGACTAGATGATCTTTGGAGGTCCCTTCCAACCTAAACCATTCTATGATTCTATGATTTTTACCCATCACATACAAACAAAATTCCTCTGTTTTCCCTCCTGCCTCAAATTGAACATCTTTGCTTCTTCAAGAAGTTTTTTCTTTCATTTTCTTTGAATTTGCTTCTTACACACAACAAAATGTGTGATCTTTCTGGAGTGCCCTGATGGTATTCCTTATTTTCTTGAGTTTAGGTATTGAGGTTTGGACTAATCATAGAATTATAAAATGGTCTGAGCTGGAAGGGTCCTCCAGAGGTCATTTAGTCCCAACCCCACCACAATCAGCAGGGACATCCTCAACTAGATCAAGTTGCCTAGAGCCCTGTCAAACCTCACCTCGAATATCTTCAGGGATGGAGCCTCCCTGGGGAACATGTTCCAGTATTCCACTACTCTCACAGTAAAGAACTTGTTCCTAACATCCAATCTAAATCTGCTCTTCTCTAATTTGAAGCCATTGCCCTTTACCCTGCAGGCCTTTGTATATAGTCTCTCTCCATCCTTCTTGTAGCCCCCTTCAGGTGCTAGAAGGCTGTTATTAGGTCTCCCAAGAGCCTCCTCTTCTCCAGGCTGATCAACCCCAGCTGCCTCAGCCTGTCCTCGTAGAAGAGGTGTTATATGTTAGAGACATTTGCAACAGAAATTTGCATAGCATTTGGATGTGATTTCCCTTGATGGTTAGCAGCATCAGCGCAAAAGAGAAAGTATTTCCTCTAAACCAAATGCAAAGCTCGTTGAGTGGAAGCTCTCTTAAAAGTGGACCACAATAAACCCCTGGGGTGCAGACTGCAGGAGGACCACTAGATGACAGTAAAGTAACTCCTACAGCTGCAGCTACTCCTGGAGCTCCTCCAAGAGCTGTATAGGGTTTCCTAACCTGAAAGTGAAATGTTTAACTGAACCGTCTCACTTCTCTAACAGCTCACCTGACCACCTTCATCCACCAGAAAGCCTGCAGCTATGGTTTGAACTTTTACACTTGAGTTAATTGATCTACAGTGCTGTTGCAGGAACACAGGTTTTTCTGATTGGCCAGAGGCACAAGTTGGCTTTGCTCCTCATTTGCAACCACTGTATCACACTGAAAATCACCTAAAAATAATTCAACACTTCACCAAAGTTTCTTTCTCATGAAAGCAATTGATGGAATTGGTATTGCACAACCATGCTCTCCAGTCCATCTAACTCAAGAATTGTCCACAGGCACAGTCTCTGGGCTTGGATTTCACCAAGTCAGTAATTTCTTCACACATTCTTTGAGACATGGTATGCAGGGAGAAGAGTTGTGGAGGAAAAATACTAGCGAAATTCTGCCTAGGTTTTGGTTGGGCTGCTGCAATTGTAAGAGCAGGAAGCAAGATCAGATCCTGAATCACAAGTGGGCTGCAGGGAACATAGCCAAGCAATGATTTCAGTTCTGTGCTCTTAACTGCCAACTGTTGTTTCATGGAGACCAGCTAACTCACCCCAGACTGGTGGTATTGTCTGATGCTAGTGATACGCGATCCATATGATGACAACTTTACTAGATAGTCAACATTATTCCAGTTTAAAATGTGTATTAGGGTAAATTTTTTTTTTTTAATGTTTAATTTCCCATCCACAAAAGTTTTTACTTCCTTAGATCTCTACAAAGTCACACTCAGATGGCTTCTCTGAATCACAGAATCATAGAATGGTTTGGGTTGGAAGGCACCTCAAAGGCCAGCTAGTCCAACCCCCCTGCAGGGACATCCTCTATTAGAGCAGGTTGCTTGGAGCCCTGTCAAGCCTCACCTTGAACATCTCCAAGGATGGGGCCTCAACGACCTCCCTAGGCAACCTGTTTCAGTCTTCCACCACCCTCATGCTAAAGAATTTCTTCCTAGCATCCAATCTAATTCTCCTCTCATTTCACACCACTGCCCCTCTTCTTATCACTGCAGGCTTTTGTAACCAGAACATCTGCAGCCTACTCAGGTACTGTAAGGCTGCTATTAGGTTTCCTCAGAGCCTTCTCTTCTCCAGGCTGAACATCCCCAGCTCCCTCAGCATGTCCTCATAGCAGAGTTGCTCCAGTCCCCTGATCATTTTCATGGCTCTCCTCTGGACCTGCTCCATCAGATCCACATCCTTCCTGTGTTGAGGGCTCCAGAGCTGGAGGTGCTCCAGGTGAGGTCTCATCAGAGCAAAGTGGCTGAATCTTCTCTCTCCACCTGCTGATGACTTCTTCAGAAGAGTATTCCTCATCCTATGAGTTCCTGTGCTCCTGCAGTTGTTTAGCCACTGATGCCTACGAGGAGACAGCTCCTCCTTCCAGCCCTGGGGCCTCATTGCCTCCTTGTCCATCATCAGGAGCCTGGGAGAGGTTGTGCCACACTTGTGCCCTTGGCATTGCTCCTGTCTACATCACACTGCCACAGGAAGATCCCTGAGGAGTAAGTGATGGAATCTCCCTTGCCAGAGGCTGCGGGGCAGGGCTTGTCCCTCTGGGTTAATGAAACACCTCCACATTTGCCCAGCATCAGAGACATCTTTAGGTGCTTTTCTTTACCTGTTACCACTTCCAGTTCTCTGCTCTTACCAGAACCTGGAGACACTCTCCCAGTAGTGTCCATCAGTGGTGGCCACTAACAGTACCAGAAATTTCAGAGTTTGAATCTGACTTTGACTTCTTGGAAGGTTTCACCAGCTTTCTGTTGTGGGTTTAAGACTAATCATAGAGTTGAAAAGTTCTCCAAGAGGCTAGATAGAAATTGTAATCTTTTGACAAGAAAAGTTGTGCTTTATAAAGACTTTGTATGCAAGTGGCAATGAAAAAAACAGGCTCATGAACACAGACTGCCACAAGGTGCTACAGCAGCCCAGAGTAATTACTAAGGAGGAAGAAATGAAAAATAAGAATTTTAATGGTCAGGGAAATGAGTGATAAGGAAGACAGGAGTAAAGGCAAGAGGACTAAACAATGGAAAAAGGAAAAATGATCAAGAAGCCTAATTACAAGGCTGTAAGTCAGAAGCTTCAGGGCTTTTAAGATGTCTTCTCACAAACAAACTCTGTGACCCCAAACACTCTTTAAAACTTTGCTGTCACTTCTGCAGAGGGGTCTGTATCAAAGCATGCTGGTCTCTTCTCACAGGTAGTTGGAGATAGAACAAGGTGGAATGGCCTCAAGCTGAGACTGGGTAGGTTTAGATTGGACATTAGGAAAAAGCTTTTCACAAAGAGAGTGTTCAGGCACTGGAATGAGCTGCTCAGGGAGGTGGTAGAGTCACTGACCGTGGATGTGTTTAAGGGTCATTTGGATGTAGTGCTTAAGAATATGGTTTAAGGTGAATCTTGTAGAGTAGGGTTATAGGTTGGACTTGGTGATCCTGAGAGGCTTTTCTAACCTGGATGTTTCTGTGATTCTGTGATAAGAGTATAGAACCTAACAGCATTGGCTCACAATTTGTTTCTTGTCCTTCTAAAACAAGCTTGAAAAACAGCTGGGGTCTTATCGTCATAACAAAATGCAGTTGTTTTTAATGGTGATACAATAGCAATAGGCCAGGGCTGAGTCATTTGGCACTGGCTGCTTTAGAAGCCAGATATGTCACCAGCCTCACCCTTTGAAAATGTCAGTTCTGAAACCTGTGGAGGAGAGGAACTGCAGAAACACAACCTTATGCCACACTGCCAAAGGAAGATAAACAGGGATTGAAACAGATGCTACTGCGTGAAATTACTTAGCATTGGTTTTAAACTGCTATTGAAGGAAACTAATTATGGCCTAGTCTTCATTTAGAATTTGTTTGGTGTTAAGGAACAAACCAGTCACAAAATTAGGTCAGATCTCTGAGCAACTCAAATTAATTTCTCAAATGAGTGATTTTTAGATGGTGTAGTGGGTTTTTTCCATCTGAAATCCTAAAGGAAATACACTCAGCTATCTGGCCAACTAATACTCTGGTTAACCAGAGCTTGCTGAGGGGAAAAGGATGACTGGCAAGTGTTTGCTTTGCTAGATTGTCCATTTTATCAGTAGTAATTTCATAATGCTACTATCTGATAATAGCAATTGGGTCACAGTCACAGAATGTTAGGGGTTGGAAGCGACCTCCAGAGATCATCAAGTCCAACCTCTCCTGCCAAAGCAGGATCACCTAGGCCAGCCTGCACAGGAATGCATCCAGGCAGGTTTTGAAAGTCTCCAGAAAAGGAAACTCCACAACCTCTCTGGGCAGCCTGTTCCAGTGCTCCATCACCATAAAGAAGTGTCTCCTCATGCTGAGGTGGAACCTCCTCTGTTCCGGCTTGCACTCACTGTTCCTTGGCCTAACAGTGGGCACCATCAAAATGAGCCTGGCACCTTCAATTTGACACCCACCCCTCAGATCCTGATAGGCATCAATAAGATCCCTTCTCAGTGTTCTCAGGATTAAAAAGTCCCAGGTCTCTCAGTTTTTCTTCACAGCAGAGATGTTCAAGTCCCCTAATCATCCTTATAGCTATCCATTAGATTCTCTCCACCAGATCACAAAATCACAGAACTTTAGAGATTGAAAGGTACCATCCAGTCCAACCTCCCTGCCAAGCAGGGACAGTTCACTCAGGAAACACATCCAGGTGGGTTTTAAAAACCTCCAAAGGAGACTCCACAACCTCTCTGGGCAGCTGTTCCAGGGCTCTGGCACACTCACTGTAAAGAAGATTCTCCTCATGTTGAGGCGAAACCTGTGTTCCAATTTGTAGCCATTGTTCCTTGTCTTCTTGCTGTGCACCACCAAAAAGAGATTGGCCCATTCATTTAACACCCACCACTCAGAGGTTTGTATACATTGATCAGATCGCCTCTCAGCCTTCTCCTCTCCAGACTAAACAGCCCCATGGTTCTCAGTCTCTCTCCATAGGGGAGATGCTCAAGTCCCCCACGCATTCTCATGGCCCTCCACTGCACTCTCCAGCAGGTCCCTGTCTCTCTTGAACTGGGGAGACCAAACTGGACACAGTATTCCAGGTGTAGTCTCACCAGGGAAGAGTAGAGGGGGAGAAGAATCTCCCAGCTCTGTTGGACACACTTTTCCTGATGTACCCCAGGCTGCCATTGGCTCTCTTGGCCACAAGGGCACATTGCTGGTCCATGCAGAATTTGCTGTCCATCAGCACTCCAGGCTCTTCCTCCATAGAGCTGCTTTCCAGCAAGGCAACCCCTAACATGTACTGTTATTAACTGCTGTTATTCCTCTCCAGATGCAGGACTCTGCACCTTTCCATATTGAACTTCATGAGGTTTGCCTTTGCCTAACTCTCCAGCCTGGTCATTGGTTTTCTTGTCAGCTACACAACACCATTGGCAAAATGATTAAAATATTAACTTTAAATGCTATTTTATCACTGTCTGTGTGCTATTACAGCTCCTTGGACATTTTTGTTCACCCTTAAGTGACTTCCCTATTTCTTTTCTCGCTTTTTGCATCCATGAAATATGTTTTACTTGTTATGGTATTTTACTTCAATAAGACACTGATTATTTGACTAAATGTTTATGGTTGATTTCCTAAAATATAATTTTGAATACTTGGTATTTCTGGCCAGCAGGGCCTTTCTTGAGATGAATGCTGTATTTCTGTGTTGATGAAAACATTGTCTATGTCATACCCTTACTATTTGCTGAAAGGTACATGTGTTTACTCAATAATCTACACAAAGAGGAAGCAGGCAAGAGACTGCTTTTCTAAGACTTCTTTTTTCCCCTCTTTTGTTTATTTCACTCTCACTAGAGCAAGTCTGAGTGTCAAGCACTAGCAAACAAAGGATCCCCTTACTAACCCAGCAAGTAATGCATAGGCAATGAAAGTGTGAACTACAAAATGCAGGTATCATAGAATGACAACAGATCACAGAATGACAGAACGACATAGATGTGCCATTTATCTTCCAAAAAAATGCTCTCAGCTGGCCCAGAAAGAACACTACCAGGCCAGAGAAGAGACCTGATTTATTGTATCTGGCTCAGATGTCAGCTTCATTCCTGCATCTGAAAACATCAGTGTGATACAGAGTATGGAGGTGGTAGATTTGTGTTACTCCCATCCCTCAACTCCATTTCAGCTGTTTCCCAAGTATGATGGTGTGGGAATTGTCTCCTGAAGGTAGAACATCTTGTGAACATGATCATTACATTAAGGTGAGAACTGTCTCAACAAAGATCAGATCATCATGAACCAGTCAGCTCTGCCCACTGAGATAGGGTGTAGGCCAGGCAGACCTATGATAAAAAAGCAAGGAACAGTGGTTCCTTTGCCAGCTTAGGAGTCCCCTGGGACATCTCAGGCTGGAGGCAGAAGCCCAGGAACATTTCCCCTCTCCCCTTCCAACCCACCAAAGAAGGACCCTGGGGTGCTAATTATCTCTCCTGTTCCCTCTTTCTCTTTTCCTTCTTTCTCTGTTTTGTTTCTAAGTAATATATAATCTCACTTTGATATATGAACTCATTTGTGTCTTAATTTCACTCATGAGTATGTTTAAAAAAAAAAAAAAGTCTCCTTCCTGACTTCTGGACAGAGACAGATGGTAGCTACAGAGCCATAGAGGCCTCTGTCCAACAAACCACTCTGTAACAGTCTTAATACATAGCTCACCTATCCCAGCATTATGGATCCCAAATTCATATTCCAACAATCTAGAGCTGAAATTATTTGGGCAAAAAGGATGTGAAGAA
This sequence comes from Psilopogon haemacephalus, assembly GCA_013396835.1. Classification (NCBI taxonomy): domain Eukaryota; kingdom Metazoa; phylum Chordata; class Aves; order Piciformes; family Megalaimidae; genus Psilopogon; species Psilopogon haemacephalus. Next base: position 86,856 of record VWZI01015466.1, read on the forward strand.
GATGAAAAATCTGTCTTGTGTTTCAGAAGATACATGGTGGTTCTGAACTTCTGATGCACAGGACCAGCCTGGCCTGGAGGTCTTTAAGGCCAGGCTGGATGGGGGCTGTGAGCAACGTGATCTAGTGTGAGGTCTTCCTGCCCATGGCAGGGATGTTAGAACTGGATGATCCTTGAGGTCCCTTCCAGCCCTGACAATTCTAGGATTCTACAGCCCCAGCTGGTTGTGCATGTCTGCACTGTGGATGCTTCCACATTATGCTGCTTTGCCTTCTAAACTGCTGCTTTGAAACCAATGCTTTGAAATGGTTCCCATCTTTGTGATGATTACCTGGGAGTATGATTTCACTCCCAAAACTTTTAACTGACTTGCAATTAGTGTAATTTTTCCAAGCACTAATACTACTCTGGAAAAAGTCCTGTCACTATTTAGTTTTTGTACTTAATTTGGTTGATGTAACAAGACAGAGCCTCCTCAAATATTAAACCTTCTGCAGCGTAGTAAGCTAACTCAAATCCTTGGAACCAGAATCATCAGACTATGTGAAAACTAGAGGTTTGAGGTGAAAGCTATCTAATTCTAATTGTAAAGTATAAGAACACAAAATCAGAGAGATGCTTAGGTTGGAAAAGTCTTCTGAGATCAAGTTTGACTATTAACTTGGCACTGTCAAGTTCATCACTAAAGCACGTCCCTTAGCACAACATCTACACCTCCAAAGACGGTGACTCAACTGCTTCCCTGGGCAGCCTGGTCTGGTGACTCATAACTCTTTCAATAAAGACATTTTTCCTGGTGTCCAGCCTAAACCTCCCCTGGTGCAAATTGATGCCGTCTCCTCTTGTGACACCCACCTCACTACAACACCGTTTCAGATAGTTTACAGAGCAAGGTCTCCCCTCAGCCTCCTTTTCTTTGAACAGTCACAGTTCCCCTAGCTGTTCCTCCTCAGACCTGTTCTCCAGACCCTTCGCCGGGCATGCTCCAGTGCGTAGTGACCGCAGCACTCAAGTTCTGGCCTCACCAGTGCTGCGTACAGGAAAATTATCACTTCCCTACTCGTGCTGGCCGCGCTACTCCTGATCCACGCCAGGATGCTGCTGCCCTTCTCGGCTACCTGAGCACACTACTGGCTCATCTTCAGCTGGCTGTCAGACAGCACTCCCGGGTCCTTTTCTGCCGGGCAGCTTTCCAGCCACTCTGCTCGTAAGGTCGCTGGGGCTGTTGTGACCCAAGTGCAGAACCCGGGACGGACCACGAATGCGTGCCCTGCAGCGCGGCACATATGTAATGCGGGCAAAGCCCATCCTTTTAGAAGGCAAACAAAGAGAAGTGCCTTTAGCCCGCAGCGGCGGACTCACCGCCGGAGGTGTAAGCCACTACCGGCGCCTCCCGCTTCGGGCCTGCCCCCGCCCCCACTTCCTCCCCGCAAGGGGCGGGACCGTGACGTCACGCCGGGCGCGAAGCGGCAGGGCGCCGCAGTCCGGGCTGGAGGTGCTGGCGGCTGGCGCTGAGGTGAGGCCTGCGTGCACCTGCGTGGCCACGCCATGGTTCGCTTCGGGTTGACCGTCGTCCGGCAGTGAGTACCGCGGCACATCGTCCCGGACAGTGGCGGGCCCTGCCTCTGCCCCTTTTCCCCGCTGCCCTCCCTTCTCCGCCGGCGGTGCCGGGTCGGGTCGTGACATCGGCGGGGTTCCGTTGCCCTCCCCCTGGCTCTGGCCCCGGCCCCGCCTCGGGGCGGTCGGCTAAACGTGCGCTACTCCCTGAGGGCCGCGGCTGCTGCCAGGGGGGCAGGCGGCGTGCCCCGGCAAGTAGCCTGCGGTAGGCGGAGCAGGGGAGCGCTGGGCCAGCCCCCGAGGGAGGCGGGCTGGGGTAGGGGGGCAGTGACCCTGGCTGGGGCGCGGTCTGCCTACGGCCTCTGTTGCTGCTGGGTATGGTTCGCAGCAGCGTGAGCCTGTGCTGGGCTGTGTTAGTGAAGGCGCTCGCTCGTACCGGCCTGGCGTGGCAACGCTGGAAGTACAGCGTTATACCGAAGGTTAGTTAGCGCTGTGACCCCTTAGGTGACTGCTCCTTAGACCTTTCTCCTGCCGGAAGGAAGCTCACTGCTGGGGCGGAGAGCTCATTTAGTAGTCGTGGTCGAACGTTGTGGAATGTTAATTGGCGTCTGTGACTTGGTTAAAATTAAGAAGGTGATTTTTCCATGGAATCGTTAAGGTTGGACAAAAAAATAAGATCATTGAGTTCAGCTGTCAACTCGACACCAGCATGCTCAGTAAACTGTGTCCTGAAGTACCAGATCTACAGAGTTTTTTAATACCTCCAGGGATGGTGACTCCGCCGCTGCCCTGGACAGCTACTTCCAGTGCTTGGAACTTGTAGCTTCTTCCAGTTCACAAAGCTGTGACCTTAACTAGACTGAAGTAGATTCAGCTCCCTGCAATTGAAAGTAGTTAACTGTTTAACTTTTATGAAAGGTATTTTTTTTCCTCCTTTAGCATAATACATTTTAATATTTAATCAGTGCAACTGGAGCAGTGACTCTTTTTGTTTGTTTTTTTTTTTTCCCCTACTGTGAAGATTTGCTCTTGCCTTCCCTAAAAACCTGGATCTGCTGACTTGGTCATGTAGTTGCAGCCTAACTTTTGCATCAGCTAGAAAATATGTAGACCTGAAACAATTTGACCTTAAAATCTTCAGGTGTATCTCTGGCAGACACTTCAGAAAGATCCAGTTTGTTCACCAGCACGAGTGGGATTTCATCCGTAAGCTTGTGCTTGTGTGCACTGTGCTACTTTAGTGTTACTTGGAAAACTGCATATTGTGATTTTCTGCCACCTCTAACCCAACTGATAGACGCTGTCCAGCCTGCAAGTGACATTTCAGACAGGAGTGGAGTCTCAGCAAAGTCAGGATGCTTAACTTTGTTCCTGTCAAGTTTAGTTGTTAGGGTTTTTTTTGTGTAAATAACTCTGCCCTGATGACACCACACCAGGAGAACTGTGTCCAGTTTTGGGCTCCCCAGTTGAAGAGAGGCAAGGATCTGCTGGAGAGAGTCAAGTGGATAGCTACAAGGAAGATTGGAGGACTTGAACATCTCTGCTGTGAAGAATGACTGAGAGACCTGGGACTTTTTAATCCTGAGAACACTGAGAAGGGATCTTATTGATGCCTATCAGGATCTGAGGGGTGGGTGTCAAATTGAAGGTGCCAGGCTCATTTTGGTGGTGCCCAGTGTTAGGCCAAGGAACAGTGAGTGCAAGCCGGAACAGAGGAGGTTCCACCTCAGCATGAGGAGACACTTCTTTATGGTGATGGAGCACTGGAACAGGCTGCCCAGAGAGGTTGTGGAGTTTCCTTTTCTGGAGACTTTCAAAACCTGCCTGGATGCATTCCTGTGCAGGCTGGCCTAGGTGATCCTGCTTTGGCAGGAGAGGTTGGACTTGATGATCTCTGGAGGTCGCTTCCAACCCCTAACATTCTGTGATTGTCCTGAAATACTGTCATTTTTTGTATTTAAAGTAGAGTAATCCAATTCCTAAAGAAGGCGATGTTCATTCTACTAGCTTTTCCACAGCTCTGTCTTCACATGCTCTGTTTCTTTGAGTTGTGCTGCAAGCTCTGCTGTTGCCTTTGACAAGCTCTTGAACCAGCTTCCCTTTAAAGTGCAAGAATACAGTTAGCTGATACCTGCTTTCCAGAGCAGGCCTCCAGAATCTTCCTGCAGCTTCCCTCTCTCCATCATGGAGGTGTAATTGTAACAGCTAAGTTATACCACATTTATGATTAAAAAAAACCCAACAAAACAAAGCAAAACACTTCCTTTCATTCCAGGTAGGTTTGTACCTTCCCCTTTATGCTGCTCTTGTGAGACCCCACCTCAAATAAGGCCTCCAGTTCTGGTGTTGCCAGCATAAGAGGGGCACAGGGCTGTTGGAGTGAGTCCAGAATAGCGTCACAAGTATGATCCAAGGGCTGGAGCACCTCTGCTATGAGGATAGGCTGAGCAAGCTGGGGTTATTCAGCCTAGAGAAGAGAAGACTCCAAGGGGACTTGAGAGCTACCTTCCAATAGCTGAAGGGATCCTACAGGAAGGTTGGAGAGAGACTTTTCATAAGGATGTCTAGCATAGGACAAGTAGGAATGGTTTGAAGCTGAGGCAGAGTAGGTTTAGACTGTCTTAGGAAAAAGTTCTTCAGTACATGGGTGGTGAGACTCCAGAATATGTTGGCCAAGGAAGTTGTGTCTGCCTGCTCCCTGAGGATGTTCAAAGCCAGGTTGCCTGAGGCCTTGTGCAGCCAAGTCTAGCTGAGTGGTGTCCCTGCCCATGGTGGGGAGGTTGGAATAGATGATCTCTAAGGTCCCTTCCAACTTTAGCCATTCTATTAAATAGTGATGTTAACTATGTGAAAATTATCTGAGGGTTTTTGGTGGGTTTTATTTGTTTTGATTTATAAAGTTCTTTTTAAAAGAGGCTGTGCTGTACTGTATCTGATTTTTTCATATTCAGACTCTGTTGTCTCCTGTTGGTATCTAATACAATGCTTTGAACATTCATAATGTCATTGTGAGATAATTTTCTTCTGTTTTTAATCTCTTGCAGTGGAGAAACAAGATACAACAAAGACAAGATACTGCAAGGTTAGTGTCAGTTTTTCTGATAGCTTGTTAGAAATGGAAAAATAATTATTCCTCCCTGACAGAGCACTGGAACAGGCTGCCCAGAGTGGTTGTGTGGTCTCCTCTGGAGACTTTCAGGAATCACCTCGATTCATTCCTGTGTGACCTGCTCTAGGTGGTCCTGCTCTAGCAGGGGAGTTGGACTGGATGATCTTTTGAGGTCCCTTCTAACTCCTAACATTCTGTGATTCTGTGAAGCAGTGTTTCAGTGTTACTTAAAAGCAAAATAATTATGAATTCAAATGGTCAACAGAATGTTTGGAAAATTAATAAATTTGTTTCTCACAAAACCAAATAACTGGAAAAGTCCTTGGTAGCCAACCGTTACTGACACTAAGCATCATTACCACCCCAACAGTAAGTTTGTGAAGTGAAAGGGCCTCTTTCAAAGCAGACCTACAGAGATAGCAGTGGTAGCTTGAGGAAGTGCTCAAGACTTGTTTAAAAATGCCCAAAGCTCTTTTTCACAAATAGAAGAACTCAGTATGAGTGTGGTGAGACACTGGAACAGGTTGTCCAGAGATGCTGTGGATGACTCATCCCTGAGAATGTGTAAGACCAGGCTGAATGATGCTTCGAGCAACCTGGTCTAGTGGAAGGTGCCTCTGTCCATGGCAGAGGAGTTGGAACAGGGTCATCTTTAAGGTCCCTTCCAACTCAAAGTGTTCTGTCCATGTTACAGCATGTTACACTGTTCTTGGTTCTCCCACAGGCTCTCTGAGCAGCTAGTTTCACAGAGTCCTCTGGCTGAAAACGATTTTTTGGAACGGCTGCTGCATTTTGGCTGGGTTTGCTCCAGCATGCTTGCTATGCAGCTGTATGAGCATTGATGTCAGTGTGCAGGGTGGAATAGGGGAGAGGAAGAACCCCTAGCAGATTGTGTTTAACCTCAGATGTGAGACTCTTTGAAACTGCAAGCATTTGCTGCTTTCCTTCTTGTTGCCTCACTTCTTCAAGGTGTCAGCAATGGTGGGAAATGTGGAGAAGAAATCATTTCATATTTGTCAGGTCTTGACTCTCCCAATGTGCCTATCGTTTTCCCCATGATAGGTATTTTGATATCAAAACCATCAGCTCAGTTGTATTGTCCTTTTCCTTGTTTATAGTAAAAATATTTAATTTCAGTTGTGATATTCCTCTTGCAGGGAACCTACCAGTGACCATTCTAAACAGGACAAGTGATTGTAGAAAATGTAGTCCTCTGTTTTAAGTTTAAATTTGTCACATGTATGCATGAATATAAATATCACCCATAATCTCCTTGGCCTGTACTCCTTTTTTTTCCACAAGATTTGTCCGACTGAGTTTAGGGAAGACTAGAGGAACAGTAACTTTATTTATAGTTGGCTTTACTGAAGGAGAAGCACTTTATTGTTAGCATTGGGTCAGAGCCAGTCCCATGCACAAATCCAGGCTGGGTGCAGAGTAGGTTGAGAGTATCATAGAATCAGTGAGGGTTGGAAGGGACCACAAGGATCATCTAGTTCCAACCCCCCTGCCATGGGCAGGGACACTTCACACTAGATTAGGCTGTCTAGAGCCTCATCCAGCCTGGCCTTAAACACATCCAGGGACGAGGCTTCCACCACCTCCCTGGGCAACCCATTTCAGGGTCTCGCCATCCTCATGCTGAAGAACTTCTTCCTAACATCTAGTCTAAATCTACCCACTTCTACTTTTGCTCCATTCCCCATAATCCTATCCCTACCTGACACCCTAAAAAGTCCTCACCAACTTTCTTGTAGGCCCCCTTAAGATATCAAAAGGTGTATATATATATGTGTGTGTATATATATA
>VWZI01015466.1:93373-105319 GCA_013396835.1 Psilopogon haemacephalus
ATATATATATACACATACAGAGAGTAGCTCTGGAGAAAAAGACTTGTGGGTGTTGATTGATAAGAAGCTCACCATGAGCCATCAGTGCCCTCATGCAGTCCCGAAGTCAAGTTGTGTGCTGGGCTGTAGCAAGAGGAGTGTGGCCAGCAGGGCAAGAGAGGGGGTTCTGCCCCTTTGCTCTTGAGACCCCACCCCCATCCAGTTCTAGTGTCCCCAGCATAAGAAAGACACAGCTGTTGGAGCAAGTCAAGAGGAGGGCCACAAAGGTGATCCAGGGGCTGGGACACTTCTGCTGTGAGAACAGGCTCAGGGAGGGGGGATTGTTCAGCCTAGAGAAGAGAAGACTTCAGGAGGACCTTAGAGCTGCCTTCAAGTACCTGAAGGGATCCTACAGGAAGGCTGCAGAGGGACTTTTCCTGAAGGTGTCCAGAGACAGGACAAGGGGCAATGGTTTGAAGCTGAGGGAGAGCAGGGTTAAACCGGATCTTAGGAAGAAGTTCTTCAGTACAAAGGGTGATGGAACTCTGGAATAGGCTGACCAGGGAGATTGTGGATGCCTCCTTCTTGGGACTATTCAAGGCCAGGCTGGATGAGGCTTTTTGCAGCCAAGTTTAGTTGAGAGGTGTCCCTGCCCATGTCAGGGAGGTTGGAGTAGATGATCTCCAAGGTCCTTTACAACNTTCTTCCTAACATCTAGTCTAAATCTACCCACTTCTACTTTTGCTCCATTCCCCATAATCCTATCCCTACCTGACACCCTAAAAAGTCCTCACCAACTTTCTTGTAGGCCCCCTTAAGATATCAAAAGGTGTATATATATATGTGTGTGTATATATATANTGATCCAGGGGCTGGGACACTTCTGCTGTGAGAACAGGCTCAGGGAGGTGGGATTGTTCAGCCTAGAGAAGAGAAGACTTCAGGAGGACCTTAGAGCTGCCTTCAAGTACCTGAAGGGATCCTACAGGAAGGCTGCAGAGGGACTTTTCCTGAAGGTGTCCAGAGACAGGACAAGGGGCAATGGTTTGAAGCTGAGGGAGAGCAGGGTTAAACCGGATCTTAGGAAGAAGTTCTTCAGTACAAAGGGTGATGGAACTCTGGAATAGGCTGACCAGGGAGATTGTGGATGCCTCCTTCTTGGGACTATTCAAGGCCAGGCTGGATGAGGCTTTTTGCAGCCAAGTTTAGTTGAGAGGTGTCCCTGCCCATGTCAGGGAGGTTGGAGTAGATGATCTCCAAGGTCCTTTACAACTTGAGCTATTCTGTGATTCTGTGGTTATGACTGAGCACATATTTTTGTTGCTGCCATGTTTATTCAGTTGCCAAATGCTTACATAATGTGGATGGGCTTTTGTTTTGTAGGTCAAGGAGTGGATGAGCCACTCTCTGCAACTGGTTTCAGACAAGCAGATGCTGCTGGTTTATTTCTCAGTAATGTGAAGTTTACTCATGTCTTTTCAAGTGACCTCCTTCGAGCAAAGCAGGTAAGTGCTTCTTGAGGCAACTGAATGTAAATATTAGGTTCCAAAATCTGCCATTTCTGTACTGTTGATGATGCAGCAATGATACAGTGACAAAGAGCCGAAAGCTGTTTTTACATACTTACAGCTGCAGTTTTTGTGAGTAGGGTTCAAGAAGGCCTCTGAGTAAGGGAATTGCAATGAGAAGAGGTCAGTTAGGGAGCAGTGAAGGCTAGCTTGCTTTGCAGGATGTCCTGCAGTGTTGTTCATGTGGATTTGCTGTTACTTTGTCTGTGCATTGGTTCTTGGTAATGGAGTAATCAGAGGTAACACAGACTGGTCAGCTTTCCTTGGAAGATGCCATGTTGTTGTGCAGTCTTACTATGCTGTGTTTTTCTGAGGAATGAAGGCCAGTAAAGGCAGGATCAAGTTTTGCTGTCAAGTCAGTACAAGGATCATTGGATGTGCAGAAAGCTTAGATTTAGGCAGGAATGTAATAGCACACCTCTCACATTGGTGCACTGTTTGAATTGGTTAATTAAAGAGGAAGTGGGGTCCCTCAGGTGTCAGTACTGGGACCAGTACTATTCAGTATGTTCATCAGTGGCCTGGATGGGGGAACAGAGGGCACTGTCAGCAAGTCAGCAAGTTTGCTGATGACACCAAACTGGGTGGAGTGGGTGACACACCTGAAGGCTGTGCTGTCATTCAGCCAGACTTGGGCAGGCTGCATAGTAGGGTGAGGAGAAATTGAATTAAATCCATCAAAGACAAGTGTAGAGTCTTGCATCTGGGAAAGAACAAGTCCATGGATCAGTATAGGTTGGAGACTGGCCTGTTGGAGAGCAGCGAAGGAGAAAAGGACCTCTGGGTCCTAGTGGATGGAAGGTTGACCATGAGCTGGCAATGTGCTCTTGTGGCCAAGAAGGCCAGTGCCCTTCTGGGGTATATTTGAAGGGCTGTGGTTAGTAGGTCAAGACAGGTTCTCTTCCCCCTCTACTCTGTCCTGGTGTGGCTGCATCTGGAATATAGTGTCCAGTTCTGGGCCCCTCAGTTCAGGAAGGATCTCAGGGAACTTCTTGAAAGAATCCAGTACAGAGCCACAAATGTTACTAAGGCAGTGGAACATCTTCCTGCTGAGGACAGGCTGAGGGAGCTGGGGCTCTTTAGCTTGAAGAGGAGACTGAGGGGTGACTTCTTTCATGTTTATAAATATGTAAAGAGTGAGTGCCAAGAGGATGGAGTCAGGCTCTGCTCAGTGATGCCCGATGACAGGACAAGGGGCAATGGGTGGAAGCTGAGGCATAGGAAGTTCTGTGTAAACTTGAGGAGGAATTTTTTCCCTGTGAAGGTGACAGAACACTGGAATAGGCTGCCCAGGGGGCTTGTGGAGTCTCCCTCTCTGGAGACATTCAAGACCTGCCTGGATGTGTTCCTGTGTGCTCTGTTCTAGATGATCCTGCTCTGCAGGGGGTTTGGACTGAATGATCTTTTGAGGTCATTTCCAATCCCTAACGTTCCGTGAGTCTGTGAAAAAATGCTGATAAGTGAGAGAGTGTGGTTTTGTTTGCAGGATTGCAAAGCACTCAAAAGGTTAGTGAAACAGAACCTTTAAAGGTAGAGGCATAGATCAGCTCTTTTACAAAGGTCATGTCTCCTGTGGAAGCCCTATCCATAATTCTGTCACTGATGCTGTGATTTCAGGAGGCTTCGTGTGACAAATTACCAAGTGATTCTTGATAGTCCTGTTGATTGCTTGCATTTTGCCCTGCTGTCCTGCTGCAAAAGTATGTGAGCCTTTGCTATAAGTCAGATAAAACCCTAGCATGAATCCTGTTTTTCTTTTTTAAAATATACATCAGCAACACTGCTTGCCACCACTTAGGCAGAAAACAAACTAAAGGGGCAGGGAGGGAGGTGTGCAGTGATCAGTTATTTTAAAAATATGTAATAATTGCCTGAAAAGTTACTTCCTTCAAGTATGTGGATGGCAGTAGTTATATTTAAACACATGAATACTGCCTTATAATGCTTGTAAGACTGTATGTGCAATGTGCCTACCTTAGGGGAATTGGTTTTGAATTCTCAGCTGCTTGAGAGTGAGGTCAATAAATTTTTGTTCCTTGCACTGGGGTCGGCGCAATCCCAAGCACTGATACAGGCTGGGCAGTGACTGGCTTGAGAGGGACTGGGGAGAGGGACTTAGGGGTGCTGGTGAATGAGAAGGTCAGCATGGTCCAGCAGTGCGCACTTGCAGCCCAGAGAGCCAACCAGATCCTGATCTGCATCAGGAGAAGTGTGGCCAGAATGGGGAGGGAGGTGATCCTCCCCCTCTACTCCACTCTGGTGAGACCCCACCTGGGGTACTGCATCCGGTTCTGGAGCTCCTGTTACAGGAAAGATCTGGAGGTGCTGGAACATGTCCAGAGAAGAGACACAAAGATGATCAGAGGGCTGGAGCTGCTCTGCTGTGGAGACAGAGTGACAGAATTGGGGCTGTTCAGTCTGGAGAAGAGAAGGCTTCAAGGAGACCTTATTGTGGCCAGTATATGAAGAGGGCTGTAGGAAAATGCTTTTTTAGGCTTTGCTCAGAGTACTGAGAGACTGATGCACAGAGGTGTTTTGACTTTAGTGGGATGAAAGCCACGGGTACAGAGTACAACTGAACTAGTGGAAGGCTACTGCCAGGGCACAGATAGATAACTGCTGAAGGAAAGTTGGGAAGGGACTTTTTAGGATGCCAGGTAGTGCTAGGACTGGGAGGGATGGAGCAAAACTAGAAGTGGGTAGGTTCAGATTGGATGTTAGGAAGAAATAGTGAGACACTGGAATGGGTTGCCCAGGGAGGTGGTGGAAACCCCATCCCTGGAGGTGTTTAAGGCCAGGCTGAATGTGGCTCTGAGCAACCTGATCCAGTGTGAGGTGTCCCTGCCTGTGTCAGGGGGATTGGAGCTAGATCATCCTTGAGATCCCTTTCAGCCCTGACAATTCTATGATTCTGTGATTTGAGACAGTCTTTTCCATGAGAAGCATTTTCACTCTCAGAACGTAGAAGACAGGCCTGAACCTGTCCTTTGCATAAGGGAAATGTGTTTTGCTATTTATTTGACAAACTGTCCAGACTTGAGGAAGTTTTCCCAAATACATGTAAAGCTGCAGCTTCCATTTGCTTAGAGCTCCTTTTTTTGGCAGCTGCAAAGGACACAGTGAAGCGTCCTCCACCATACTGTCTTTTCATAGCTCAAGTATGAGAGGAATGTACAAATTCCCTTGCAGAAGAGGGGAGAGGAGAAAAGGTGTTTTAAAGGAACCGTTAGTAATGAAGTTTAGTTTCCCTTGCAATGTCCCCTGCATCAGGTATAGTCAGGGTGTGAACTGGTTACTGGACCCACGAGTGCTACGCAGTCTGTGACTGGCAGATGAATGTTCAAACCCGAGCAGGAGAGGAGGAAAGAGGGATGCTGTGTGAGGAGTTTTACTAGCTGGGCAGGAATTCTGAGAGCAACAAGAGGTACAAAGGGAGGAGGTGTAGGTAATGCAGAGAGAGGATTTGCAGGAAAGTCTGCTTGAGAGAATAAGCCTGGGAAGGAGCATTAAAGACCATCTTCAGGAATTTAGCAGTATAGAAGAGAGAAGGCACACCTGCAATGTGAAAATAGCTGGGCAGAGTGGGATGTGGTGTGAGCAGAGAATAACTCTGTGTAACTTTGTTGGAATCCCACACAAAGGTCTACAAGGGACTTTGAAGCCTACTGTGATCTGCTCATGCTGTTGGGACTGGAACTTTGCAGCAGTAAAGATGAGTTCAGGACTGGCACAGTCTGAGTCTTGAGAAGGATGAGAGAAAGTCTTTCACCCCCACCACTGTGGGTACTGGGAGTATTCAGGAATGTTTCTGAAGCCAGTAATGGATGGGGTAGGAAAGGTGTGAGAAAGTTAGTTTTCAGAGCAGATCTTGATTTCAGTACAGTAAATGAGGCTTTATGTTTAGTATTTACAATTCACATTGTGAACTGGGAGCTCAGCAGGTGAATGTACTGAATGAAATCTCAGTCCTGGAGAAATTTCAGGAATACACATCATAATGTGTACAAAGATGTTGATTCAAGCCTGTCTGTATTTTGCCATTATTCTGGGACAGAAATTTAAAGTTGCAAGATAAAGCCTTTTTTAAGCAATACATTAAATAGGTCATAAAATCCTGATGATGTAAAAAAGCGGCTTATTATTTACTAAAATCCAAAGGACCTGTTCAAAACGAGTTCTTTGAATGTCAGTTCAGTTGGATGTGGACATCTGCATAGCACTCCCAGCCTGTGTTTCCAGTCATGACTGTATGCAGATCCAGTACAGCCTTCACACTTGGGTACATGCTTAAATCCGGAGCAGTTTAGCTATCCTTTAGTTCCCATTATTGGCTGTGGCAGGCAGAAGGGAATATACAACACACCGGAGCCTGTATTAGGCAGTACTTTTCCCAAAGTGATAACAGGATTTCCCCTTCATCAGTTGTCTTGCCCTGCCTGCTCCCCTTCTTTGGAAGAGACAAAAGATAGGTGGCTCAAAACTCAAGACATCCCACCTGTTGTTAAAAGCAGACTAAGCCCTTTGGGTTTTCTCTGTCTGTCTGGGATAACCTGGAACCCCTCAAACCACAGCAGCCATGCTATCAAAAGTCAGGTAAATACAGTAAGATAGATTTTTATTTTCTTTTCATAGATCCGTAGAATAGCTTAGGTTGGAAGGGACCTCACAGATAATCTGCTCCAATCTCCTTGCCTTGGGCAGGGACACCTCTCAACTAGACTCTACTATTCTACAGGGTTATGATGTCACCGGCATCACTGAGACATGGTGGGATGTATTTCATGATTGGAGTGTAGCAATGGATGGGTATAGACTCTTCAGGAGAGAAAACCAGGGGAGAAGGGGAGGGGGTGTAGCCCTCTACAATGATAAACTGGAATCCATGGAGCTCCACCTGGGGATGTCTAACACCAAAACAGAGAGCATATGGGTAAAGGTTAAAGGGAAGGCATGGGAAGGGGACATTATAGTAGGACCTGATCAGGAAGGTGAAGCAGATGAGGCCCTTTACAAACAAATAGGAGAAGCTTCACGCTCACAGGCCCTGGTCCTCATGGGGGACTTCAGTCACCCTGACATCTGTTGGAAGGACAACACAGCACAGCACCAGCAATCTAAGAGGTTCCTGGAATGTATTGATGATAACTTCCTCCTTCAAGTGGTAGAGGAACCCACAAGAAAAGGTACTGTGCTGGACCTAGTCCTCACCAACAAGGAGGGGCTGGTGAGTGAAGTGAGGCTGAAGGGTAGCCTAGGATGCAGCGACCATGAAATGGTAGAGTTTTAGATCCTCAAGGCATCAAGGAGGGTACACAGTAAACTCACTGCTCTGGACTTCAGAAGAGCAGACTTCAATCTCTTCAGGAATCAGCAGGGTACCATGGGAAAAAACTGGAAGGAAGGGGGGCCCAGGAAAGCTGGACATTGCTCAAGGATCACCTCCTCCAGGCCCAGGAGCAATGCATCCCAAAAAAAGGAAGGTAGGTAAGAATGCAAGGAGGCCTGCATGGATGAATGGAGAGCTCCTGGACATGCTTAGACACAAGAAGAAAGCCTACAGAGAGTGGAGGCAAGGACGGGTAACCTGGGACCAATACAAAGACATTGTTCATGCAACCAGAGATGAGGTCAGGAAAGCTAAAGCACAGCTGGAGTTGAATCTGACTAGGGACGTTAAGGGGAACAAGAAGAATTTCCTCAGGTATATTAATGAGAAAAGAAGGACTAGGGAGAGTGTGGGACCCATCCAGAAGGGAAATGGAGAGCTGGCGACAAGAGACATGGATAAGGCTGAGGTTCTTAATGACTTTTTTGCCTCAGTCTTCAGCAGCAAGTTCTCCAACCACAATGTCCAAATTCCAGAGGGCAAAAGTAAGGACTGGGGGAGGGAAGATCTGCCCACTGTAATTGAACATCATATTTGTGAGCACCTAAGGAATCTGAACATGCAGAAGTCCATGGGGCCTGATGTGATCCACCCAGGGGTCCTGAGGGAACTGGCAGATGAAGTTGCTAAACCACTGTCCATCATGTTTGAAAGGTCATGGCAGACTGGTGAAGTTCCTGCTGACTGGAAAAGGGCAAATATAACACCCATCTTCAAGAAGGGAAAAAAGGAAGACCCCAGGAACTACAGAGCAGTCAGTCTCACCTCTGTGCCTGGCAAGATCATGGAGCAGATCCTCCTGAAGCCTCTGCTAAGGCAGATGGAAAACAAAGCAGAGGTGATTGGTGGTAACCAACATGGCTTCACCAAGGGCATATCATGCCTGACAAATTTGGTGCCTTTCTATGATGAAGTCACAGCAGCGGTGGACAAGGGAAGGGCAACTGATGTCATACCTAGACCTGAGTAAGGCCTTTGACTCTGTCCCACATGACATCCTGGTCACCAGACTGGAAAATCACGGACTTGATGGGTAGACAACTCGATGGATAAGGAATTGGCTGGATGGTCCCACACAGAGAGTGGTGATGAAGGGCACAATGTCCACCTGGAGACCAGTGACAGGTGGCGTCCCTCAGGTCAGTGCTGGGACCAGTGCTCTTTAATATTATTGTCAGTGACATGGACAGAGGAATCGAGTGCACCCTCAGCAAGTTTGCAGATGACACCAAGCTGTGTGGCACAGTTGACTTGCTGGAGGGCAGGGATCCATCCAGAGGAACCTGGAGGTGGGCCCAGGCCAACCTCATGAAATTAGACAAGGCCAAGTGTAAGGTCCTGCACCTGGGTCGGCAAAATCCCAAGCACAACTCCAGGCTGGGTGGCAAATGTTTGGAGAGCAGCCCTGAGGAAAAGGACCTGGAGGTGTGGGTTGATGAAAAGCTCAACATGAGCCAACAGTGTGCGCACAGCCCAGACAGCAACTGTGTCCTGGGCTGCATCAAGAGCAGTGTGGCCAGCAGGGCAAGGGAGGGGATTCTCCCTCTTTACTCTGCTCCCGTCAGACCCCACCTGGAGTACTATGTGCAGTTCTGGAGCCCCCAGCACAGGAAGGACATGGAACTGTTGGAGAGAGTCCAGAGGAGGACCACAGAGATGATCAGAGGGCTGGAGCACCTCTGCTATGAGGACAGGCTGAGAGAGTTGGGGATGTTCAGCCTGGAGAAGAGAAGCCTTCAAGGAGACCTTATAGCAGCCTACCAGTATCTGAATGTGGCCTACAGGAGGGCTGGGGAGGGACTATTCACAAGGTCTTGTAATGACAGGATGAGGGGGAATGGGTTCAAATTGGTGGAGGGGAGATTTAAATGGGATGTTAGGAAGAAGTTCTTCATAGCGAGGGTGGTGAGACACTGGCACAGGTTGCCCAGGGAGGTTGTGGCTGGTCCTTCCCTGGAGGTGTTCAAGGCCAGGTTTGATGAGACCTTGAGCTACCTGTTCTAGTGGGAGGTGTCCCTGCCTATGGCAGGGCGTTGGAACTTGATGACCTTTGAGGTCTCTTCCAACCTAAACCATTCTATGATTCTATGACTCAGACAACCTGGGCTTGAACACCCCCAAGGAGGAGGCATCCATAACCTCCCTGGGCAACCTGTTTCTGAGTCCCACCATACTTGTACTGAGGAACTTCTTCCCAAGAGCCAGTCGAAACCTACTCTCCCTCAGCTTCAAACCATTCTCCCTTGTCCTGTTGCTGGAGATCCTTATGGAAAGTGTCTCTCCAGCCTTCCTATAGATCTCTGACTGTGTTGTCCAGTGCACTTTTCCCTCATAAGACTGAAGCTGACACTTCAGTATGTTGCTAGCAAACACCCTTCTGCTTCCTAGCTGCTTCAAGAGTTTTTTTTTTCTGAAATGCTCCTGCCAAAGAGTGATTCCATTTTGAGATGCTATATTTTTGCAGTTGGATTTACTGATCAGTTTTTAGGCACGTACTGCTTGTGAGTCTAACCAGCATGCCATGTGTAAAAAAAGTGTCAGCGTGATTGCTTTGTGAGTGGCACTGTAGTCAAGATGGTGGATCTTTTATCCTGCTAAATCTACTGCTGCCACGCATCATGCTGCATATTTTTCATGGGTGCTGAGTGTTGTGTTGGTTTGAGCTAATTGTAGAATTTGAGTGAGAAATTAGACTATTGGATGAGAGAGAGATAAACACAGTGTCACTTCACTGAGTTTTACTGAGGAAAGAAAAAAACATTGTTTTAAGAACTGTTCTCAAAACAACCAGATTAGCAGTTTGCGTCTGTCTGTGCTGGCTGCCGCAGCTTCTCTTTGTCTCTCTGTCTTGGTAGCTAATTCAGAGTAAAACTACTAATTCCTTCCTGCCACTAATCTCTCTAGCCGATCTTCAGCTTATCTGCAGCATCAGCTGGTGGTGAGATAAGACTGGGGAAGGGGGGGAAAGGTGGTAGGGGGCGGTTTGGTTACCCTCTCCTGGGGATTTTGGTCTCCGGGAGGGGTGTGGTGTCTGTATTGCCTTTTCACTGTATATATCTGTAAATATCTGTTATATCTTGTAAATATTTGCTTGTATATTTGCATTGCTGTAAATATAAAGCTTCATTTATTAACTTCCACTGTTTTCTGAGTTTTAGCCGGGGTTTATAAAGGTGGGGGGGCAGGTAACTGTAAACCCACTACAAGTGTCTTCAGCTGTTACAGACTTTGAATTGTGAAAGAATTGTGATAGGGCTTTAAACTAGATTTGAAGGGGATTTGTTCAGATTGGAGAAGAGAAGGCTCTGGAGGAGACCTTATTTTGGCCTTCCAATATCTGAAAAGAGCCTACAGGAAAGCTGGAGAGGGACTTGGGGGAATGGATTCAAGCTCAAGAATGGGAAAATTTGGGTTGGATGTTAGGAAGAAGCTCTTTACCATGAGGGTGATGAAACACTGGAATGGGTTGCCCAAGGAGGTAGCAGAAGCCCCATCCCTGGAAAGTTTTAAGGCCAAACTGGATGTAGCTCTGAGCAACCTGATCTAGTGCACAGTGTCCCTGCCCATGGCAGGGGGGTTTGGAACTAGATGATCCTTGGGGTCCCTTCCAACCCTGACAGTTCTGTGAACTTTCAGGAGATTGAAGCTTTTCTGTCTTTTCTGCCATATGTCAAATTCTGATAGACACCACTAGCTGGAAAACTTTTTATCTTGTTTATTTGGTTTGTTGGGTACTCCTAATGTGGTTTACAATGACTGTAGTGGTGTGAAGTGGTCTAGCTGTTTCACGAGAAAGCAGCTCACTAATCTGACTCTATTCACTTTTTCAGACTGCTGCCACCATCCTAGGAAAAAATAAGTTTTGTAAAGACTTGGAAATCAAATATGATGCAAGACTTCGAGAGAGAGTAAGTGGTGCCAAAAGACTGATTTTAATGTTGAGTGCTGATTTACTGCAAATGGGAGTTACTGCTGGATAGTTGGTTTGTGAAATGGCGACACTAACAATGAAGAGCACTGTTTGAGGTGCTTTTAATCACTCAAAACTCAACACCACATCAGGTACTATAAACTGCAGAATTGGGAAGCAACACCAAACTGTGGTGATTTGTGCTGCAATATGATGGTTTGATTCAAGTAACATGTAGAGGGAGCTACTTAAATGTAATAAAAAGCTTAGCGATGTTTTCTAGCCCCATATGTAAGATGTTGAAATACTGTCTCTGCTTACCTTGTCTTAGCTGATGGCACAACCCAGGAACTTTTTAGGACGTTGGGTAGTGATAGGACTAGGGGAAATAGAGCAAAACAAGACATGGTAGATTCAGAATGGATGTTAGGAAGAAGTTCTTCACCCTGAGGGTAGTGAGACACTGGAACAGGTTGCCCAGAGAGGTGGTGGAAGCCTCATCCCTGGAGATGTTTAAGGCCAGGCTGGATGTGGCTCCAAGCAACCTGATCAAGTGTGAGTTGTTCTTGCCTAACACGGGGGAGTTGGAACTGAATGATATTTGAGGTCCCTTCAGCCTTAACAGTTCTGTGATTCTGTTAGGTTTCTTCCCCCTCCTTCATGGTGTTTCGTATGGATGTATACACACACTGCCAGGCCACAGATTGTAAATCACTACTCTAGATAACTGGAATTATCCAGACTAGTGATTTACAACCTGTAAATCACTGATCTGTAGTGATTCTACTCTGTAGAAGAGGAGAGGGTCCAGCGGAGGGCTACAAGAATGATTAGGGGACTGGAGCATATGCCTAATAGAATCAGTCAGGGTTGGAAGGAACTACAAGGATCATCTAGTTCCAATCCCCCTGTCATGGGCAGTGACACCCTACTCTAGATCAGGCTGTCTAGAGCCTCATCCAGCCTGGCCTTAAACACCTCCAAAGATGGGGCCTCAACCACCTCCCTGGGCAACCCATTTCAGGGTCTCACCACTCTCATGCTGAAAAACTTCTTCTTCACATCCAGTCTGTATCTACCCACCTCCAGCTTTGCTCCATTCC
>VWZI01015466.1:105732-267942 GCA_013396835.1 Psilopogon haemacephalus
CTGTAAATATCTGTTATATCTTGTAAATATTTGCTTGTATATTTGCATTGCTGTAAATATAAGCTTCATTTCTTAACTTCCAGTGTGTTTTTCTGAGTTTTAGCCGGGGTTCTAAAAGGTGGGGGGGCAGGTCACTGCAAACCCACTACAGAGAGGTGCTCCAGCCCTCTGATCATCTTCATGGCCCTTCTCTGGACACACATGAGGAGAGGCTGAGGGACCTGTGGCTTTTTAGTATGGAGAAGAGAAGACTGAGTGGGGATTTAATCAGTGCTTATAAATATCTGAGGGATGGGTGTCAGGAGGGGAAGGACAGGCTCTTCTCACTTGTTCCCTGTGATAGGAGAAGGAGCAATGGGTGTAATGTGCAGCACAAGAGGTTCCATCTCAACACAAGGGGGAACTTCTTTACTGTGAAGGTCACAGGGCAGTGGAACAGGTTTCCCAGAGGTTGCGGAGTCTCTTCTCTGGTGATTTTCAAGGTCTGTCTGGATGCATTCCTCTGTGACCTGAGCTAGATTGTATGGTCCTGCTCTGGTAGGGAGGTTGGACTCATTGAGCTCTTTGGGTCCCTTCCAACCTCTGATATCCTGTGATCCTTTGAATTAAGTCTGAATTCCATGAAAAGACGAAGTCCTTTAAAAGAATCTACATTGTTGACCCTCTTAATGTTTCCTTCTGTTGTGACCTGGGTGTTGATCTGTTTTCCCAATGAGCTGTGATAGAACAAGAGGGAGTGGCCTCAAGCTGTACCAGGAGAAGTTTAGGCAGGACATTAGGAAAAATGTTTTCACTGGAAGGATTGTGAGGCAGTGGAACAGGCTGCCCATGGAGGTGATTGAGTCACCATCCCTGTATGTGTTTAAAAGCTGTGTAGGATGTGCTTGAGGGTATGGTTTAGTGGTGAACTTGATCAAGTAGGGTTAATGGATTGGACTCAATCTTGGAGGTCTGTTCCAACCTAAATGATTCTATGATTCTCTCATGCCTTGCTTTCAAGAGAGAAGCCTGGGGAAAAAAAAAAAAAGTACAAGATTAGGGTTTAATTTTCTGATGTTTCAGTTGGAGCACTTAATTGTCCACATCTTTCAGAGTGTTCTTAAGTTGCCAATATTTTGCTAAAGCAAAAGGGACTGAGAGGCTGAAGTAAATGTATTTCAGTACATCTAAATTCTGAAGACTATAATAAATGAGACATGGCAGCTAATTAACAGCCTTCCAGTACCTGAAGGAGGCGTACAAGAAGGCTACAGAGGGACTGTTTACAAAGGCCTGCAGTGATAGGATGAGGGGCAGTGGTTTGACATTAAAGATGATTAGATTTAGATTGCATGTTAGGAAGAAGCTCTCTAGCAAGAGGGTGGTGGAACACTGAAACAGGTTGCCCAGGGAGGTGGTTGAGACCCCATCCCTGGAGATACTAAAGATGAGTCTCAACAGGGCTCTGCACAACCTGATCTAATGGAGGTTGCTCCTGATGACTGCAGGAAGGGTTGGACTATCTGACCTTTGGAGGTCCCTTCCAACCCACAGCTTTCTGATTCTATGATTCTAATTGCATGTCCACAGCAAGAGCAAGTCAGAAAAGCCTCAGAGTAGTGAGCATAAGTCTGTGTCCTAGTCATCAGCATCAGGATTTCTAGAATGCATTTAACTGAACGTTTGACAGTGCAGCCATTTGCTCTTTAAGTATTCATGATAGCTGCAGTGTTTTCACTGTCTGAATGTTCCATGGAAAGGTCAAAGCTTTCCCTTGAATGTATTTTCATCTGCTAGTGAGTGGCAGTGCAGTATTAATCTTTAGAGGGAGAAGTATCCATCTATGTTACCACTGTTAGAGATCTTCAAGGTCAGAAAGCATTATGCACCTCCAAGTATATTTGGCTTGTAAAATACATCACAGATGTTAAATATTTTATAATGTTCCAACTATATGTTTTCTAGTGATGCAGAACATCTACTTGGTATATGTGGGTTCTTACTACTGTCTCCTGTGGGCATTGTATTTAGAGATCTCAGGAATAAGGATGTCATTGAAGATAGTTAATGGCATACATGTTTAAGGCCTTTCTTCCCTTTCTTATTTTCTAAAGACACTGTCCACAATAGTAAAATAGATTTGTGGATTTATAGCATGGTTTAGGTTGGAAGGGACCTTGAAGAACATCTGGTTTATGTTGGAAGGGGCCCGAAAGATCATCTAGTTCCAACATCTGTGCCGTAGTCAGGGACATCTTCCATTAAACCAGGTTGCTCAAAACCTCATCTAACCTGGCCTTGAACACCTCCAGGGAAGCATCCACAGCCTCCCTTGGCAGCCTGTTCCAGTGTCTCACCACTCTCAATGGAAAGAATTTCTTCCTTTCGACTTTCTCCGGTCTAAATCTAGATATGGTGGTTGAGTTAGCAGCCCTGGATGTGTTTAAAAGTTGTTTGGATGTGGTGCTTGGGAATATGGTTTGGTGTGAACCTTGTAAAGTAGGGATACTTGTTGCATTTGGTGATCCTGAGGGGCTTTTCCAACCGGAATGCTGTGATTCTGTGGTATGTCCCAGAAAAAGCAGGGGAAGGCCTTATTGTTTATTTTTAATAGGTTGATCACTTGCAGGGTTTCAGGTCTCATTTTTGTGTCAATATATCTGATTTTAAAATGGGCTCCTCTCTGTTGTGGAGATTTCAGGGGTCTGTAGAGAAATTACTTGTTCCTCTACTTGTGAAAAATAATTGTCTGTAGTATTTCTGCAAGTGAAAAGTACATAGAGTTTATCCTTGTTTGAACAGCTACATACAGAGGTGCTTTCAGGGTAACCTCAGTTACAAAGATAGTTGAATTTTGTGTGCTTATAATGAAGGTAGGAAAAAATCTCAAGGCAAAGATGAGGCTGAAGATAAATGAGATGCTGTTCCTGGTGTACTTCTCTATAGCAGATATAAAGATTCCTCCTCCAGTATTCAGATAAAATGTAGAGGGGAGTTAAGCCTTCACATTATACTTCGTAATCCAAGAAAACAACTCTATTAAGATGTTCAGATTGAAGTGGTGCTGGAAACTTGATCCATCTTGCTGAGCCTGCTATTTGTGATTTGCCTCTTACAGAAATATGGTGTTGCAGAAGGAAGACCTCTGGCTGACCTCAAGGCTATGGCAAAGGCTGCTGGAGAGCAATGTCCTTCATTCACACCTTCTGGAGGAGAAACGTTGGATGAAGTATTGTATTTTGTTGTTTGTTTGTGCCCTCATTTTAAGGCCATTTTATCAGTGAAGCTGTTGTGTATGTAGGAAGGTCTTATTGAGAGCTCAGCCAAGCAAAGTTGGTTATTTTTTAAGCTAATAAACACTACTTGAGGAGTTTACAGTGTGTGGCTTCCACACAGAATCTTTGTACTGGGTTTTGAGATTGATTCCTCATGAAACTTCTGTTTGCAGAAGAATGATGCCAATTGCTCTCCCAGCCTTGGGCAGTGGAGGGCAGAATTCTTCAGCATTCCAATTAATTTTCCATTTATTTCTGAGACTTAGTTGTTTGTGATAAATATATATCTTGTAACTGGAGTCATTACATTTAGAATTTGGAAGCTGAAGTCTCTTGCATTCTTCACACTTTGCTCTTCTGACCTTTTTCTTCAGGTAAGAGAACGTGCAAGGGATTTTTTTTACTTCCTATGTCGGCTCGCTATTGAATCGAAACAGAAGGAGCAAGATGTGGGTGCTGCAGCAAGCAGAAGCTCAGAAGCACCTGGAGAACAGTCAGGTTTCCCTTGGACAAACCACTGCGGTGAAACAGAACGTAGCTCTAATGGAGCTTCTCAGACATTAGATGCCAATATATTAGTGGTGAGTCATGGAGCCTACATGAGGAACTGGATTGGTTATTTTGTTTCAGATCTCAACTGTACTTTACCGACAGATTTAACAAAGTCTCAGTTGTCTTCTGTCAGTCCTAATACAGGAGTTAGTCACTTCATTGTGAAAC
Source organism: Psilopogon haemacephalus (assembly GCA_013396835.1). NCBI lineage: Eukaryota > Metazoa > Chordata > Aves > Piciformes > Megalaimidae > Psilopogon > Psilopogon haemacephalus. The sequence continues at coordinate 109,707 of VWZI01015466.1, forward strand.
TTGAAAATGGAAACTTTTTAAAACCTGAAATCACATGTGTTTGTCTTAATCAAGACTCTCACTTGGTGAATGTGGAAGCTGAATGTGTCACTCCAAAAGTGTGTTAAGAGTCCTGGTAGGAGCAGGTTGGTTTAGATCACTGTTATGCTAAGCCAGGGAATGGTATCTGTAGTAATTACTTGAGATTGACTGGAGTTACTTGACACTAAGCTGCAAAACTGAAGACATACAGCTGCTTACCATCCTTAACACAATTTGCATGGTCCTTGTGCCTAGTATCAATTGACATTAGAGAAATAGCACAAATGTTTCTTAAAGAGATACTTCCAGTATCTATTCCTGCAGTGCATATTTCTTAAAACTTCTTTCCAATAGCCCATAATTATTTTGGTTATCTCCAGATAAGGGAAGGAGAGGAATAGTACCTCTAATGTGAGGTAGACTGTATTCTTGTTTTATTACAAAATGCTGTATTGTAATGTTCAATATAGATTGTCTTAAAATAAGCTTTTGAATGCAATAGGGGCATTGCCTAGTGGGAAAGGTTGGGTGCAGAGTCAGGGCATGTGTTCCTGCCTCTGCTACTTGGATAGCTGTGAGACTGGGCAAATCTCTTCCATTTCTAAAATGGGAATGATGCTATACCTACCTCACAGGAGTGTCTTGTAAGAAGTTGTTAGTGTTGTTGAGCCCTCTCTGTTGAAGACAAACCCCAAAGTATTTATTTTTAATTGTAAGAAGGATGAGGATTCAGATGCACATAGTTAAAATAAATCTCTCTTCTGAAAAGGAGCCTTATCAATAGGGTGAGTTGTACCTGACTAGAATCTTTTTGTCGGCTGCAGTCATATGCTTGATGAATGTTTGCCTAGAATTAGGCAAGGCTGATTGTTTGATTCAGAGATGTTTATAGTTGCTGGTAGTGCTGAGTTCTTTCCCCACAGGAGTGTTTGTTGTATTACTCTGGAAGGTTATCTGTGTTATTTATGTAACATCCACACACTTTTTCTTCATTTGCATATTTTAAGTCTATTTTAATAAAGCCTCCTGGATAGAATTCCATTTTTTCTGGTTTGTGGTTCCTTCCTTTGTGTTTTTTAAGTTAAAAAATCTTTGTTAGTGTTACTCTCTGAAGCTTTGCTCAGAGCACTTTGCTCTGGCTTGTTTTTTTGTTTTAAGTGGGGTCTAGGTGGGGTTTTTTTGGGGGAGGAAGGGGTGTTTGTTTGCTTTGGGTTTTGTTGGTTGGTTTGGTTTTGACTTTTTTTCTGAAAAATCCCAGGTTACTCTTTTTTCTACTGTGAAAAATGATCCCTTTTTAGGGCTTATGGATCAGTGTTGCCATGACTCTTCTTTGGAAAGAAGAGTCACCACTGATGGCAAAATGTTAAGGATGTCCTTAAACAGCTCACAGCTGTACACAACTAACTGTTTGAATTCTTAGTAATAATAATTTTAAAAATTATGCTGTTCTATGTACTTTAAACTGGTTGGCTTCTTTGCCTTGAAGCAGAAACGGAATTTTGAGGAGGAAAAAGCAATGATTCTGCTACTTTTGCTCTGGTAAGACCTCACCTGGAGTACTGCATGCATCCAGCTCGGGAGCCCTCAACACAGAACCTAATGGAGCAGGTCTGGAGGTGTGCCATGAAAATGACTGGGGGGCTGGAACACCTCTGCTATGAGGTCAGGCTGAAGGAACTGGGGTTGTTCAGTCTGGAGAAGAGAAGGCTCCAGGGAAACCTAACAGCAGCCTTCCAGTATCTGAATGGGCCTCCAAAAAGGCTGCAGAGAAACTGTTTCCAAAGGTCTGGATTGATACGCCAGGGGGCAGTGGCTTCAAACTGGAGAAGAGCAGACTTAGATTGGATGTTAGGAACAAGCTCTTCAGCATGAGGATGATGAAACACTGGATGGTTGCCCAGGGAGGTGGTTGAGGACCCGTCCTCGGATGTATTCAAGGTGAGGCTCAACAGTGCTCTGGGCAACCTGATCTAGTTGAGGATGCCTCTGCTGCCTGCAGGGGCGTTGGACTAGATGACCTTTAGTGATGCCTTCCAAGCCAAACCATCCTATGATTCTATAAGTGGATACCTATAATTCACTGTGACCCTCCTCAAACAGGCCCAGAGTTGCTTACTGTGACCGGTGACTGCACTGTACTGCTTCTTGTGACTGCCATTCACTAGGAAAGTTCCCATTCCTACCTGAACACAGAAGAGGGATCTGCTTCAATACTGCCGAAATGTAGAGAGTGAAGTGGGAAATGTTCAGCCCTCTGGTAACCGGAGGTAGGCTTCTAAGGCTATGCTCTCCAGAACCTAGAGATGAGACTAAGGCACCTTGCTTTGCTTTGTTTGTTTACCTAGCCAACACCTATGAAACCGTCTGTCTGAAAACCAGTCCACAGAGAGGAAAACAGTTTACCTGATGCTGCAAACATCTGCCAGTGGCTGGGAGTGCATAATCAGTTTGGGACAGGATGCTGGCTTAGGTGAGCTTAGAGCTTGCCCTAATACAGTTATGCCTTTTGTTTTACTTGTGTTGTATCAGCTGTAAGCTTCTCCATGAACTAAAAGAAATAATTCAGTCGTTTTGGAAGCTTCTGAAGTTAATTGTAAAGCTTTTTTTTTTTTTTAAGCTCTCTTCATAGTACTGGTCTCTTAAATTCTCTTATATCTTTCTTCTTGCTCTTGTAATAGTGACTCTTGGACATTGATACAGTAATTCCATAGAGTTTATTTGGATCATGGGAAAGCTGCAGTTATAGATGGTTCTGTTAGGAATAGCAGCAGAACATAAATATTTGAGGGATTACTCAGTGGTGGGCAGTGAATGTTTTGGCCTTGTGAAATGCCAGACTCTAATTAGCAGCAGGAGACAAGGCCTTAACTACAGGGTGGATTTCCAGCAGAAGCTGCCAAGATGTAAGAGGCCATGAAAGCAGATCAAACTGTTAAACACATGACCAGGATCATAAGGATTTCAAGTGACAGGAAAAAGATGTCTTAGGAAAAAGGTATCTTCCTGCCTCTGTAGGAAAATGGAGCTGAACCAAACATTAGAAATCTCAGCATGCCCACCTGTGGTCAGATCTGAGAGAACCAGTGCAGGCTTTATCTTTTAAACTGGCAAAGGTTTAAACAAAAACCTTTGGCAGGCTTTCTCAGCTGAACAATAGGGGAAGAAAAGGTAACTGTGGAGATCACCAGGATCAAGAGCAAACTCATCCCCCTCATTTCTAAGAGATCATTTTCTTTTGTTGAAAAATCTTGTGACATTCTTCTCCACTAGACAGATGCTTCAGAAAGGGGAGTTGTGATAAAGTAATTGTTCATGGCTTTTTGCCTTTCTTTGTAAATGCTAATTAAGTAAGTAATAATTATTTAATTTAATTATTTTGAATATCGCATCCAGTTCTGGGCTCCTCAATTCAAGAGGGACAGGGATCTACTTGAGAGAGTCCAGCAGAGGGCTTAAAAGGCTGATAAAGGGACTGGGGCGCTGTCTTATGAGGAAAGGCTGAGGCACCTGAGGCTGTTCAGTCTGGAGAGGAGAAGAATTGAGAGGGGATCTAATAAATGTCTATAAATATATGAGGGCTGGGGGCCAGGAAGGAAGGAACAGGTACAGCCTCTGTTCACTCTGCTCACTTGTGCCCTGGGATGGGACATGGGCAGTGAATGGAAACTACAGCACAGGAAGTTTCAGCTCAGCATAAGGAAGAATACTTTACTGTGAGGGTCACAGAGCAGTGGAGCAGGCTCTCCAGAGAGGTTGTGGAGTCTCCTCTGGAGACTTTCAAGGCCCATCTGGATGCATCTGCGTGATCTGCATTAGATTCTGTGGTCCTGCTGTGTCAGAGGTATTGGACTGGAAGAATTCCAGAGGTCCCTTCCAACCCCTAACATCCTCTGATCCTTTTTAAGATGTGTTTGTACAACACCAGGCTTGATTTGGAAAAGGTGATGGGAAAGGCCAAGAGGACTTTAAATTTCCCTACATGGCAGCACACTTGTTCCTCAGTTTTAGGTCCACCAACATCATCTCTTGGTAGGTCTGCTAAATGTGTCACCAAGCATGCACTTGGGCTGAAGTAAGATCAGTTTCCTTCCTCTAAAGTATCAACCCTTTTTTCAGAGATATTTGCTCTATCCCCAGAGTTCTTTTAGGTTTGTTTTCTGTGCATAGTCCTGTCTTTGAAGAAGGTGGTTTCTGTTGGTTTAGGGTTGGTAGGTTTTATTGTTTTTTTCTCTTTTTTTTTTGGTAAGTATAGAATTTAGATCAGGTGCATTCTTTGTCCAAGGTTTTGATATTTCCTAAGACTGCCTCAGATCCACAGCCCACATGCCTGGACCTAAAACATGTCACATTTCCCTCAGATTGTCCCTTTTGTGAGGGCTTTGGCCATGAACTGAAGGGGTTTTGGATGTACAGTAACCTCAGGCTTAAGGGCAGCTGTGTAAACACAAATCAGCTGCACAGTTCGAGAGCTGTTTCCCTGGCATCTGTGGATATGGCAAATTCACTGTGTGGGCAGCTTCTCCAGTGCTGAGATAGCCCTAGTGGCATTCACAAACATCTCTGGGATTTCCTGGCATGTAGTGACCCCTGTGTGAGTCTGCAAATGTCCTACCCAAATGCCAGAAGCTGATAGATGAGGCCCTTGAGAGCACAATCAGAGAAGAGGTTATGAGAATATAGGCATGGGGACACCAGGATAAAAACTACATGTCATGAACAGGTAATCGTTGGTGACCAAAGGAATTCACTTGAATTCTAGGCAGAACCTCTTTTGGAGCACAAAGGGATGTGGTAGTTTCTCTCTGATGCCCAGTTCATTCATCAAGTCATAGCAAAACCTAAGTGGACTTAACTGTGGTAGGTAATATTTAGGAAGAGTTAGCTACTGGGAAGTGAGTTTTCTTAAAAGCTGAGGTAAAAGAAGGTTTTATTTCAGAATCAGCTTAATAAGGTCAGCTGTACTTAAGGACATTAAATAGACTTAACATGGAAGAAAGCAGGGCAGGGTGGGTAGGGGAGCAAAGCTTTCCTTGTTGAGTAGAAAGGTAAAAAATATCTAAAAGTTACATCCCAAACAAGCAGAAATTACAAAAAGGGTCTCCAGGCCCAGTTAAATCAACACTCAGAATGAGTTCCTGATTCTGATAAGAAAGCCTGTGAAGAGTAGAAAGAAAATTACATCACACTACCCTGGATACATGACCAGCATTTGCAAAATGGAACACCTCTACTATGAGGATAGGCTAAAGGAGCTGGAATTGCTCTGTCTGGAGAAGAAATTACTCTGGGGAACATTGTAACTGCCTTCCAATACCTGAAGGGATCCTACAGGAAGGCTGCAGAGAGAACTTTTACAAGAATGTGTACTGCTAGGACAAGGGGAAATGAATTTAAATTGAAGGAGAATAGGTTTAGATTGAATCTTAGGAAGAAATTCTTCACTATGAGGGTGATAAGACTCTGGAATAGATTGTCCAGGGAGGTTGTGTATGCTTCCTCTCTAGAAATGTTGAAGGCCATATTGGATAGGGGCCTTAAGTAACCTGGTCTAGTTGAGAGGTGTCCCTGCCCCTGGAAGGGAGGTTGGATTAGATGATCTCAAAGGTCTCTTCAGCCTAGGCCATTCTACGATACTATGAAAATAAGTAGCAAAAACATCTTGAGATGTTCATATCAAAATAGAGAGCAAGGAAAGCTTGCTTTGGCAGGGGGGCTGGACTTCATGACCTTTGGAGGTCCCTTCCAACCCCTAACACTCTGTGATTCTGTGAAAGGAGTATCAAAAATGTTGCAGTGTGTGCCCAGAGTAGAGATCAGACAGTCTTAAGTTATATCCCCCAAATGAATTCCTTGATTTATAGCAGTGTTGGACACAAGTGTCAAAAGAAGAGGGATAATGGCTATGAGGATAGGGAAAAATGCCACATTGAAAGCCAAGAACTAAAAAACTTAATATCCTTCTGTCAGGGGAAATGACTAATCTTCATCCCAGAATTCTGAAGGCACATCTAAAATTACACATCCATAAGCAAGTATTTTAAATAGATCTGTCAGGACGGGCATGAAACCATAAGACTAGAGAATAGGAAAGAAAATATTTTCTGTGAGGACAGGGAACAAAGTAATATTCCAAAACTGTGAGCTTGGCCTTAAAATTCAGGGCTTTACAACAAATTCTGGAAAAGAAAGTAATTACAGAAAAGTAAATAAAACCTGGACTATAATTAGATTTTACTGTAATTCACACTAGACTACACTAATTCTTCTTTAATGAAATAACTGATGTCTAGGCAAGGAAAAAAATGTGGGTATGATCTATGTGATATTTTCATTGAACAGTTGACACAATGCTATGCTAGAAACCATCAGTTCATCATAAAAAGATTAATGTTGCTAGAGAAAAAAAGAAAAAAAAAAATGAAGAAGATATGCCCATAACTTGCTTGCCTCATAGGGCAATTTTTATGTCATGAGTTTGAATAAAAATATAGGACTGTGGAAATGTTAATGAGGACTGCATGGGTCAGTGTATGATACAGTCATAGCATAACTGATCTTCTACAATGAGGCAACTCACCTAGGGGATGAGGGAAGTGCCATGAACGCTGCCTGGGCTTCAGTAGAACCTCTGACACTGTATCTTACAGCATTCTCTTTCAGAGACTCATGGCACAAAGCTTGGATAAGTGGAGTCTGCATTGGATTAAAGACTGGCTGGATGGCCAAGCCCAAAGAATGGTGGTGAGTGAAGCCAAATCTGTCTGCTGCTCACTTACTAGTGGTGGCCCCAGGTCTCAGTGCTGGGGCCTGTCTTCTTTAATACCTTTGTTAATTATGTGGAGGAGGGGATTGATTGCACTCTCAGTAAGCTTGCAGATGACACCAAACTGGTTGGCTGTGTTGATCTGCTAGAGGGTAGGGAAGCTTTGCAGTGGGATCTGTACAGGTTAATCGAATGGACCAAGGCTAATTGCATGAAGTTCAGCAAGGCCAAGTGCCAAGTCCTGCATTTGGGTCACAACAGTCCCATGGTAAGCTACAGACTTGGGGATGTGTGGTTGGAATGCTGCAACTCGGAGAGTGGCCTAGGGACATTGATTGACAGTTGACCAAATATGAGCCAGCAGTGTGCCCAGGTGGCCAAGAAGGCCAATGGCATCTCGGCTTGGTTTAGAAACCCTGTGGCCAGCAGGGACAGGAGGTGATCATCCTCCTGTGCTCAGCATGGGCAAGACCACACCTCAATTGTTGTGTTCAGTTCTGGGTCACTCATTACAGGAGGACATTGAAGGGCTGGAGTGTGTCCAGAGAAGGGCAATGAGGCTGGAGAAGGGCCTGGAGCACCTGAGCGATGAGGAGAATCTGAGGGAGCTCTGAGTGTTCAGTCTGCAGAAGAGGAGGCTGAGGGGAGACCTCATTGCTCTCTACCAGGGCCTGAAGGGAGGTTGGAGCAAGGAGGCGGCAACCTTTTCTCCTTGGTGGCAAGGGACAGGACCAAAGGAAATGGTTTCAAGCTGTGCCAGGGGAGGTTCAGGCTGGATATTAGGAAATATTTCTTCATAGAGGGGGTTCTCAAACATTGGAATGGTCTGCTCAGGTCGGTGGTAGAATCACCATCCTTGCAGCTGTTCAAACACTGTGTGGACCTGGCACTTAAGGACATGGTTTAGTGCTGGGCCTCAAGCACTGAGCTGAGGGTTGCACTGGATGAGCTTGGAGGTATGTTCTGTGGTTCTTTTGCATTAGCACCATAGCAGATAGAAATGATGCTGTTGACTATGGCATTGCTCCACAGAGTATCTTCAGTGAGGGGAAGCACTGTGAGTAGATAACCTGTCAGATCCATAGGAATTTGCCATTTTGCGGTTGTATTCTGGGTCTTGATGGGCCTGGGACCATTGCAGGAAAGAACTATGAAGATGATACAGTTATGAATAAACTACAGCTTATTCAGTCTGTGACCTATTTGTTGCAAAACAGAACCTTAGCCCTAGAAATGGAGTTAGAGTATTTTGTGTGAGCACTAGTGGCAATGTACCAAATGTCTTCTACTCCAGGACAGCAAGGTGCTCTTGTGGCCAAGAAAGCTAATGGGATCCTGGGGTGCATTAAGAGGAGTGTGGCCAGCAGACGAAGGGAGTTTCTCCTCTCCCTTTACTCTGCCCTGGTGAGACCTCATGTGGAATATTGCACTCAGATTTGGGCTCCCCAGTTCAGGAGGGACAGGGATCTACTGGAGAGAGTCCAAGGGAGGGCTACAAAGACAAGGAAGGGGCTGGAGCACTGCCCTGTGAGGAGAGGTTGAGGGACCTGGGGCTGTTTAGTCTGTTGAAGAGAAGACTGAGAAGGGATCTAATCAATGTTTATAAATATCTGAGGGCTGGGGGTCAAGAAGGAGGGAATAAGTTCTTCTCAGTTGTCCCCTGTGCACAGGGCAATGGATGGAAATTACATCACAGGACGTTCCAGCTCAACATGAGGAGAAACTTCTTTACTGTGAAGGTCACGGAGTCCTGGAACAGGCTGCCCAGATAAGTTGTGGAATCTCCTTCTCTGGAGACTTTCAAGCCCTGTCTAGATGCCTTCCTGTGTGACCTGAGCTAGATTCTATGATACTGCTCTGGCAGGAAGGTTGGACTCAATTATCTGAGGAGGTCCTTTCGAACCCCTAACATCCTGTGATCTTAAAGCTAGGATCACAACTATTTCCTAGCAGGACCCTGCTGATAGACCAGTGGTTTTCCATTGTTTTTGGATTGCAGAACCTTCCCAGTAGAGCTGCATGAAGAGCAGTGTGGCCAGCAGGGCAAGAGAGGGGATTCTCCCCCTTTACTCTGCTCTTGTCAGCCCCCACCTGGAATACAGTGTGCAGTTCTGCAGCCCCCAACACAAGAAGGACATGGAACTGTTGGAGAGAGTGCAGAGGATGCCATGAAGATACTCAGAGGGCTGGAGCGGCTCTCCCATGAGGACAGGCTGAGAGAGTTGGGGCTCTTCAACCTGGAGAAGAGAAGGCTTTGAAGAGACCTTATAGTAACCTTCTGGTATCTGAAGGGGGCCTACAGGAGGGCTGGGGAGGGACTATTTACAAGGTCTTGTAATGACAAGATGAGGGGTAATGGGTTTAAACTGGCAGAGGGGAGATTTTAAATGGATGTTGGGAAGAAGTTCTTTCCAGTGAGGGTGTTGAGACACTGGCACAGGCTGCTGTCCAGGGAGGTTGTGGATGCTCCCTCTCTGGAGGTGTTCAATGCCGGGTTGGATGAGGCCTTGAGCAACCTGTTCTAGTGGGAGGTGTCCCTGCCTATGGTAGGGGGTTAGAGATGATCTTTGAGGTCCCTTCCTACCTAAACCATTCTATGATTCTATGGGGAGCAAGAGATCTTTATGGTCAGTCTAGATTTAGTAAGAGTGTGTTTTCATCTTCAGCTTCACAGGATTTGGTAGGTTTGACACATGAAACATCCAGGAAGCTGCAAATGATGAGGTCAAAAATCACAAGGGATAATGGGACACAAAATTTTTCAGATGCTGCTAGCACCTTTTGTTTACTCAAATCCTTCTGTAATGGGGAAGCCAAACCACACAAAGCTGAATCCACCAGTTGGAGAGAAGGAAAAGTTTATTGGCATGTATTTATAAATGGGAACAGTCTCTACAACACAGCAATAGAAATTTATAAATATGTTTATAAATATTCTGTGGCACTTAAGACCCACTCAAATAAATAAATAAATACTGGGATATAAATAAGGAATGCTTTCTTCTAGCTGGTGATTGCTAGCATCTCCTCCAAAGAATTAGTTCTTTTGACATTTTGATACAGTTCTATATAGCAACAAATATAGGGGGAAGGGAGTGGGATACAAAATCTACTGTACATTCCCTCATAGCTTAGGGATTAAATCCCGTGGAGAGAGCAATTGTTCTTATTTTTTTCCAATGAGTACAGATAAGAGATAGATAAAGAGATATAAACCAGACATCAGACATTTCTAATTGAAGTGTGCTGTGGACCAAGGCAGAACTTTTTGTTTTGAAATGGTTTGAGGTCTGTTCATTTAGAGTCCTCGAGAGCTCTGTGAAGCTTACAACAATCAAAATGCTTGTGTAATTGCAGGGCAGAGTTCTTGAGGAGCAAAAAAAAAAAGAATGGTGTAGAGATTAAGCAAAATTATTGAACTAGAGTTTATAAATATCTCATACCTCCCCATTGTGTAGGCAGCAAGGTAGAATGTTTGGCTGTATTTTGAGTAAACAAAGAAAATGCACAACTCTCCACCCACTCTGCAAATCTAAATCTGTAAGAGTCACTCCTTTCCTTCTGAAACTAATCAAAACCATGATGAGTTGAAAGAATGAAACCCAACAAATGATGAGACAGAACTCTGTCTGATCCTAACCATTTAGCTTGTGCTTTGTCCTTAGAAACTGATATGAATTAGGAGAGGTCACATAAGGGAACATGTATGGGGGGGAAATACAAAATTATTTTAAATGCTGTCAGCAGGACACAGTCTGTGCTAAACCCAGAACAATTTCAATGGGAGCAAGAAACACACGGGACCTTATTTTGATTTTTCTGCCCTGCTATAAATCCAGCAGCTTCAGAGAACTGGTTAACAAGATAGGAGGAAAAAAAAAAAAAAAAAAAAAAAAGAACAAGAACAAGACCTGAATCCAACTTGATGTCTTCTGCATTATTGCTATGAGCACACCTGGGAAAAATGCGCCACTTCCACCCTGTCATCAGGCTGTTAAATACACTAAATAATCGACCCAGAATAATCTGATTGGTAGACTTCAGATGTATATATGGAGGTCAGATTCTGATTAGTAAACTTATTCTTAAGATGCACCAACCTAGGGAAAAGGTTTTGTCAGTATTAGAGATTTGTTTAATATTAATTTCACTCTAAGAAGTAAAAAGCATCTGATACCTGCTCAGAACTAAATAGAAACGTGGATGCTAAACTTTAGATTCTCCTTTTCTAAATATAAAATTCATTTTCACTCGTCAGATGAGAGTCTTCATGAGCTATTAACAGTTTGATGCCTGTAAGCCATAACTTTCTCCTTTCTTCCCCTGCACTGTAGTTCATCAGTGTACAAAACAACACACGATTCAGTGTCAGTAATCTTGTTACGTCTCTCTGGGTTAGGAAGATGCAAAGGTGTTCTTGTGTCCCCTTAAGAAGGACTCAGAGCTGTTGGAGCGAATCCAGAGGAGGGCCACAAAGATGGTCCAGGGGCTGGAACACCTCTGCTATCAGGACAGACTGAGGGAGCCGGGGTTGTTAAGCCTGAAGACGGCTCCAGGAGGGGCCTAGCTACTTTTCCAATAGCTAAAAGGATCCTTACAGGAAGGCTGCAGAGGGACTTTTCGTAAGGGTGTCTGGGACCAGGACAAGGGGGAATGGTTTGAAGCTGAGGGAGACTGAATGTGCCTTGGAGAAAAGTTAGACTGGATCTTAGGAAGTTCTTCAGTGCAAGGGTAAGTGAGACTCTGAAATAGGCTGCCAAGGGAGGTTGTGACTGCCTCCTGCCTGGGGGTTTTGAAGGCCAGGTTAAATGAGCAGCCAAGTCTAATTGAAAGGTATCTCTGCCGATGGCAGGGAGGTTGCAGCAGATGATCTCTGAGGTCCCTTGCAAACTAAGCCGTTCTATAATTATATTTCTACATTGTGGAGTTACAGTTCAGTAACTTTAGCTTGGATTCAGTAAATACTAGAAATTACTCAGTCTACACAAAGCTGTCCCATTCTCCCATCCGTTACTCCAGCTTCCCATGTGTGCTGCTGTTCTGACAGCAGACTGATCACAGGTATGAAAACTGAAGTTCCAACTTAACAGTTAAAAACATATAGAATAATTTTATATAATAATATAACATACGGTGGGACAGTTTGTCTGCTGCACTTGCACATCCAGGGATGGTAACAGGAAGAAGATTCCCTCTCTCTGTTGGAACCTGAGATGCTCCAAGTCACATTCCAGTTCTATCATTAGCATAACATAAGCTTCTTGTTTGATTCAAGCAGACTCTTTTTTTCATTGATGGATTGTATGACTCTTTTAAAAAATGTATCTTCTTTGCAGCAAAAAACAGCCCCAAACAGAAAATATCCTACTTGAGTTTTGTTTCAGGGTTGGGGGTGTTTTTTTTGTGGGTTTTGTTTCTCGGGTTTTTTTTTGGTAAACTGTAATCTGTAAGTACAAAACTTGGAATTAAGGAGACTTCCCAATGTCTTTCAAGTTTCTAATGGCCATTTTGACATACAGACTGAGTGTGCTGGACAATTCCTTTGGCCTGTTCTATACTCCCACTTTATCAGCTTGCAGGTGGCGGATCAGCAGTTATCTTGTGACATAGAAGCGAGGACTTGCGTACCTCCTGGCGTCCATCATAGCATGTGGGTCATCTGGGTTGACTACATCATTCTGGTTGATCCTCATGGGCTCTCTGGGAATGTGGGAGAAGTCTGCTTGCTGCTGCAACTGAGATCCAAAGGTGGAGATCTTTCTCTGTGGGACCAGGATCTGGTGAGGGTCTGCTGGGTCCATATCTGCACTTCTAGTATGCCTGTGGGGCTCAGGTGTGTTGAATCGAAACAAAGGGATTTCATTTCTCCTGGATAAAAACTGTGAGTATGGTGGTGGATTCATACCGGGCAAGAAAACTTGTTTAACTCTGCCTAAGCTAACCAGGAAGTGGTGTTTGGGAGACTGGTAGACATCATATCCATTTTCCAGCGTCCTGTGGTTGAAGACACAGTCCTCTTGACTGAAGTAATGCTTAGGGAAAAGAAAAAAAAATTGGCACCTGTCAGCTGAGGGATTGGGTTGATGACAAATGCCAGTTAAAGAAGGAGAGAGGTCTTTTTGATCTGCCAACTCTGTAATTCACAGAGCTCAAGCTTAATCAAATGTAGATCACAGAATGTTAGGAGTTGGAAAGGACCTCCAGAGAGCTTCCAGTCCAATGCAGAACCATAGAATCTAACTCAGGTCACACAAGTATGCATTCAGACAGGGTTGAAAGTCTCCAGATAAAGAGATTCCATAACCTCTCTGGGCAGCCTGCTCCAGTGCTCTGTGACCCTCACAGTAAAGAAGTTCTTCTTCATGTTGAGCTGGAACTTCCTGTGCTGTAGTTTACACCCATTTCCCCTTTTCCTGTCCCTGTCCCTTATTTCTTGACCCCCAGCCCTCAGATCTTTATAAACATTGATTAGGTCCCCTCTCAGCTTGTTCCTCTCCAGACAAAAAGCCTCAGGTCTCTCATCCTTTCCTCATAAGGCAGTGCTCTAGTCCCTTTATCATCCTTGTAGCCTTCCATTGGGCTCTCTCAAATAGAACCCTGTCCCTCCTGAACTGGGAAGCCCAGAACTGGATACTATATTCTAGGTGGGGCCTCAGCAGGGCAGAGTAGAGGGGGAGGAGAATCTACTGGACACACTCTTCTTGGTGCACCCCAGGATTCCAATGGCCTTCTTGGCCACAAGGGCACATTGCTGATTTGATAGGTCTGAGAAGCATGCTCAGGTCTTACTAGAGATATTGTAACAATAAACTGTTGTTGTTGCTTGAGCTGTTCCCAACCCATGGCTCTACCCTGCATCAGGCATCATGTTGGTCCACCAGTGCCTCTCACTGCCCTTGTTTACCCAAGCAGGAATTCAGATGATTTTCTTGAGCTATACAACTCAAGACAATCAAACGAGAGGAAAATTTAATGTAAGTGTCAGATCTTCAGCTTACTTAAATCTGCATATTTATGCTGTAGCTGCACAGATTTGCTCTAGCTGAGGAAATGGGCACTACAGCAGCAGACCACAGCTGCCTTTTGGTATTTAGTCTTGGTAAAGGTCACTCACCGAACCAAAAATGTTTCCTTTCATGTCCATGCACAGATAACATCCACTCTTCACACCTGTGATTATCACTGAGCCAGCACCCTCAGACTTGATCATTAGAGCACCTGTTTATTGAAAACAAAAATGTCATATCCAGGACCCAGTTCTGCATTGCACTTTTGACTTGATGATCTACAGATACTCCGGATGAAGTGTCCTCTGGGGGTCTGACACACACTTCCTGTGTGACCTGGGACTGTTACCCACCCTAGATCAGGTTAGCTGTGACTTTTTCCATGAGTTTTGGAAAGACCCCAGGATGGAGACACCACCAATTATCTGAGTACCCTGTTCCAATGCAGCACTAACCTCCCAAAGACAACTTTTTTTTCCCCCTGACATCTCCTTTGAACTCGTGGTCCACAGTTTGGGCACAGTGCCCTTAGTTCTGTCATTGGCCACAACCAAGGTCAGTTTGACTCCCTCCATCTTTGTGACTGTCCTGTGGTATTAGGTTGTCCTTGACCTTCTTTTTGCTGTACTCAACAAGTCCAGCTCCCTCTGCCTTTCCCAACAGAAAGTGCTCAAAGCCCCTGACTATCCCGAAAACCCTCTGCCAGGCCAGCTTGATTTTCTCCATATCCGTCTTGAATTAAGGTTGCTGTAGTGCTCCGAGAGCAGTTTCATTGATGCCAGGTAAATCAACAACACCAGTTTTCCTTAATCTCCTGATGAAGGAGATGGTTTGCCTTCCTCTCACAGTGAATGTATTGTTGAATTGTGCTTCACTTGGTGCCTCAGGTCCTACCCAGGAGGACTGTACACATTCAGCCTGTGCAGCTGCAGCAGGTTATTGCAGCCCTGGTGCAGAACTTTTCAACTCTTATTTATTTGGCACCTCACAGTGACCTGGCAAATATTCAGTTGCATTCTCTTTCCTGACTCCTTTTGTTGTCTGGTTTACGCCTTTCCTGCTCCATCATGGGAGCACATGGATTATAGATTTAGTTTGGGGTTGAGGGGAAAATTAAAGGGGGTTTATCTGCTTTGTAATTTCTTTCTGTATCTCTCTTTCCAAATATAATTCTGTTTTCTTTCCAATTCATTTGAGAGCTTCATTCTGTCGGCTCTTTAAAAAACATGACAGGTGTATTAGAAGGGCTGTGATTAGTAGGTAGAGAGAGGTTCTCCTGCCCCTCTACTCTGCCCTGCTGAGGCCACATCTGGAGTACTGTGTCCAGTTCTGGGCCTCTCTGTTCAAGAGGGACATAGAACTGCTTGAGAGAGTCCAACACAAATCCACAAAGGTGATGAAGGGAACGGAACATCTCTCTTATGAGGAGAGCCTGAGGGAGCTGGGGCTCTTTAGCTTGGAGGAGACTGAAAGGTGACCTCATTCATGTTTATAAATATGTAAAGGGTGAGTACCAGAAGGATGGAGCCAGGCTCTGCTCAGTGATGCCCAGTGACAGGACAAGGGGCAATAGGTAGAAGCTGAGGCATAGGAATTTTCATGTAAATATGAAGAGGAATTTTTTCCCTGTGGAGGGTGACAGAACACTGGAACAGTCTGCTGAGGTGTGTTGTGGAGTCTCCCTCTCTGGAGATATTCAAAACCTGCCTAGATGTGTTCCTGTGTAATCTGGTGTAGGTGATCCTGATCTGGCAGGGAGGTTGGACTGGATCAGTTTTTGAGGTCTCTTCTAGCCCCTGACATTCTGTGGCTCTGTGATTCTGTGAAAGAACCCTAAGTCTTAAAAAATAACAACCATTTGTCTTATGACTTATGGAATTATGTCTTGTGGCTCAGGAATTATGGATGCTGGCTGATAAGGCACTTGATAGGAGCCAGTGATGTGTGCTGGCAGCCCCAAAAGCCAACAGTATCCTAAGCTTCGTCAGAAGATCACAGGATGTTAGGGATTGGAAGAGACCTGTGGAAATCTTCCAGTCCAACCCCCCTGCCAGAGTAGGACCATAGAATCTAGCCCAGGTCACACGGGAACACATCAAGACAGGGCTTGAAAATCCCCAGAGAAGGAAATTCCAAAACCTCTCTTGGTAGCCTGTTCCAATGCTCTGTGACCCTCACAGTAAAAAAGTTCTTCCTCATGTTGAGCTGGACCTTCTTGTGCTGTAGTTTACATCCATTGGCCTTTTTCCTATCCCAGGCCACAACCTAGAAGAGTTTGCCCCCTCCCTCTTCACCCTCAGCCCTCAGATATTTATAAACACTGATTAGATCCCCTCTCAGTCTTCTCTTCAACAGTCCAGATAGCTCCAGGTCCCTCAGCCTCTCCTCACAGGGCAGTGCTCCAGCCCCTTCATCATCTTTGCAACCCTTCCTTGGACTCGCTCCAGTAGATCCCTGTCCCTCCTGAACTGGGGAGCCCAAAACTGGCTCTGGTGAGATCTCACCAGGGCAGAGTAGAGGGGCAGGAGAACCTCCCTTCATCTGTTGGCCACACTCCTCTTAGTACACCCCAGGATCCCATTGGCCTTCTTGGCCACCAGGGCACATTGCTGGCCCATGGATAACTTCTTGTCCAACGGCACTCCCAGCTCCTTCTCCACAGGGCTCCTTTCCAGCAGATCACCTCTTAGCCTGTACTGGTGCAGTTTATTTTTTCTTCCCAGGTTCAGTACCAGATGCATGACCAGCAGGCCAAGGGATCTGATTCTGCCTCTGTGTTCTTGCGAGACCCCATCTGGAGTACTGTATCCAGCTCTAGAGCCCCCAGCACAAAAAAGACAGAGATTTGTTGGAGAAGGTCCAGAAGAGGACCACAGAAGTGATCAGGGGGCTGGAGCACCTCTCCTGTGAGGACAGGCTAAAGGTGTTTGTTCTGTTCAACCTGGAGAAAAGATGGCTATGGGGAGACCTAATAGTCGTCCCTTCAGTACCTGAATGGGACATACAGGAAAGCTGAAGAGGGTGTATTTATAAGGATATGTGGTGACAGAACAAGGGGCAATGGATTTAAAGTAGAGTAGGGTAGATGTAGATTAGACATTGGGATGAAGTTCTTTACTATGAGGGCGCTGAGACACTGGAACAGATTGTCCAGAGAATTTGTGGATGCTTCATCATTGGAAATGTTTAAGACCAGACAGGATGAGGCTTTGAGCAACCTGGTCTAGTAGCAAGTGTCCCTGCCCATGGAAAGGGAGTTTGAGCTAGATGATCTTTAGGGTCCCTTCTAATTCAAGGTGTTTTATGATTCAGCAAAGGAAGAAAAATACCTTAGTTTTCAATGAAAATAAGTGATGATGAGACAGTTTGGGACTCTTTCTATCACAGTAGAGAATAACTATTGCTCATAAATCCCAAAGGTTTAGCATTTTTTAAATGAGAGTCTGGCTTTTCATAGTTTCTCCCTCTTTAATTAGCCTTTGCATTTCCATGTTCTATGCATGTTTCAGTCAGTTTTAGTAGTTATCAGCTCACTACACTGCCCTCCCCCCCCCAAAAAAAAAAAAGATTTTATGGATGCTATCTGGTGTCCACCGCTGCTGAAGTGAGTTTCCTCAAGTATGCTTTCTTTAGGAATATTGCCACTGCAATGGGAATTAGCTATTTGGGAGATGCCATCAGCAAGCTCTCATAGGAAGTTCTACAAGAAGATGTGGGTAAACTCACAAAGCAAAGGATAATTCAGGCAATTTTTGCTTGCAGGGACCATGGGACTTTTCTTATGTGAGGAATAAAATTCCTCACCCACTAGATATCTTTGGAGCAGTTGTATTTATTTGTTACACATAATTCTAATCCTCCTTTTGTTTATTTTCCATCCCATACCTATACTCCTCTGCCTGCCTAAGGAGTGGGGGGAATTTCCTGCAGGTGGTAAAAAAGCAAGAGCCTCGCTTTCCCTCCCCTGATCCAACAAATCCTGGAGGTTCATAGTAAGCTACTTACTGTAAATGGTTTGGTGAGGGACACCATCAATGTAGCCATCGGCATTGATCTGGAGATGGAAGCTGTGCCTCTCTGTATCGGTGTAGAGGTGCATCAGGTGATCTCCATTTCCCCAGCTGGGATTCAGCAGCGGAGAAGAGTTGGGAAAGGCAAGGGTAGCTTTCAGGATACAGAGCAGGATGTACCCCAGGCAGCTGTAGTGACTGCTCTGTGGCATGGCTCACCGGTCCTGGCTGCTGGTCACTGTGCTTCTTGCTCACCCTTGGTCACCTCTTTCTGGAGTGTGAATCCTCAGGCAGGTTCCCTTCTTTTCTGCAGATGCTTATAAAGGGCAGCAAAGTGACATCACACAGGAAAAACTTCTCCACATCCTTGATTTGTGTCAAAGCAACATTTTAAGTGTCCCGAAACCTCAAGGGAAGGATCTCTGGCTAAGGTGCGGGAGGGGGGAAATGTAAGGTTTCTAAAGACAGCTCACGAATGCTAATCATATGTTCAAATGTTATCTACAACCCTGTGACATCTGAAAGCTTCCCACGCCCCTACTGTTAGATCCAGGAAGAGCAATCCACTGCACTGCACTTTTACTGAAGGGAATGACCCTTCAGACCTGAATTATGACCTTTCAGACCTGAATTATCTTGCCCTTTGTTTGTTTGTGGTTTTTTTTTTCTCCCTGGGTATGTTTATTCAGATTCCCATAATCCCTCTCTCAGTTCCCAAGACACATTCTGATTTGATGGAAACATCAAATACTGCTAAAATGTTTTGAAAATGCATCAAAAGCTGATATTAGGCTTGATTGTTCCTTCATTATGATGTAAGTTTAGCAGGGAGACTTTGGGGCTGATCACAAAATATTTGTATTGCTTTGTTTAGGGGAACAAAACTTGATGTGATCACAACCTAACTGTGCTTTTTATTTCTCCTTTATATTTCTCCTGGTTGAGGCACTTCAATAATTTAAACTTGACCAAATGCACCTGTAAATGACCTGTAAACCATTTTAAAACTGCATGTTTGTTCCTGCATTGCACTGCCTGGCAGTCTTTAGTAGGGCCAGCAGATCTAGGAACTGAACTGCACCTGAAATCATTCCCTTTGACTCACTTTTATTACTTGAGGCTTGGGGAAACTGCAGAGGGACATACATCATCAAGCTGAAAAATAGTAAATGATGGAGATGTTTAAAAAAGTGTTTGAAGATATGCAGGATCACAAGACGTCAGAGTATGAAAGGGACCTCTGGAGATCTTCCAGTCCAACACCTCTGACACAGCAAGACCACAGTATCTAATGCAGATCACACAGGAATGCATCCAGATGGGTCTTGAAAGTCTCCAGAGAAGGAAATTCCACAACCTCTCTGGGCAGCCTGTTCCTGTGCTCTGTGACTCTCACAGTAAAGAAGTTCTTCTTCATGTTGAGCTGGAACTTCCTGTGCTGTAGTTTACATCCATTGCCCTTGTCCTATCCCAGGACACAAGTGAGCAGAGGCTGTCCCTATCCCTTCCTGACTCCTTGCCCTCAGATACTAATAGACATTGATTAGATCCCCTCTCAGTCTTCCCTTCACCAGACCAAACAACCCCAGGTCCCTCATCCTTTCCTCACATGGCAGTGCTCCAGTCCCTTCATCATCCTTGTAGCCCTCTGTTGGACTCTATACAACAGTTTTCCTACCAGTATTTTGTGTCTTTACAAACAAATATTCTGATTTTTAAAAAATACGGTTCCATTTGTTGTATGAAGAATCTGTACCGGTGGGACCATGTGTGGACAGGAAAAACAGTGATGATAGCTATAATAGGTTCTAAAACTGGACTGTTTTAAGGTTTCTTTCACAAAGCAATACAAAACTGAGAAGAGTACTAAACAAAAAATAAATAATTTACTCTTTAAATGAAACCTGAGAATCTGAATTGTAGCAGTCTCAGGTTCAGTTACAGCCTCTCGCTGGGTGCAGTGTGCAGGATTCTTTGTTTCATTAACAAGCTGTGGCGTGGTGCCAGCAGCACCAAGCATATCATGGATTGATTCAACTGTAACCAAGTGCAAGACCCAATTTGATTTGGGTTTATTGTTTAAAATTAGTCAAGCACTGCCAAATTATTCTCTTACATCTGTGTAAATTTAGAGTCTTGCATCAGTGTGTATACACCTGTGTAAATGACAGCAGATTTTAGCCAAAGGGTATAAGGGTCATGTCTTAAACTGGGAAGGTTGACAAAGCTGTCTTTGCCAAAAGGCAATCCAGGCTACAAATGTTTCATCACTTATAACATCTCAAATGCTTTCATTTAAACCATAGTTTGGAAGGAAAGGAGAGTTATGTTTTCCTCTCTCTTTTTTAATCTTTTTTTTTTTTTTTTTTTCCCCTAAGTCACTGGAACAGGTTGTCCAGGGAAGTAGTGGAGGCCTTGGAGATATTCAAGGAATATCCTTGGAGATATTCAAGGTCAGGCTCAACAGGACTCTGGACAGTATGATCTAGTGGAGGATGTCCCTGTTCAGTGCAGGGGGATTGGACTAAATGATCTTTGGAGGGCCTTTCCAACCTAAAACATTCTATGATTTTATCATTCTATGATTCTGTCATTCTATGATGCCATGATTCTGTGTCTATCAATTTCTCATTCTGTGATTCCATGATTGTTTCTCTCATTCTGTAATTCCATGGTTCTATGTTTCTCATTCTATATTTCTCTCATTCTATGATTTTATGTTTCTCTCCTTCTGTTTTTCTATGTATTTATTTATTATTAAAATTATATGCCAGTATTTTTCACTTCAATATTAAAACAAATATTTTTGGAATTTTTTTGGTAGGTTGATTTGGTTTTCTTTTACTCCCTTTCATTAGACAACCATGGAAATATGAATCTATATACTTCAGAAACAGTTGCTAAAGTTTCTGTGAGAGGCACCTATAGGATAATGTGTGCCCTCTTGGAATGTTTTGTGATTCTCCTGTAAATGTAATGTTCTTGTTTTGATATCCTATTTTCATCATGACATTTTTGGGTGCTTGTCATTATGATTTCTCTCTGGTATCTCAGCTGCAGGGACAGGATTCTCAAATGCTTGGAAACTGTATTCAAACTCCACTTTAGCACATGCCAGTCGTGAGCTGCTGTTTCACTTTTATTTACACGGCAAAGAAGCAAAGATAACTTTCACCTGCTTAAACTGTTTGGCACTTTCAAATGGTTCCCTTAGGGCCAGCAAGCCTCCAGACTTTGCTGAGCTCTGTTTAAGCTGCTGGGCTGAAGAAGATTGACATAAGTTTGTGCTTGTGAAGATGATAACACAAAATTTACCTTTTCATAGACTCTTTAAAAAACCCCCACAACCTATAAATGTTCACTGGATGCTTTTTAAAACAGTTAATTTCTCTTTTATTTCAGGCTGATGCATTTATTCCTTCTTGCTGGTCTGCCACTTACTGGCTCCTACCCATTTGGTTGTCCATGAGGATGTAGTGTTGGCTTGATGGTTGGATTTGTTGATCTTAGAGGTCTTCCTCAACCTTAATGATTCTGTAACAGCTTCTGTACTTCTTCATCTGTGTCTGTCAGCCTAGTGGAAGTCAAGACAAAGTTTCTGCTCAGGAAACATCATGATGTTGCACCAGTCATAATACTTCTGCAATTTCTACCAACTGTTGATACTGCTTTTTGAGATCTCTATATTCACAGGACCATAGACTCATAGAATGGTTTGGGTTTGAAGAGGCCTCCAAAGCTCATCTAGTCCAACTCCCCTGCAATCAGCAGGGGCATCCTCTAACTATATCATGTTGCTCAGAGCCCTGTCAAGCCTGACCTTGAATATCTTCAGGGATGGGGCCCCAGCCACCTCCTCAGGCAAACTGTTGCAGTGTTCCTCCACCCACATGGTGAAGAACTTGTTCCTAACATCTAATCCAAATCTACTCTTCTCTCATTTCAAACCATTGTGCCATGTCCTGTCACTGCAGGCCTTTGCAAACAGTCCCTCTGCAGCCTTCTTGTAGTCCTTCAGGTTCTGGAAGGCTGTTATTAGGTCTCCCTGGAGCCTCCTCTTCTCCAGGCTGAACAACCCCAGCTCCCTCAGCCTGTCCTTGTAGCACAGGTGTTCCAGCTCTCTGATCCTGTTAATGTTCCTCCTTTGAACCGACTCCATCAGGTCCTTGTCCTTCCTCTGTTGAGGATGCAGTATTTTTCTGGGATATTTGACAAATCTAGAGAGCTTTTCTCAGATCTCAGTAAGAATTAGATGCTGTCTTACAGATCTTGCATGTTTTAGAAGCAAAAAAAGGAAACATATTTGAAGACCAGACAGATTCCAGCAAACTTGATGACTTTATTTAACTACTACTTTAGTTTAAATAGCCAATTCAGGTGGTGCTACATGTTGTTCAAACATGACAATTTGTTTTAGGATAGTCCCTCCTATGTGGAGCCAAATCTTGTAAGCAGACAGGTGGCAAAGTGAGTGCTGTTAAAAGAGCTGTGTGATAACATGTGGAGCCTGAGCTATGCTGGTGTGAAAGGGCAGGTCTGACCCGTGCCTTGGGAGTGAACATGGACATTTCCATGCTCAGAATGGCCCTACTGCCACATTTTCCACTTCCTGTAACAGGGATGCAATGCAGCCAGTGTCAGGTGCCGCAATGGTGCAGGGCTTTCCTCAGAGGCACAGTGCAAAGTCAGCTGGGAGACAGCCCAGAAGTAGCATATATGATGGGTGTTTGCTGGGGCAAAGTGAGGAAATTCACAGTTCAAAATGGGTAAGGCAAACTCCAGTTTGCAGGCCAAAAATCTGAGAAAATCATTGATGCTTTGTCCATTAATATCTCATTCTCTTCCTTTTCTCTGCCGCGCCTTCATCCCAGGCCTGCTATTGCTGTCTCCTTGCTCCTTCACTGATGTCTTTATCAACAACCTGGATGAGGGCATTGAGGGCACCCTCAGCATGTTTGCTGCTGATACCAAACTAAAGATGGGGGGGTGGGAAGGAGGGTGTGGGGTGGTGGCTGACACCTGTCAGGCTGTTCTGCCATCCAACGAGGTCTGGACACGCTGAGAGCTGGACAAAGGGAAACCTCATGAAGTTCAATAAGGACAAGTGCAGGGTCCTGCCTCTGGGGAGGAATGACAGTACAGGTTTGGGGTTGCCCTGCTGGAAAGCAGCTCCGTGGAGAAAGACTTTGGAGTGCTGGTGGAAAGCAAGTTCTGCATGGGAGAGCAATGTACCCTTGTTGCCAAGAGAGCCAATGGCAGCCTGGGGTGCAGTAAGTGTGTCCAGCGGGGCTCTGGAGGTTCTTTCCCACTTCTACTCTTCCCTAGTGAGACCACACCTGGAATACTGTGTCCCTGACAGGGAACTGCTGGACAGAGTCTAGCAGAGAGCCAGGAGGATGACTGGGGGACTTGAGGATCTCCCCTATGCAGAGAGACTGAGAGCCCTGGGGCTGTTTAGTCTGGATAGGAGAAGACTTAGAGGAGATCTGATCAATGTCTATAATTATATGAGGGGTGGGTGTCAAGTGGCTGGAGCCAATCTCTTTTCAGTGGTGCACAGGAATAGGACAAGGAACATGGAAGGTTTCACCTCAACACGAGGAGAAACTTCTTTAGAGTGAGAGTGACAGAACACTGAAACAGACTGCCCAGAGAGGTTGTAGAGTGTCTGGAGACTTTTGAAACCCACCTGGATGCATTCCTCAGTGAACTGTGCTAGGGGATCCTGCATTGGAAGGGAAGTTGGACTGGATGATGTCTGAAGGTCCCTACCAACCTCTTAAAGTTCTGTGATTCCTTCAGAGGCTGAGCCAATGAATCTGGGGACTCAACTGGGCCAGATGCTTCAGCTCTATTCACTGTGATGCCTGTGCCTTGCTGGTGCAGCTTGTGCTAGGAGTGGTGGCCTACACGGCAAATGAAACACAAAGCACTGAATATCTGTAAGTGGACATAACTTCTGTGATGAATGAAGCAAGTGTTCAGTGGAAGGTTTTGCAATGTCCTTAAATGTGATAATTTCACTGCAACTTATACCTAAAACTGCACACAGAAGAAGTCAGAATAGGGTTATGAGAGCAGCTTGGGATCTGACTTTTCCCAATTTTGACTTAGGTAATTTGTTTTGACCAAAACTTAATGTTTCAAATCTGCAAAACTGTCTCAAATCAGCAGCTCTATGTCCTGCTGCTAGCTAAGGAATTCCTTTCTTTTATTGCTTAGCACTTCAATCAACTGTGGAAGCCTTAAGAGGGAAAGGCAAGCATTTTTGGTAACAAATTTTAATTACTGCAAGTGATTTGCTCTCATTTACCTTTCCACAGAATCACAGAATTAACCAGGTTGGAAAAGGCCTTTGAGATCACCAAATCCAACCTATAACCTAGCATCTTCTGATTAATTAAACCATGGCACTGAGTGCATCATCCAGTCTTCTTTGGAACACCTCCAGGGATGGTGACTCCACCATCTCCGTGGGCAGCCCATTCCAATGCCAATCACTCTTGCTGTGAAGAACTTCTTCCTAGGGTCCAGCCTAAACCTACCCTGGCACAGCTTGAGACTGTGTCCTCTTGGTCTGTCACTGGGTGCCTGCGAGAAGAGACCAACCCCCACCTGGCTACAACCTCCTTTCAGTTGTAGAGAGCAATAAGGTCTGCCCTGAGCCTCCTCTTCTCCAGGCTGAACACCCTCAGCTCCCTCAGCCTCTCCTTGTGTGCTGTGCTCCCGCCCCCTCACCAACCTTGGTGTCCTCTGGACATCTTCAAGCACCCCAGCATCTTTCTTAAACTGAGGGGCCCAGAACTGGACACAGTACTCAAGATGTGGCCTAACCAGTGCTGAGAACAGGTCAGAAGGACTTCTCTGGTCCTGCTGGCCACAGTATTCCTGATAAAGGCCAGGATGCCTTTGGCCCTCTTGGCCACCTGGGCACACTCCTGGCTCATGTTGAACTGTCAACCAGTACCCTCAGGTCTCTCTCTGCCTGAATGCTTTCCAGTGCTTTATGCACTGTCAAAACTTTGCAGGTAAATAAAGGGAGTTTCCTAGTCCATGCAACGGGATGGCCTTCCCGGATTCTCCTATGAGTGGAAATGCACGTACCCCCGCACTGCTGGGCTGCCTTTCATCACACAGCAGTACCTGCAGCACTGTTGCTTAATAAAGCATATTGACTTCTATTTAAACAGGTGTGTGTGGCTTGCCCTTTTGCAGAACTCTCTGCTCCCTGGGTATCTGGGATGGCCTCGGGAAGCCTTTTGCTCTCACAAGGCAGTCTGTGCTGACGGATTTGAAACTGCCTCAGCTTTTCTCAACTTTCTGTGCACTCTTTCTCTTCAAAGAGGTCAGAGAAATCAGAGGCGCTTCCCTCTGCCTCCCCCTTCCTTAAAATCACTGTAATAACTGACTCTGGGACAATCACATTGTTAGGATTGGAAGTACAAGGGTGGAGTGCCTCTCCAGAAGTTATTCTAGGCATAATGACGCACTAAGTCAGAGATGTGTACAGTGGATGCTCTGTGTGTATGTGTGTGCATGAACCTTTGCCACAGACTTTACCCGGTGTTGTTAAACACATCCTGAGAGACCTTATTTGGATGTCCCATTCTTGTCACACTGCCCACGACTAAAGAAAACATCCTGGCTAGGTTCACCTACGTGAAACAAATGAGGTAAGCACATCCCACTGGGTCTCGGACCACAATATGTACTGGCAGTTTCTGCACTGTGCTTGCCAAAAATATAGTTTTGGGTCTTCTATTTCCACTCCCCTCTTTCCCCCCTTCCCCTTTCTCTGTGTAGTAGATGTTTTGGAAATCCGTTCCCAATTTCAGGAGTACTAAGTCACCTTCATGTGCATCTCAGACAGTCCTATTGCTAGAGCAGCTTCCTTAGTGACTTTGTCTAAAGGATGACTTCCTGAGAAGTGCCCACCTTGTTTTCTTGGCATTTTCCATTCCAGTCAGGAAAGAGACTGGTGTAAGCCCCATCCCTGGAGGTTTAGCCCTATCCCTGGAGGTCTTTAGGGCCAGACTAGATGTGGCTCTGGGCAACCTGATCTAGTGTGAGGTGTCCATGGCCATGGCAGGAGTTTTGGAACTAGATGATCCTTGAGGTCCCTTCCAGCGCCGACAATTCTGTGATTCTATGATAAGCTTTCAGCCCTGGTTTACAAGTCCAAAGAAAGGGTGGGGACAACATTTTACCAGTAGCTTTAGAGGCTATGAGGTTTCTAAATGTAGTGCAACAGAGGCAGATAGAAAGAGAAAGCCCAAATATTTCACTCTATTCTGAAGAGGAGGTAGATAAGAAAACCAACTTCCCTGCCTATAAATGTCCCAGATGGGCATCTGCAATGCTGTTTGTGTTGGTTTTCTCTAGCTGAAATGAAGGGCCTCATTTCTCCTCCAGCTGAAATCCTTGGCAGCCTTCCCAGCCAAAGCATAAGCAGTCCCTAAAAGGTTGTGTTTTCTGAACAGAGAGTGTTTCTGTAATTTTAAAGAGTCTGAATTTTCTTAGGTGTTGTGGGATAGAGTGGTTCCAATCTGCAGTGAGAGCTGCTGATACCCTCCACTTCCAAAGAGATGAGGCTGGTTATAGAAATGGAGTTTCCCAGGTTAGGGCACTCATTGCTCTGAGGATGGGAATCCACTTCTACATGTGGGAACCTACTTCTGCTGCAGCTCAGCTCAGCACCACGGGTCACCTAATATGCTTGGTGGTAGGTAGATGAGAGGATATCACTGGAGACATTCAAGGTGAGGCTCAACAGGGCTCTGGGCAACCTGATCTAGTTAATGATGTCCCTGCTCACTGCAGAGGGTGTTGGACTGGGTGACCTCTGAAGGACTCTTCCGACACAGACCATTCAATGATTCTATGTCCTTGCCTCAATGTAAGACAAATGAGACAAGTTGAAGGGGATCAGAGGTTGGGTCACAGCACAGAAGTAAGAGGCAAGTGGTCAAGGGAGCAAAAAGATACAAAGCAACCTCTGAAAGGCTTCTCTTGGTTACACTCTAATTTATAAGCTGGCACTCAGGTGTTTGTGCAGCATTTTGACCACTCTGATGTCTTTCACTTCTCTGTTGTCTTTCACTTCTGCTCAGTTGTTCTTAGCACTGGAAACACAGCATAAATAGTAATGTGCCCTTTGGGAAATCTTTTGTTATGCCATTTTTCAGACTTCAGACAAGTCTTTGGATGCTCAGAGTTGAAGGAAACTTCAATTTCTCAATGTTCTTCTTGTGTTTGCTGGTTGATTATGGCTACTCTATCGAATACAAACTCTTGTAGCCAAATGCTACTGCTATAGGTTTACTATTGAACTGATCAAATAATTTTTTTTCCCTTCTCTTCATCAGCACCCACAAAGCAGAGATCTCAGCTTTGCTACTTCTTTAGGTGTACTTATTTTGGTACTTCTTTAGGAGAAGTGCAGGGTCATGCATCTGAGGAGGAATAACAACAGGCACCATTACAGGTTGGAGGCTGCCCTGCTGGAAAGCAGCTCTGTGGAGAAAGACTCTGGAGTGCTGGTGGACAGCAAGTTTGCATGGGAGAGCAATGTGCCCTTGTTGCCAAGAGAGCCAATGGCATCCTGGGGTGCATCAGGAAAAGTATGTCCAGCAGGCCTAGGAAGGTTCTCCTGCCATGGTGAGACCACACTTGGAATACTGTGTCACATCTTGGGCTCCCCAGTTCAGGAGAGACAGGGACCTGCTGGGTAGACCCAGCAGAGAGCCACAAGGATGACTGGTGGACTTGAGCATCTCTCCTATGGAGAGAGACTTAGAAACCTGGGGCTGTTTAGTCTGGAGAGAAGACTGAGAGGGGACCTGATCAATATGCACAAATATCTGAGGGGTGGGTGTCAAGTGGCTGGAGCCAATCTCTTTTCAGTGGTGCACAGGAATAAGACAAGGGACAATGGATACAAACTGGAACACAGAAGGTTTCACCTCAACATGAGGAGAAACTTCTTTACAGCACTGGAACAGGCTGCCCAGGGTGATTGTGGAGTATCCTTCTCTGAAGACATTCAAAACCCACCTTGAAACATTCCTGTGTGGACTACCCTGGGTGATCCTGGTTTTGGCAGGGGGATTGGACTGGATGATCTCTGGAGGTCCCTTTCAACCTCTAATGTTCCGTGATTCTGTGTGTGGATTCTTTGTCTCTTGTGAAAACCCAGAGAGTTTGGTGGCACTTAGGTTGGAGGCCAGTATTGTAAAATGTTGTTTACTGCCATGGCACACACGGCACACAAAGATTTCTTGGAGGTAAAGTGAGAATGAAGCAGAAGGCAATGGTCGCAAGGTGCAGCAAGGTAAACTCCATTTGGCCACAAGGGAAATATTCTGGTCACAAGCTTCAGCAAGGAAAACCCCATCTGGCCACAGGGAAAGAAGTTCTTCACTGTCAGAGTGGTACAACTCTGAGGCTGCACCTGAAGAGGTTGTGGAGACTGCATCTGTTGAGACTTTCAAAACTTGGCTGGGTGATGCTCTGTGCAACCCAATGTAGTTTTGAGGTTAGCCCTGCTTGAAGCAGAAAGTTAAACTTGACCTTTGAACCTAAACTTTGCATAACTCTTTAGCGTTGCCAAATAGACAGAAGTTTACTTCCTACAACTTAAAAGCAAATTGAAGAACATTTGGTTTCTCAGCTGTGATATCAGTTTACTCTTGAGATGTTTGGGAGTTGGGAGGGATGGCAACAGTAGCTTTGTAAGCAGGGGTAAAAGCTGTGGAAAACCAACTTTTTTTAATTTTTAATTTTTATTTTATGTTTCCAGATCTTTTTGGGGGAGGACAAATTCAAAACATTGGTACACTTGATTTTCAGTTTTACAGCAATCATGTTAGATCTAGACCTAAGGCAATATAATAATTAGGCAGTCTAATCTCACCAGGCTACCTCCACAGCTATGCACCTGAGTTTTAGTAATTATGCAAGTTCTGAATGTCGTTTTCTGTGGTTTTTTTTGTTTTTTTCTGAAGAAGAGAGATGACATTAAAAAAAATATGCTTCTCTAGCATCACCTTGGATTCAGATCTAAAGAAATAAAGAAGAACCTTGCAGGATTTTGAAGTTACACTGACAGTACAAAAGATTCTGACAGATTTGAAATGCAACTATGAAGTATTTCTTGGGTTTAGATTAGAGTAAATTTAGGTTGGATGTTAGGAGGAAGTTGTTTACCATGAGGGTGTTGGAACACTGGAACAGATTGCCCCAGGACGTTGTTGAGGCCCCATCCCTGGACATATTCAAGGTGAGGCTCAACAGGGCTGCAGGCAACCTGATCTCATTGAGAATGTCCCTGTTGACTGCAAGGGGGTTGGACCTTTGGAGGTCACTTCCAACCCAAACCATTCTATGATTCTCTGATAGACTGAGTCATGTAGTTATGGTTGATGCTTCCTCAATTAACATTTCCACATTCCTATATTCTATGCACAACACTGAATAAAAGAGGAATTAGAATTCATAAAAGAGAAGCAGAAAATACAACATACTTTTTCCTTAGGGAAAAAAGAGAAAATAAAAAGAAAAAGGGGAAAAGTGAGTGAATTAGCTCCTGGCCATCCCAATGGCTAATGCTTTTTCTCAGTCTGCTCTAGCAGCCTTCTATAATGTCCACTGTCTGCACTAAAACCTGCACAATAAAATTCATTAGTATCAGTCATTTCGGGTAAAATTGTGGTCACAAGTTGTATCAAAGGAAATTTTGGCTGGAGTTGAAGTTTAAAATTCTCCTCCTGAGAGTGATCAAGTAGATGCCCAGGGAGGGTGTAGCCCACAGTCCGGAGGTGTTCAAAACCTAAGCAGGCAATGTCCTGAGTGAGCTAATCCAGTTTGGTTAGTGCTGCTGTTACCTCAGCTTGGTCTAGAAGCTCCCAAGCCTCCCTACCACCTAAATCTTTTTTCTGATTCTGTGACTTTGGGTATAAGTGCAACCATTCACACGTTCAAATAAACTAGTAGGGTATTTCCCCCTTGTTCAAAGATATGAATTGAGAATACGCTTTGCTCTAACCTAGTTTTAAACTTAGTCCAGTCTCTCAAGTTGACATTTTTTCACTCAATTCTGCCTCCTAGGAAGAGGAGATAAAATTGTTTAGGTAAAAAATGGGAAGAGCAGAAGATGTAGAGAGGGAGGAGGGGATACAGTGAAACCATTAAAACCAAAAATATTCAGACAGACCATTAAAACCCAAAATATCATCAGCCAAGGGCCCATTTGTTGTGGGGCTGTAATAAGACAGCATCTGACTGATATGGTTAGAAATGCTTCAGTTAGAATTGCAAGTACTGCTCTGCAGCTCTTGCTTTAGTGCGATCTCTTCAAAAGTAAAATTTGATTTGAGAAATATTTGCTCTGTAAGTTTTAACAATGATTTTTTAAATCTGAAAACCTAAACAGTTAAAGAAGACTATGTCTGAAGCAGGCCTCCTTACCCTTGCACCTAGTACTTCCAAAGCAAGGGAAAATTTCCTAAGCTATTGCAAGAGTAGTATATGATCCTAGACTTCTTTAAAGCAACATAGAAATCAAACTTTCTAAAGGGCAGGGCAAGACAAGAAACAGCGGCTTTTTTTTTTTTTTTAAGTCTAAAAATGAGTTAGCTCAGCTTTGCTCAGAAACTGGGATCTGTTTGTGGAGATATTTTTGTCATGGACACACCTGGAGCACACAGGCAAGGATTTATTGACTGTAAATCTGGCAAAGCTATGTCTTGGATGCTGGCCATGATTCTGGTTTTTCATCATGGGAAGGCTTCTCAGATAGATTTGCTGCTACAATATTTCCTTTTCTATTCAAGAAAATCATAGATCATAGAATGGCTAGAGATGGAAGGGACCTCAAAGATCATCCAGTTCCAACCCACCTGCCATGAGCAGGGACACTTCCCACTAGAGCAGGTTGCTCAATGCCTCATCCAACCTGGTCCTAAACAATAGTTTGTCATGCTGCTTTTCCAGTCTGTCATACTGCTGGCAAGAAGGAAGCAGAGTGACACATTGCATGCTGGATGCACAGGTTCATCAGCTGCTGGGACAGTGATCTTGCACCTGTGTCTCACTGATCTTTGGCCATTTTCACAGCTGGCTCAACCTGGTGTTATGCCAGGGCCGGTTGGGAAATGCTTTCTGTTTCAAAGAAGAAAAGCAGACTGGTTTTGTCATCTTTATTGAAGTTTTGGACGCTCCTTAAACTGTTCTCCAAAAGCAAAGATTTGCTGGCTGACATCTTTGTGGTTTGGTTTTTAAAACAATTAAAAATGCAACCTAATGCTTATTTTTTGTAGCAATAAAATTAATCTTCTATATTATTATATATATTTTTAAAATTATTTTAAATAGTCCTAACAGACCTTCTTACTTGTCAGAGGTTGGCTAGCCCACCTACCTAGCCTGAACATGACTGTGTCTCGCTGACACTGATTTCACTTCAAGACTCCTTGCTCCATGGTTCTTTCATCTCTCAGTCTCCACTTCTGGGGAAAGAATCGTAGAATGGGAATCATAGAATAATAGGCTGGAAGGGAGCTCCAAAGGTCATCTAGTTCAAACCCCTCTGCAGTCAGCAGGGACATCTCCCACCAGATCACATTGCTCAGAGCCCTGTTGAGCCTCACCTTGATTATCTCAAGGGATGGGGCCTCAACCACCTCCCTGGGCAAACTGTTCCAGTGTTCCACCACCCTCACAGTAAAGAATTTTTTCCTAACATCCAATCTAAATCTGCTCTTCTCTAATTGGAAGCCATTGCCTCTTGTCTCTCTCCATCTTTCATTCAGGCCCTCTCCAGGTGCTGGCAGGCTGCTCTTAGGTCTCCCCAGAGCAGAAAGTGGGGAAATTTTCACTAAGGGGCTGCAGATCAAACCAGACAAAGGCAATGAATCTGCTGAAGAGCTTGGAGAATAAATCTCATGAAGAGTGACTAAAGGAGCTGAGCTTATTTGGTTTGAAAAAGAGGAGGCTGAGGGGAGACTTCTTTGCTGTCTATAGCTACCTGAAAGGATGTTGATGGAGAGGTTGGTGCTGGTCTCTTCTCACAGGTAATTAGTGATAGAACAAGAGGGAATGGCCTCAAGCTGTGACTGGATAGGTTTAGGCTGGACGTTAAGGAGAATTGGAATGTTCAGGCGTTGGAATGTGCTGCCCAGGGAGGTGGTTGAGTCACCAATCCTAGATGTCTTTAAAGGTCATTTGGATGTGATGCTTGGGGATATGGTTTAGGGTGCACGTTGTAGAGTAGAGTGATCCTGAGGGTCTTTTCCAACCAAAATGTTTCTGTGATTCTGTGATCATGAAGATAGAGTCAAGTAAGCTGCTTGTGCTGCTCGCTGTTCCCATCATCACAGCCTGACATCTGAAGGCCTGGATACATGGAAGTGTTGCCAAGAGTGCAGCTAAGGAATGGATTTGTCCTGTGTCCACTCTTTTGCAGTTACTGCTTGCATTTTGATCCTGTGGCAAACTTATGTTGACTTGTCCCTCAGCAGAGAAGTGAGGTAGTTAAAGTGCTATGAAAAATTATGGGGATCTAACTGAATTCCTTCTGAGGGAACATTCTCTTGAACATGTAGATCACCTTGTGAATGCGGAGATTACATTAAGAACATGAGAAGTGTCTAAACAAAGATAAGATCATCCTGAGCAACCTGTGTGTCAGCTCTGCCCACCCAGACAGGTGTGGTGGATGGACAGCTCTGCCCAGGTGGTGTGGTGGATGGCAAAGAGGGGCAGAGCCCACTCAGCACCAACCCCTGCAAGCCCATGGGGAGACCCCTCCGGAAGTCATATATGCATTGTCATGGGCAAGGGTGTGAGTCAGGTAGAACTATGATGAATGAACCAGGAACAGTATAAAACTCCTGAGTTATGCCTTCTCAAGAAGAGAGAAACAGTGCTCGAATCATCACCCAGGATATCACAAGCTGGAGGAGCATTGTCTAGAGTGAGAGCAGAACACCATCTTCATCAGCCCAGGAACATAGAATCATAGAATCATAGAATGGTCTAGGCTGGAAGAGAGCTCAAAGATCATCCAGTTCCAACCCCCCGCCACAGGCAGGGACACCTCCCACTAGATCAGGACGCTCAAGACCTCATCCAGCCTGGCCTTGAACACATCCAGGGAGGGAGCAGACACAACCTCCCTGGGCAACCTGTTCCAGTGCCTCACCACCCTCACTGTGAAGAACTTTCTCCTAACATCCCGTTCAAATCTCCCCTCCGCCAATTTGAACCCATTCCCCCTCGTCCTGTCATTACAAGACCTTGTGAACAGTCCCTCCCCAGCCCTCCTGTAGGCCCATCTCCCTCCTCCTTCCCATGGAAGAAAGAACCTGGTGTTTAAGTATCTCTCTCAATCTATCCTGCTCTCTTTCTCCATTCTCTCTCTCTCTCTCTTATTTTCCTTCTCCCTCTTTTGTTTCTAAGTAATAAGTAGTCTCATTTGGTTATATGACCTCATTTGTGTCTTAATTTCACTCACGGGAATGTTGGAAGGAACCTTGTGTCCTTCCTGACTGCTATATTGAGACACCTGGCTTTTGTTTTTGCAGCAGATCTATTGCTATTTCAATGCACTGGAAGGTTTATGTTGGTCTGGTGAGCTCTAGGCCTGGGTCACAGGGTAACCCCAGGAGAAAAACCAGGCTCTGATAACCTGGAGTGACTCAGGATGGATTCATTCTCATAGTAAATACTTAAGAAAACAGCAGATACTCTTCTCCAGACAGTCCTGGAAGAAATATGGTTGTAAACAACTCTGTTGGGTTATACCTATGGCTAATGATTGCTCATTTGACATAAGTTGGTATGGTTGCATTGTCTATAAAGGAGCTATTAGAACCATAAAACGGTTGGAAGTGACCTCCAAAGGTCATCCAGTCCTCTCTGCAGTGAGCAGGGACATCCTTCACTAGATCAGGTTGCCCAGAGCCCTGTAGAGGCTGACCTTGGATATCTCCAGGGATGGAGCCTCAAGTACCTTCCTGGGTAACCTGTTCCAATGCTCCTCATGGAAAAGAACTTGTTTCTAACTATTCAAGTACTGTAACCTCTGGTCCATGAAATCACAAACACAAAATAATACTGTAAATTGTAAACAGTTAATTCAGGGAACAGAAATTTAGCTCTGATGAAGGCATTTTGATCCACACCCTGTAACAACAACAACAAAAATCCAAAGAACAATAATATGCATACATGCATACAACCCAGGATTGAATAATCACATTTCATGACTTAAGCACCCAGCTTGTTCAGCTCATCTAGACTTATTGGCCTCTTGGATTTTGGCCAAACACTTTTCAGCAGCATAGGGCTTCCAAAACAAATACGCTTTTGGGTTGAGCTGGATACAGAGCTTGGCTGGAGAGAATAAAGAAAACTCCACTTGTGGCTGCATATTTGGTTGTTTGCTTTTAGGATTTTTCTCCAGTGACAGCTATTTCATCAGCCAGGATTGGTCACTGCAGTTAAATGTAATTTGAGTTTACATTGTATGTATTGAACCTAGAGATTCTCACACCTTTTCTCTTAGCCTAAGTCTCCCCTTCAGTTACTCCACAGCTGGAAGAGATTTCTACTTCCTCCTTTCCCCTCTTGCATTCTGACAAGGAAAACAAATGTTCTCTTGGCTTCTGCCGAATAATTTCTCATTCCAGACATGGAGTGGAAGAGCTTTCAGCTGGATCATTTTTCCAAGGAAAAAAAGGGCATCTGTAGTTAAATACCTAGGACCTAATTTTGTCCTCCTTTGCTTAAGCTGACACAGAGCAGGATGGCTCCAGTAAATGCCCAAAGTAAAACAAGATAACACCCAGAATGGAAAAGAGATTTGAATCTATTTATTTCCTTTTAGGAGCTTATCTTAAGGTACGTGGCCAATACTGACCAGTACTTTCAAGTCACTAAGACACCTTTAGATGAAGGCCTGCAAATGTCTATCAAAGACACTGAATGTGCCCTGCTTTCCTTAGCAACAGTGAGCACAGAACTGAGCACTGATTGCTAAGCTCCGTATTGTTTCACAACATTTTCATGTGTTTGCAAACCACTTAATGAAATCCAGACAACAGCCTCACCCCATTGTTATGCTCTGACACAAAACTGTCTTAAATGAATGTCTGGCAGCTCCCTTGAGAGGCTGGAGGGGGAATCCCCAGTTTATAGACTCTCTGCCTTTGCCACGCCTTGTCCTCTGAGACTCCTTAAAGTATGAAGGAAGATCAATGCAGCCATTAAAAAAACAACAATGGCATATTGGTTTCCATTAGCAAAAGCACAGCCAACAGACCTAAGGATCTGTTTATTTCCTTTCTGTGAGGCAGCAGCTGACACTGTATCTAGTTTTGAGTTCTGGGTTGCCAAGACAGGATCAAATCCAGAGAAGTGTCACTAAGATACATGCATACTGAATCAAATGAGGTATATTACCAAGGTGTGTGTCTTCTCTCCATTTATGAGAATTCACAGAATCACAGAATGGCTCAGGTTGGAAGGGATCTCAGAGATCATCTACTCCAACCTCCCCGCCGTGGGCAGAGATGCCTCTCAACTAGACTCAGTGGCTCAAGGCTTCCTCCAGCTTGGCCTTAAACGTTCCCAAGGAGGATGCATCCACAACCTCCTCGGGCAGCCCATTCCAGAGTCCCACCAACCTATTCCAGAGCCTCAGTCCAGCAGGTATGGCTACCTTTGTTTTCTACATCGTGGGTTTTGCAGTGTCCCTTGCATTCAAGAGACAGTGCAGAGAACTTGAGTGCGTTGTCCACAGCCACACAGGAGCGCTGTGGCAGAGCTGACAACTGAGCCTGAGACTCCCAAATGCTAGTCCAGCACCCTCTAATCTGTTCCCTGCTGCCTCTCCAACTACATAACCCTAGCAGAAACCATTTCCCAGAGGTGCTGTCTTCTCCAGTTCCAGAACCACGTAGGTTGTACAGGACATTGAAAATTCTCAATAGCCTCTCCCCAGTAGTGCCAATTTTCAAACAAACAAATCTTGACCATGTATCTCCTTTCAGGAGGTCCAGATGAAGCTGCACAGGGCTATTAAGACCAGTTAAGGCCAAGCTCAAGGGCCCAATGCTGCAGGGATGCCAGAGCCCAAGGAAAATCTGCTCTCTTTGGGAAGGCTTGTAAAGTCTAAGCTCTCTATGGCAAGAAAGCAGCTCCATAGCACTTGCCTCAGGGCCTGGGAAGATCTGAGCTTGCCCTCTGGGAGCAGCACAGGTTGCTGAGAGGACCTTCTGGCCTGTGCTCTGTCACTGTGGCAGGGCAAGAGCAGAGGTCTGGCCTGGCTGGCACCACTAGGCTGTGGGGCACATGAGTGGGCAGGCTCTCAGCTCAGCGAGGAAGAGGTGATGGAGCCTGGTGTCCTCATGTGTCTTTGTCCTGACTGCTTTAAACAAGACTGGGCCCTGCAAGCACCATTGGTCAGCTTGTTGGACTAGCCTGCAAAGCTGAGTTTAGCTGACTCACAACAGGTCAGGCAATCCCCTTGCACGTGTGGCATTTATTTGACCAGTGGGAAACTGGACTCTTTGCTGTGGTTTCTCGTGATGGTTGCTAAAGGCCTTCTCCAACCAAAAAGATTCTATAATTCCGTGGTTTTATGTTTGTGCAGTGCTCTCCTTGGTGAAACATAAAGCTTTAAAATGGACAAAAGGACCAGGAGTCAGTTAGGCCTTCAGATCCCTCTGAGATGGCAACACTGCATCCCAATTCCTTTTCCCACTCCTAGGATCAGTGTTGGGATCCTGCACAGAAAATCAGAGAGACAGGGCTGGAGGATTGGATTAAATACACTGGGCAAGCCTACACTTGCCTCCTACCTTCATTATAGCCTTAGAAATGTGCAGAATGGACAGACAAGTCCTTTGGTGAGCCTGGTACTTCCCAGTAAGACCACAGAATGTTAGGGGTTCTACAGAACCTCCAGAGATCGTCAAGTCCTACTTCCTACCAGAGCAGGACCACAAAATCTAGCTCAGGTGCACAGGAAGGCATCCAGACAGGTCTATGAAAGTCTCCAGAGAAGGAGGCTCCACAATCTCTCTGGGGAGCATGTTCCAGAGCTCCATGACCCTTTACAGTAAGCAAAGAAGTTCTTCCTCACATTGAGCTGGAACTACATCCATTGCCCTGTCACAGGGCACAAGTGAGAAGAATTTGTCTGCTCCCTGTTCACCCCCAGCCCTCAGATATTTATAAACACTGATTAGATCCCCTCTCAGTCTTCTCTTCAACAGACCTAATAGCCCCAGGTTCCCTCAGCCTCTTCTCACCAGGCAGTGCTCCAGCCCCTTCCTCATCTTTGTAGCCCTCCCTTGGACTCTCTCCAGTAGATCCTTGTCCCTCCTGAACTGGGGAGCCCAGAACTGGATGCAATATTCCAGGTGAGGTCTCACCAGGGCAGAGTAGAGGGGCAGGAGAACCTCCCTTCATCTGCTGGCCACACTCCTCTTAGTACACCTCAGGATCCCCTTGGCCTTCTTGGCCACCAGGGCACATTGCTGTCCCATGGATAACTTCTTGTTCACCAGCACTCCCAGCTCCTTCTTCACAGAGAGATTCACTTTTAAAAGAAAGACAAAAGTGTTAACACTAAGATGCCTCACTTACCTGTAATTTCAATTAGGAAGAACTTTTTTCTTTCTGGTAGCACAGGAAATAAGAGCCTGTTAAAGAATCACAGGATCACAGGATGTCAGGGAATGAAAAGGAGCCAAACAGATCATTGAGTCCAACCCCCCTGCCACAGCAGGACCATAGAATCTAGCTCAGGTCACACAGGAACACGTCACAGAATCATAGAATCAGTCAGAGTTGGAAGAGACCACAAGGATCATCTAGTTCCAAACCCCCTGCCATGGGCAGGGACACCCTACCCTAGATCAGGCTGGACAGAGCCTCAACCAACCTGGCCTTAAACACCTCCAGGGATGGGGCCCAAATCACCCCCCTGGGCAACCCATTCCAGGGTCTCACCACTCTCATGGTGAAGAACTTCCTCCTCACATCCAGTCTGAATCTCCCCACCTCCAGCTTTGCTCCATTCCCTCTAGTCCTGTCACTACCTGAGAGCCTAAAAGGTCCCTCCCCAGATTTTCTGTAGGCTCCCTTCAGATACTGGAAGGCCACAATAAGGTCACCTCGGAGCCTCCTCTTCTCCAGACTGAACAGCCCCAACTCTTTCAGTCTGTCCTCACAGCAGATGTGCTCCAGCCCTCTGAGCATCCTCGTGGCCCTTCTCTGGACACACTCCAGCATGTCCACATCCCTCTTGTAATAGGGGCTCCAGAACTGGACACAGTACCCCAGGTGGGGTCTCAGCAGGGCAGAGTAGAGGGGGAAAATCACCTCCCTCGACCTGCTGGCCACACTTCTCCTGATGCAGCCCAGGATTTGGTTTGCTTTCTGGGCTGCAGGTGCACACTGCTGCCTCATGTTGAGCTTTTCATTCACCAGCACCCCTAAGTCCCTCTTCTCAGAGCTGCTCTCCAGCCTGTCACTGCCCAGCCTGGATTTGTGCTTGGGATTGCCTCGACCCAGATGCAGGACCTTGCACCTGGCCTTGTTGAACCTCATCAGGTTGGTTTCTGTCCACCCCTCCATCCTGTCCAGGCCCCTCTGGATGCCATCCCTGCCCTCCAGCCTGGCTGCTGCACTGCACAGCTTGGTGTCATCAGCAAACTTGCTGAAGGTGAACTCAATGCCTCTATCCATGTCACCCACAAAGATGTTGAACAAGACTGGTCCCAGGACTGATCCCTGAGGGACTCCGCTTGTCACTGGTCTCCACTTGGACATGGACCCATTGACAGCCACTCTTTGGGTGCAGCCATCAAGCCAGTTCTTTATCCATCTGGTGGTCCACCCATCAAACCCATGTTTCACCAGCTTGGAGACCAGGATGTGGTGTGGGACAGTGTCAAAGGCTTTGCTCAGGTTCAGGTAAATGACATCCAGACAGGCCTTGAAAGTCTCCAGAGAAGACTCTACGACCTCTCTGGGCAGCCTGTTCCAGTGCTCTGTGACCCTTACAGTAAAGAAGTTCCTCCTTGTGTTGAGGTGAAACCTCCTGTGAGCAGTTTACACCCACTGATCCTTGTCCTGTCACAGGGAGCAAGTGAGCAGAGCCTGTCCTCCCCCTCCTGACCCCCAGCCCTCAGATAGTTATAAACATTGATTAAATCCCCTCTCAGTCTTCCCCAGACTAAAAAGCCCCAGGTCCTTCAGCCTCTCCTCATTAGGCAGTGCTCCAGACCCCAAATCATCCTTGTAGCCCCCTGCTGGACCTTCTCCAGCAGATCCCTGTTTATCTTAAACTGGGGAGCGCAAAATTGAGCACAGTACACAAGATGGAGTCCCACCAGGGCAGAGTAGAGGGTGAGGAGAACCTCCCTTGTTCTGCTGGACAAGCTCTCCTAATACACCCCAGGATCCCATTGGCCCTTTTGGCCACAAGGGCACATTGCTGTCCCATGATAACTTGTTATCCACCAGGATAACAAGAAGAGTAAATACTTTCTGCCATAAGTCTTCTCAAATGGAAACTTAAATGGGCGAAAATGACTGAAAATCAAAATGCCTTTTGCTGTCACTTTTCTAATGTTAGCAGGTTTGAATGGTAGTAAATAATTTAACTGAAATTGGGTTTTTAACAAGTCAAAAGCCCTTTTTATTGTTTATGTTTTGGTTTTTTTTCCTGTCCTTTGAGGAAATCACTTTGTTATTTCATGAAACTCTACTAAATTGTTTGCTGCTTTTCTGTGTTAGCTCAGTAGTTAACTCAGAAGTGGCCATACCATTGGTCTGGTGCTCTATATTTTGCAGGTGAGCTAAAACATCTGTTCAGTAAAATTCTTAACTATGTGCTTGCTTCTAACTGTGAGAGACCCCTAGGTTTTGGGGTTTTTTTCTGTATTTTTCCCTCCTGAGTTTTTTTTCTGCAGGTGACACTGCCCCCTGGCAGCCAGAGCATCAGTATCCCAAGCTGCTGAAGGGCCTGAAGAATAAGTTACTGAAGGAGCAGGGGATGGTTAGTTTGAAAAAGAGGAGGCTGAGGGGAGACCTCATTGCTCTCTACAGATACCTGAAAGGACATTGTGAAGAAGAGGCTGCTGCTGGTCTCTTCTCACAGGTAATTAGAGACAGAACAAGGGGGAACAGCCTCAATCTGCGACTGGGTAGGTTTAGACTGGACATTAGGAAAAAAAATTCTCAGCAAGAGTGTTCAGGAATTGCAATGTGCTGCCCAAGGAGGTGGTTTAGTCACCAACCCTGGGTTTGCTTAAAAGTCATTTGGATGTGGTGCTTGGACATATGGTTTAGGGTGCACCTTGTAAAGTAGGGATATGGGTTGGACTTGGTGATCCTGAGGGTCTTTTCCAACCGGAATGTTTCTTTGACTTCTGTGATGATCCCCAGGAGTCCAGGCCCCACTGCAAAGAGCATCTCTGGTATAATTGTGGTCCTACAGTGTTAGTGCTAGTGATGTGCTCAGTGAGGTGATGTGGAAAAACAAAAGCAATTCTTAACAAAGTTTGAAATTGCTGTCTTCAGTATAATTTGGAGGAAATTGCTGCTTTCCACTTTCTCATTCGGGGTGCCCTGTGATACTAAACAGTATTTCCTGTCACAGATGTGTGCTGGTTTGAACTAATTGGAGAATTTGAGTGAGAAATTAGACTACTGGCTGAGAAATGAAAACACAGTATGTCACTTCACCCAGAGCTCTACTGAGAAAGAAAAAAAAAAAATGTTTTAAAAGTGTAACCCAAACATAGATAGTCAGACAGTTTCAGGCCTCTCTGGCTGTGACTGCTTCTCTTTGCATGGTTCCTTTGTCTCTCTGCCTTGGTAGCTAGTTTTCAATAATTCTACTAACTTCTTTCCTACTACTAATCCCCCTGGCAATCTATCTCAGCTTATCTGCAGCATCAACAGGTGGTGAGATAAGATTGGGGAAGGAGGCAAAGGTGGTAGGGGGTGGTTGGGGATTTTGATCTCTGAGAGGGCTTTGGTGTTTCTGTATTACCTTTTCACTGTATGTATTTGTAAATATCTGTTATACATTGTAAGTGTCTGCTTGTATATTGTGCATTGCTGTAAATATAAAGCTTCATTTATCAACTTCCAGTGTTCTGAGTCTAGCCAGGGTTTATTTCAAAAGGTGGGGGAGCAAGTAACTGCTTAAACCACCACGAGGTGCTATGAGGAATAGCAGGGAGATCTAATGAGCCATGTCATTTTATGTCCTAGAACCATAGAAATAGAAAATACATTGCATTGGTAAAGACCTTTAAAATTCAGCCCCGTTGCAGTGAGCAGGGACATCTTCAACTCAGTCAGGTTGCTCAGAACTGCTTCCAACTTGATTTGGAATGTTTCCAGGGCTGACTCATCTACAACCCCTCTGGGCAACCTAGGACATTGTTTCACCACTCTCATTGTAAAAAAATTTCTTCCTTATAGCTAGTCCAAATCTACCTTCACTTGATTGAAATACCATCACTTCTTGTCCTGTTGCAACAGGCTGTACTTAAAAGCCTGTCCTGATCTTCCTTAGAGGTCCTCTTTAAGTATTTAAAGGCTAGAAGAAGGACTCCCTGGATCCTTCTCTTTTCCAGGGTGAACATCCTCAATTTTTCTCAGCCTTTCTTCACAGGAGAAAGCCCTCTGGCCATTTTTGCAGTCCTTCTTTGGACCCACTCCAACAGATCCATGTCCTTTAAGATGTTTCATGTGGCACTGCCTTTGATGCCTAAGCTCAGGATTCATGTTTGTAAAATCTTGGCAAATCTTCAGGCTGGCAAATCTAGACTAAAAGCTAAATAGGTCTCATGACCAATTTGCCTGCCTTACGTTATAAAAAATGTTACAGGTATAGGGCTAATGCCTTAGTTTCCTAATTGTAAAGAAGTTTTTACATTCATGGGACTGGATAAATTTTCAAAGGGGTTGAACAGAGTATTAGAGATAACTTTATTCTATTTCATTGGTTCTGCAAATTGCTATATAGTTTGGGAGCACAGTGTGATCTGTCTTATCTTCTTACTTGCCTGCTTTTCCCACTGTTTCCCCCTTCTGGTTTGCCTGCTCTGCACCAAAACATTGTTTCAGTTATATTGCAGTAGTGAGGTGAGAAAAAGTGACCTTGCACTCTGAGGTGTCTGGGGAGAAAGGTGGCTGGACTTTCTTCCACGGAGGTCTGGGTTTGTCCAGGGAGGTCCCTGGGCTTTGTTCTGGGGAGTTACCTGGATTTTTGTCCAGTTGTAAACGTGCGTGTGTATTTGTATATGTTTATTACCTTTTGTAGTTGCCTATTTTGTAAATAATTTAATTTTATTTCCAAAATTCTGAGTAGTGTGGTAACTTTACCTTTGGGGGTAAATCCCAAACTCTAAGTGGTGTAAACTCAAACTCTAAGTGGTGTAAACCCACTAGAAAAAGTTGCTCATCGAGAAGCTACTTGACTACCACTGCATCCTGTGGTTTCCTCAGTTAAAACTGTGCCTTAGCTGTGTAGGATGCAGTAGGCACCGCCACACTGAGTGTCCTGAAGACCACATCCAATCACAGCCATGAGATGGTAGCCTATTTCCTTCCTCCCGCCTTGTGCCCAGACCCACGGTGCAGAAGCTACGCTTGGTCTCTACCGTCTAGCAGGAGATAAGAAAATAGCCACCAGAGGGCGATAATGACAGCGGCGGCCAATAGAGAACTGCAACACAGCCTCAAGAGGTCAGACTCCTCTACCTGTCTCTAGCAGCGCAGCCCTTTAGCTGTCAGTCAGATCTGGGAATAGCACTGCTGCCAACTGCTTTTCCCTGGAAGTTATCTAGGGTTACACTCAATCCGTGCAATTCATATTCTGGAGATATGCAAGGCCTGCCTAGATGAGTTCCTATGTGATCTGGTACAGGTGATCCTGCTCTGGCAGGGAGGTTGGACTGGATGAACTTTCAAGGTCCCTTCCAATCCCTAACCTTCTGTAAGTCTGTCATTCTGTTACATGCCTGTGTCTTCCCACAAGTCTTGCGTATCTACAACTCAGAGGTGCTTTTTATCTATGAGTTGTCAGAAAAGTGTTTTTTTCATCTTCCTGCTCCTTTCTCTTCACAGGACCTAATCCTTCAGATGATTTCTACAGCTGTTTGTATTGGTAGGAGTGAGTTCCAGCAGAAAGAACTTGATGCATAGGACTGTGCACTCAGTCTGCATCCATGGGTGATGCTAGAGTGATCATCAACTCTCTAGCCTATCTAGCCAG
Source organism: Psilopogon haemacephalus (assembly GCA_013396835.1). Classification (NCBI taxonomy): domain Eukaryota; kingdom Metazoa; phylum Chordata; class Aves; order Piciformes; family Megalaimidae; genus Psilopogon; species Psilopogon haemacephalus. The sequence goes on from VWZI01015466.1 coordinate 152,811, forward strand.
GGGGCTGCCAGGCCTGTCAGCCTTTGATCCCCTCCCCACCACCCGCCAGAGCAGGACTACCTCTAGCAGATCACACAGGAACACATCCAGGCAGGTCTAGAATATCTCCAGAGGGGGAGACTCCACAAGCCCCATGGACAGCCTGTTCCACTGTTCTGTCACCCTCACAGGGAAAATATTTTTCCTCACATTTACATGGAACTTCCTATGCCTCAACTTCCAACGATTGTCCCTTGTCCTGTTACTGGGTGGAAAGCGTACCTGTGGGAACGGGTACATCATTGAGCTTAAAATTACCCATGAGGAGGTTAAAAATGGTGTAAACCGAATAAAGTCCAGCCCAAAGTTTTCCTGCTCTTCACAGAGGTGTGAGTCTGAGCCACCATTTCTTGTTTCCCAAATTCCCTGAAGGTTTTTCATCTACTAAGATGAGAGCACAGAGTGGGAAATGATCATGGGAGCCATCTATGCCTTTCAAGATACCTGGACACAAAACTAGCCTGTCTCTGAGGGGTGCCTTGTGAGCTGGTCACATGTATCCTTTTCCTAGACTTGCAAATGACTCCTTACCAGGTCATTTATGTTCCTGTTTTGCTTACCAGATAATTTATGCTTTCTCTTCTTGGTTTGGAGATAGCTTGGTTTCGATCAGCTGCTGTTTTGTTGAGTTGTTTCCAGTCACTGCATGAGGGCTGTGTATCTTCTCCCATTCCCACTTCTGCCTACAGGGACTGGCCTTCAGAGATATAAATGAGGCACTTGTAGAGCAGACAGAAGCATTGCTTAATCCACCAGCGAAACGGTGCTGGTTTGAGGCTAATTGGAATATTCTAATGATAGAAATTAGATCATTTGTTGTAAAAAGTAAATGACAGTCTATATAATTTGTTGGTTTGCTAAAAGGGATAAAAAGCCAAAGTATACACAGTTTGGCTCTCTTTTCCTTCTGGATCTGTTTGTTTCTCTCCCTAATATCTTCTATTAACCTTGGCTATCAGATAACACGTAAGGTTCGATGGTTGTTTTCCGTCTGGGAGAGAGAGAGGGTACCTTTGAGCCCCCTTCTGGGCTTCTTTGACTGGGAGGGAAGTTTAGATCTCTCTATTATTTCTAAATAGCATATAATTGTAAATACTTGCAAATACATTGTGTATATATGTTTGCAAAATTATCTTTGCTGTAAATATAGCTTTATCTTACTCCCAAGGAAGTTCCCAACTCACTACAGAAACATAGTCTTCTCTCAGGTGAAACGTGACACATGTGCAGAGCAGCAACAGGCAAGAACTTATGATGACTTCTAACCACAGGGAAGCACAGGCAGCTGCAACACAAGTGCAGAGAATGATGTTTAGCCAACATGCTGGTGCTGGTGTTCTTATGTTCCTGAGAAGGGCCACCAGCAATCAGAGCTTTGGAGATGTGTCTGCTCTGTGCTGTCGTGCTAGGTTGGATTAAACAGTGCATTTGAACAAAAAAGCAGGTGGTAGGTATTTCCAAATGCTGATTTCTAATACCTTACTTTATGTCCCAAGGCTGGAAGAAGCTTGTAATTATTTAACTAACTTGTTTAAATGATAACTTGTGAGTGGAGAAAGGGGGAGCGACACTCACCAAATGTCAGAAATGTAGCAGGCTCCAAAATACCCAACTTTGAGCTAAAATGAGGAAAAAAAAATTCAGAGGTGGCTGCAGGAAGCTGCTCTTGCAAATTAATCCCATGCAAGAGGGAAAAAAACATTTTAAAAAACCAAAACTAACAAACAAACCAAACAATATTTTTCATATTTAATAAAGTAAGAGATGTGCACTGGCAGTTACACACTGAAGAGCACTAGCAACAGGGGAGCAACACCAGGATCTCCTCAGGTAAAAAGGAATCACAAAATCATAGAATTGTCAAGGCTGGAAGGGACCTCAAGGATGATCTAGCTCCAGTCCCCCTGCTGTGGCCAGGGACACCTCACACTAGATCAGGTTGCTCAGAGCCACATCCAGCCTGGCCTTAAACACCTCCAGGGATGAGGCTTTCACCACCTCCCTGGGCAATCTGTTCCAGTGTCTCAACACCTCATGCTGAAGAACTTCTTCCTAACATCCAATCTGCATCTATCCAATTCTGGTTTTGCTCCATTCCTCTCAGTCCTATCACTACCTGACACCCTAAAAAGTCCCTCCCCACCTTTCATGTAGGCCTCCTTCAGATACCAGAAGGCTACTACAAGGGCTCCTCAAAGCCTTCTCCTCTCCAGACTGAACAGCCTCAACTTTCTCAATCTGTCTCCATAGGAGAGGTGCTCCAGCCTTCTGTCCATCAGAATTTAGACAGGTGCCTATGACAACTCATCTTTAATCAGTTGACACTTTCATTTTCCTTCTCTTCCATGAAACTCCCAGATTTTCTGTAACAAGCACAACTTTTTTATGACTTCCCAGACAAAAAGTCTGAAGAACACAGAAGTCTACCACAAGTTGAAGTCTACCAATACACCCACTGGTTTTAGGTGTAAGTAAAATCTCTCTGTGTGTATGATTGAATTCACAGGTGTGAAGCAAGGGGAAAAAAACCCCAAACCTCAAGTGTTAAGATGGATTTGGAGTCAAAACACTACCAAAAATGTATAAAAGTTTATTTTATCCATACATTAAACTATTGTGCGCAGCACATATATATAAAAATAGAAGCAATTTCACAAACAATTGATCAGACAAGTTTTGTGTTTCTTGCAAATTTACAGTCTCAATCATGAGTTCATACAGAGTCAGAATATGAGGTATATTTCAGTGAAGATTAAAAATGAAATTAAATAATGAAATTAAATTAAACTAAATGAAACAAAACAAAATAAAATAAAAATATTAAAAATTAAAAAGAGAGAACTTTGGCACCATTTTTCTGTGCAAAATAAAATCCTGGAATTGAAATAGCTATTGAGGTATACAGGTATATGAAATTTATTCTAGTTTTTCACTCTATGTCTGTCTGCATCTCTGCATGTTTTGGGGCAGATTGGATTATTTAAGAATGTGATTCAGTTCCAGTTAAGATTGATTTCTAACTGAGGTGGATTAGGTCTTCAATGGTTGTGGGATTTGACTATGAAAGAAGAAACCTTGAAAATAGGTAGGCAGCTCTTCAGAGGAATCTGATGCTCAAACTATGGAGAAGACAGGCTGGGGTGGAACATCCACAGCAATGCTTTCAAAGCTTGTAGCCCATCTTGCAACTCTGTGTTAAGGCACTCTGAGATGAGATTTTTGCCTCCAAAGGGTCCACCGCAAGGACTGCAAGGACCGCAAGGACAGGTGTCTGGCCCTCAAGTGGGCCTTTACTTTCATGAGTTTTCTTTATGTTGTCACATATCCACAGAGCTATTCTTCTGAAGAAAGTCTTTCTTGAGAATTTGCCATCCCATGCCCATATTTTCTCCATAGCTTCCCTATCATAGAATCATAGAATTATAGAATCATAGAATCACAGAATGGTCTGGATTGGAATGGACCTCCAAAGATCATCCAGTCCAACCCCACTCAACGCAGTCAGCAGGGGCATCCTCAACTAGATCAGGTTGCCCAGAGCCCTGTTGAGTTTACAAATGGTTTGAGGGCTTTTGTTTTTTTTTTGTTTTTCCAGGGTTTTGGTTTTTTTTTTTCCCCTTTTCTTTTTCTTCTGTGCCAGCTCAAAAAATTTATCCTGAGGTGTGCAAAATGAGTGGTGGTCTTTCCAAATCCTCCTTCTTCCATATAGGTGATAATGACTGGGGAGGGAAGTGAAATTAAGGTAATCAAGAGTGAGGCAGAACAGGATCAGGCAATTTCCCAGGCGAGATGCATAGCTTCTTGGACACTGCTACCGATGCCAGTGAGCTGCCCTTAGACAGCTTGCATGTCCACAGTGACGTGTCAACAGGTGCCTTAACTCCTCTCTTGAAAGCAGCCATGTGTTGATTTAAGAAGCACCTCTGCCAAAATACCGTATCCAACTAGTCTAAAGCTCCGAACACCTCAGTGCCGTGCGAGGGGTTTCCTGCCACAGTGCCATCTGTCATTGTCACTTCACCCTCAGCCAGGATTCCTGGCACTGGAAGTCCTTTGATTTTGATGTTGACTCTACAGAATCACAGAATGTTAGGGGTTGGAAGGGACCTCCAGAGATCATCCAGCCCAAGCCCCCTGCCAAAACAGGATCACCCAGGGCAGGAATGCATCCACACAGGTTTTAAAAGTGTCCAAAGAAGGCTGCACAACCACTCTGGGCAGCCTGTTCCAGTGCTCTCTGTCACCCTCATCATAAAACAATGTCTTCTTATGTTGAAGTGGAACCTCCTGTGCTCTATCTTGTGCCCATTGTTCCTTGTCTTATTACTGGGCACCACCAAAAAAGAGATTGACACCTTCATCTTGACATTCACCCTTCAGATACAGATATTGATAAGATCCCCTCTCAGCCTTCTCTTCTCAGGACTAAACTTCATATTGATCTGTGTGGCCCAGATATGTAGTAAGGAAAATGGAGTGGTGTAAAGAGTAACTCAGCAGAGTGATGGGTGGGGCCTTCCAAAAGCCACCACACCTGCATCCACAAGCATCTCCAGTTCCTAAGAACAAGCTCATCCCAGCAGGCTTGCATCCAAACCTGGTTTACAGATTGTTCTCATTGTTGGCCAGTATGTGCAAAACAGAGTCAGTGAGTCTGATTCTCACCTTTTAAGCCAGCTACTCCATAATTTATTAGTACTGGCAAGAACAAGTTGCTTACTCTAGACTGCAGTGGTTTAAGAGTGAACATACTTCATCCTGTCCGAAAGACACTGGTTTAAGCAGTAATCAGAAACAAATTTGTGTATCAGCATTGAAACTGGGATTTCTTCTACATCCACATACTCCTACATCCTTCTTCGAGCTTAATTTCAAGGACAATTCAGAGTACAACACAAGTGTACAGGTTGCCATCTAATGTATCGCAGCACAGCTGTAGTCTTTCTATCTTCTAGGATTCTAGGCCAGTGTAACTATATCCTCCAAAACCTTTCTCGATCCACTCTTCCCCACTCAAGACATCGTACTTTTTCTCTTAAAATGCACATATTCCCAATCAAACTTCTGCACACGTTGTAGAAGAACAAAGTGCACCCATTTGACTTCTCTCTACATACTACAAGACCAGAAAATGAAGAGTAACTCCTTTCCTTCATCATATCCAAAGTATCCTCTTTGTGTACTATGAGCATTACCCCATCGTGAGCATTTTCTATTAATCTCTACTGGAATCACATTTGAGCGAAGCAAGTTCAAGTACAAATCACACAGAAGGAGATGGAAACCTGGGTCTTGTTCACAAAACAACTGTCTTGACAGTTATTCAGAGAGTGTAGATGTAGGTGTGATCTTCAGGCCAAACCTTCTGCAGCTGTAAACTGACAGTCTTACTAGGCTGCTTTAGTCCAGCTGAGGTCCTGGCCCTGACAGTGTTTTTCATGCATGTCTGAAGGCTCAAATTAATTCTGAATAGATATCCCCTGCAAATAGAATGGCATGTCAAGGCTGGACACAGCCACATTTTGGCTGAACACGGGAGATTATCTTGCACTCAGATGTTCAGTTCTGCAGAAGCATGGTCCATCTATGCTGAAAATGTTCATGCTCTGACATTGCGTTGAGTCTCATTTCAAATTTAGGAGCAGGCCATTGATGCAGGAATCCCAAGGCTTCTGGTAACTGCCATTTATAGTGACTATGAACTTAAGGCCTCTTAAAATACTGTTTCAAAGGCACAGAGAATGTGGTTTTATTGATGATCTGTAAAAAAGGTTGTCAAAATAGTAAGGCAGTGTTACATGCCTCTTTTTTTATGGCTTCTAGGAGAGCTTTGGAGGGTATTTCATACAGCTTGCCATGAAACTGATGCTTTGCAAGTGACAGAACTTGGAATTATGGCATTCCTGTGCCCCAACTCAGGAAGGCATGCTTATACAGCCTCCTTCTTTCTCTGTCTTTCATACCTCAGTGAGCTGTGATAGAGAAGAACCAAATTTACTCTCAATTCAAAGCAGAGAAGTTTTCCTGGAAGCTTTCATTAATTTGTTTTATAAAATCCATCCTGCAATCCAGTTCTGTTTCTAAGAGGTTAATAAAGTTCAGCCTAAAAGAAATAAAGTGCCTTTAAATATTTCTGTTCTTTTATGTGTGTAAGCATATAAAGGCACCTGGACCATCTATCTAGAGACTGGGATGATTGATTCATTAGAAGTATGTAATGCCATAGATACACACTCACAAATCCCATGTCTATATATACACAGGTATTTATATTAAAGAGGTACACATCTATACTTGAGATGAGTCTAAGCTAAGCTCACAAAATGCCTTTTGAAATCCTCAGCTCCAAATCCATTTTGCATCTGGGAGACATCCGTGATTCATCCTGCAGCCCTTACTAAGGGAGATTGGTTGTAGGTCTTCATTTTGCCAGCAAGTCCATGTCAGAAGATCCTGGAGAGTCCCTTTAGAGACAGAGGGGCTCTGGTGGCTAGACAGTTAGCTTGTGTAGAAATGAGAATGGAATTGGCACCCTCAGGATCAAAATAGCCTGAGGACTTTACAGGGCAGGACACTGTGCAGAAGGGGAGGCGCAGGTGGCTATTCAGATGGAGTGAACTGCTTGAAGCTCTGGTGAGGCAGTTATCTGGCAATTTGGCCCATGGTATGTAAACAGCTCACGATGAAAGGTTATTCTCTGAGGTAATTACTATTCTTTTGTAAATAATCAATTAGGTGATTGCCCACAGTCATTCCTTGACTTCCAAATAATTCCTCTGCACTCCATCTTGCATTTCACTCTGTTCAGCACCAAAGGAGGCACACAGCCATGTAAAACTGGTACAGAGTACAAGAGAAGCAGCATCTTATTACATATGCTATGTGACCACGCTAGTACAAAGACTTTCATCCAAATATATATACATAGATTAATTTTTGTTTGTTTTTCAATGAACAGTATAAATAGTTTACCTGGGAGATTATTCCTATGTGCAAAATGAATCAGTTCTTCCTGGGATTTAATCTTCTGCTTTTCTCCTATTCAGATCCTCGGTAAAAAGTGGGTCACTGTCATAGCAGGAGAAACCTTGTTTCCTCTCTTCACTCTCCCGTGTTTGCTGAGGGCTATGTAAGCGCCACAATAAGCATTTGACTCATATGCATTGTAGTTGTTGGGCAGCAAGGTTTCCTTGAATTTGCACTCATCTTGGAAAACAGCCTAAAGAAGAGGAGTGGGGGGTGGGAGGTTGGGGGGGAGGGANATCATAGCATCATAGAATGGTCTGGGTTGAAAGTGACCTCCAAAGGTCATCTAGTCCAACCCCCTCTGCCATGAGCAGGGGCATTTCATGAAGACCCGAGTAATTATTCTTGCCAGTGCTTTTACAGAAGGACTTGTAGGAGAGTGCAACAGGTGCCACGATGACTGCATCCAGCAGTAAATCCCTCTCCTCAGTGCTAATTTGGTGTCAGATGTATTCAGGTGCCACCTGTCCAGATAATGGACTATGTGCTTCCTATGGCAGGTCAACTTAATTCATGATCAGTCATGGATTTCCTCTTTCTATTTGCAAGCAACCATTTCTGTCAGCATTGTTCCCTTTTTGCCCATAGAAAGGAGGTTGCTTTATTTTACACCTCCGCTTTACAAGATGTCCTGTAATTTACCAAAGAATGGCATGTTGGCTGTCCAACCCTTCAGTTTGCTTCCAAACAGCAATGTTGAGGGAGAACTGTTTGCTTGCATAAGGCATTCAAATAAGACGTCAGATCAGCACTGACTTTTCCCTTTTGTTAGATCATTAGTGATGTAAATACATCACTAATGTTAATGTTAACTGCTAGTGAGACATGCAGCAGGTTCTAAGCTGGGAAAACAGTTTTATTTTCCTTTATGTCACATCATGTAAATCCAAGGAGGGGGATTTATCAGGAAGAAGAGGTGCAAGGACAAACAGGAGACAAACTCAGAGCAGTAGAAGGTATTAAAAGACAGAGTAGAATGACTCCCTGAAATGAAATGTCTGTCACATAACACACTGCCAGTGCTGTTCTATTTGAACATATGGTGTTATAACACCAGAGAAAGCTTGTAAAAAGTTTAACTTGGAATGTTGCATTGTGCAAGAGAAAATGTACATCTCTTACAGCTTTTGAAAATGTCCTTGAACACAAATAAGACTGAATTGAAACTAAAGGGGGAAAAAAAAATCAAAGGGAGGTCTAAATCCAGGCCCTGCATTTCTTTAGAAAGCCCTAGCCAAGCGAAGCAGCTGGGCTTGCAGCACTTTTTGGGTGCTTGAAATCAGACAAGATTGAAAAAGTATTGCTACGGTGGAACCTTAAAATGTTCCCCTGTCATTGTGGAATAATGAATCAGTCAGATTAGTGATGGCTGTGGACTCTTCACAACATCTGGTATTTTGTCAAGCAGCTGAAATGCTTTGTTGACATCACAGCTGTTTCAAAGGAAACCACTTTGTTGTTTCTGGAGCCAAAGAGATGAATGCTGCCACTGCATTCTGAGAGACGGACTGCTTTTGCCTCTTGCGCAGAGCCAGCCTCTTTCAAACACTCTTCCTAACAAACGCTTTTCTGCTGAATGTTGAGACTGGCAATGCCTGGCTCCTGGGATCTGCATTTAGATGGCATAGCTGGGATGATGATGATGGTGTTTCAGGTTAAGCTGCGTGCCATTGTTAATAGCCACCACTGTTTTCTCACCCTTTGGGATTGATCTCATAAAACTGAACATTAAAACAATCCCCAGGCTCATATGTTGACTTTGCAGGGTACACCTCCTACTCATTCTTCCTGGCGTGGTTGTTTTGGTAGAGTGAGGCATGTGTTCATGGCATTACTAATGGTAGGTAGTGTAGTTAGCTCTGATTGCATCTCTCCTACACCAACCTGTGCACACACATGTGCAACTACATGTACACAGTCTCATGGACATGAAAACACACTTTAACTCCTAGGGCTCTTTGCAGTGCACACCCCTTTGCTTCACCTATAATGAAGGAGAGTCAACAGGGTTCACTCTTACTAGAAAGAGTTTTCAGTGCTGAACCCTTAGAAGAAACCATCTAATTAACCTGTAATATTTGCCAAATATATTAGTTTTCCTAGAATGCTCACTCTACAGTCTTCTTGAAAAGCTAAAAAATAACAGCTCTCTGACAGGGATCCTACTTGCTCTGATAACACTGGACTGGGCAAGCTCCCTGTGTTTAAGAGGTTCTGCTTTTAACCAGAATTTTCCAGGAGGGAAAAAAAAAAAAACCTCAACAAACAAAACCCTTGTAGCCTTTCTTTAAGCTTTGAAAAGCTCTGTGTGCTTGTACTCACCGTTCCATATAACCTCCCCTTGTTGTTCATGGCGACAAAAAGAGCACTTTTCACACCAAACAGGCTCACAACACCTCTCTCTACAGTGGATATTTCAAAGAGACCTAAAATATAAAGAAGTTCAGCAGGAGTGTTATTACAGAATTTAGAGCTGACACAAGGCAATTCAGAGGTCATTTATTTGTTTCAAACTCTGGTAACTTTCTTGATGAGATTTGTCTCCCTAGTCCAACAAGATAGAAATAGGCTGGGTTTTTGTCCTGTGCTGTAGGATTTTAAATTCATCACTCTGGAATGCAGTCACATGCTACAGTATCCTTTTGATCCATCAAACTCTTTCTAATAAGGAAGTTTTGGGGGTTTTTTTCCTACTATGCTGTAATTATGGAGTGTTTGTTACTTAGCTCTAGAGAAGCATGGCTTGCATTTTCAAGCCAACCTCCATGATGTCTTAACTGCAAAAGATTTTAAACAACTGCCCATGACAGAAAAATCAAACCCACAGGAATAATGCTCTTCTTTAATCTCATGATAAGAGACCAGCACCCATCAGAAGAAACAAGCAAGAACAGCAAGCACCTTCCATGACTGAATGTCCCAACAGTGCAAGTCATCTAGTGTTCAAAACTCAGGGCACTCTGAGCTCAGTGACAACCTCTCAAATTCAAAAGGCAAATGAGAAAGTGAGGAGTGAGCAAGTGCAGAGAGACAGTTTTTTCCACCTGGTTTGTCTTTTCTCATCTATGCAACAAAGTAGGGTAAAAATAAATTGTATCTAAATTTGTCCAAGCATTTGTGACACGTTTCAACCTGGAGGGTTCTAACATTTATTGATCCCAGAGACTTTTCAAAGGCAACAACTGTAGCAGAGATTAATAATATCAAGTAATAACATTTGCATTCTCTGAAGGGTAATTACTAGAGTTCACAGCAATCAAGTGACATCTATTCTATGTCATTTCTGGATGCAACTCACTGTATTGGTTTTCATTGTGAACTCCGCTTATCCTTCCGTCTGGGAGGATTTGAAGGTGAAACCCGATGCCCACGTTGCAGTAAAGCCTCCGCTGCCTCTTGATTCCTAGCAAATAATCACTTTCCCAGTTCACATCTGACTTCTCCCCTGACATCCCAGCAATGGACCTGGACAACAGAGATTGCCATCCTCTTTCCAGCAATGTGGCATTAGTTCTGCTTACAACTGGATGTGTTGAAGCAATCCCAGCTAGAAAACCCAGGAGAACGAAAGCAGGCAACGTCCGATGAGCGCTGGCTTCGCAGAACATAGTGATGAGAAGTCTTTGAGCAGTGGCCATCCGGTTCACCTCCTGGGCACGTGGTCAGAATTAATGGCCCTAAAAATATCACCCTTCTTGTTTTTCTTCCTTCAGCATGGTGGCAGAGGCTTATTTTTGGAAAGCAAATAGAGATTGCTGACATGAAACTAAAGCCCGATAGCAGTTGAGTTGGAAGCAGAGACAGGCCAACAGGATTCAGACTGATCGGGACCATGTTTTGTAGGTCCTGCTTTCCAGTGGGCAGCCTCAGTTATATTTGATTGACCCATTTTTATAGTGCAGAGGCTGTCCCTCCCCACATCATCATTCTGACATCAACAGCTTGCTGAAGGTAAGCCTGCCACAGCTGTAACACTAACCTGCCATCCTCCCAGGCTGGCTGAGGTTTGATGAATGCTGTCACCCAAGACTGGAGGCAGGAGTGGGGTTTCATTGGCTGTTGAAAGCAGTCAGGGCAGTCAGAGCCTTCACAGGGAGCTTCCTTATTTAGAGAAGAAGGTGTAAAAACAGTTATGGACCTCATCAGTGAGCAATGACAGCGCTGTGTTCACTTCTTTGGTGGCACAGTCGCTGGGTGTACAGCAGGGCAGATGAAATTTGGTGGCCATTGCTCTTTTTGCACATAGCCAGCAAATCCAAGACACCTCTTACTCTGTCCCTCTAAAAGGAGTGCTCCTGGCTGGTTAAGAGAGAGGTAAGCTGTGCAGAAGGGAGAGGAAGCTCCTGGGCTTGCTCCCACCAATCTTAGGCAAGCAGGTTTCTGTTGCTTGCAGCAGTGGTTCTGCTGAGCAGGGCATGCAGGCTGGAGTATCTATCTTGCAGTTTCATGTCGCTAGGGATGTTGATATGTACTTAAGTGCTCATGTTTTCCACTGAGGTGACTTCCAAATGATCACATTTATTTGGGGAGAGTGTGTGCCTTTTGCAGGGGTCTGTTGTGTTTGTGTTTGCAATGCTTAAGCATTGAAGAGAAAAAAGGGGGCATGGCCACACCTCCCTACTGTTTTACTCTTTTCCTCGAGCCCAAACCCTCTCTATTTTTTTTTGTAATAATGTATGAACATCTTCTTTTTCTTCTCCTTCCATTTCCTCGAACTGTCTTATGTGATTCCACTCTTTTTCACTGATGCTGTTCCAGCTTCTTTGGAGCTGGGCAGATTAGACTTTCATCTTAATGAGTTTTATGGGGCTTATTAGCACATTAGTGGGAGGAAAACGTCTGAGACTTATGCAAATATTTTTGCCCATATGTCTGTCAGCTTTTCACAGTACAGAACTTGAGTTGCCTGTGTCATTTGAGATTCCTGCACATTAATAAGGAGGAAACCTGGAAGGGCAACTGAACTGAGCACACCCTCTGTGACAGCCAGTGTCACCTTAGCAGGGGTGTAATATGAGGAGGCTGCAGGCACACAAGCAGGAGCACCATAAGCATGGCAACCCTGGGCAGGTGAGACGTTAGATTCAGTGATGTATGAAATACTGATTACTCTCTTGAGAGAGGCTCAGCTATAAAAAAGTCTGGGAAGCATTGATTGAGACCTTGGCTTGTACCAAGTGGCATTTCAAAGCCTCTTTGCCTTTACTGAAGCAGCACTCGGAATATCTTCTACCTTTTGCTCCCAGTAAAAAAATCTTCAGACCCTATTCTCTGCTGCCTTCCACTTCACCTTATGATTCTTCAGCTCTACAAAGAGCATATATAATTTTTAACAAGGAGCAGTACAGTCTCTCAGCATAGCCACAGTCTATGAGGTTGTTGTGACTGGGAAACAAAGTCACTGTTTTAGGGATGGAGCACTGTTTTTCTGGGTTGCTTTATGCTGCAGTCTGAAAACATTGCCCATTCCTAGTGTAAACACTGCCTAATCTCACATCCGGTAAAGTATCTGTCTGTAAAATATAGAATCATAGAATTGTCAGTGTCACCTAGTTCCAACCCCCCTGCCATGGGCAGGGACACTTTCCACCACACTAGATCAGGTTGCCGAGAGCCCCACCCAGCCTGACCTCAAAAATACCCAGGGATGAGGCTTCCACCACCTTCCTGGGCAATGCGTTCCAGTGTCTCACCACCCTCATGCTGAAGAACTTCTTCCTAACATCTAATCTAAATCTTCCCTCCTCTAACTTGGATCTATTCCCCTTAGTCCTATCCCTACCCAACACCCTAAAAAGTCCCACACCAGCTTTCTTGTAGTCCCTTTCAGATAATGGAAGGCCACAATAAGGTCTCCTCAGAGCCTTCTCTTCTCCCAGCTGAATAACCTCAACTCCTCACAGGACAGGTGCTCCAGCCATCTGACCATCCTTGCAATATTTTCTTTCTGACTGATTTTTCTTTTTAACCCTAGAGAATCTTTGAAGAGCAAATTTGCAGTTTGCTCTTGTTGAGTGTCCCAGGAGAGAAATCAGAACACAGCTTCCAATTAGTGGGCAAAACAACATTTGGTGGTTTCGTGGGGCCTGCAGAGCTGGCTTTCCATCACTAGATTTTTTATTACCTTGGCATCTCTGTCTTCTTTGTCAGGTTTCTCACAGCAAAGACAAAAAGGTCTTCTCTAGCTCATTCTGCAGATTTCCAACAAGTTATTCTGATGGCCCATGTCAAAAGAACACAGGGACGCACTCTGTGGCATCCTGATGCTCTCACAATGAATACTAGATGATAGCACAAAAAAACCCAAAATACCCACCCTGGGATAAACTCTGCAAGCCCTTGGGATACACTCCTTTGGCTTTTAGCCAATCCAGTGGGAAAGTGGCTACTGAGAGCTGTGGTGGGACAGGGTAACCATACCAAGGACAGCCTCTCACTCGCAGTCTCTGGCTGAAGAAGGATAGCTGACAGGACGGTGTATGGAAAGGGCAGTCAGATTGTTTGCCTGCAAAAGTCAGGACTTCTCTTGCTTGATCTTGAAACCAAACAGCTAAAAATTGTGATTTCACTGGGACCTTAAAGCAGCCCTGTGGAGAAGGACCTGGGAGTGCTACTGGACAAGAAGTTATCCATGGAACAGCAATGTGCCCTAGTGGCCAAGAAGGCCAATGGGATCCTGGGGAGCATTAAGAGGAGTTTGGCCAGCAGAACAAAGGAGATTCTCCTCCCCCCACTACCCTGCCTTGCTGAGACCTCACCTGGAATACTGCATCCAGTTCTGGGCTCCCCAGTTCAAGAGGGACAGGGATCTACTGGAGAGAGTCCAAGGGAAGGCTACAAAGATAAGGAAGGGGCTGGAACACTGCCTGGTGAGGAGAGGCTGAGGGAACCTGGGGCTGTTTGGTCTGTTGAAGAGAAGACTGAGAGGCGATCTAATCAATGTGTATAAATATCTGAGGGCTGGGGGTGAACAGGGAGGGGACAAACTCTTCTCAGTTGTGCCCTGTGACAGGACAAGGGGCAATGGATTTAACTACAGCACAGGAAGTTCCAGCTCAACATGAAGAAGAACTTCTTTACTGTAAAGGGTCATGGAGCCCTGAAACAGGCGGCCCAGAGAGGTTGTGGTGCCTCCTTCTCTGGAGACTTTCATAGACCTGTCTGGATGCCTTCCTGTGCACCTGAGCTAGATTTTGTGGTCCTGCTCTGGTAGGAAGTAGGACTTGATGATCTCTTGAGATTCTGTACAACCCCTAGCATCCTGTGATCCTGTGACATTTGGCTCTTACAAGGCCAACAGTCTTGGTATCTGGCCTGAGACCAAATGGTGTGCATCGGGGAGATAAACTGTGTGCTATAGTCTTGCATTGCCCATCAGTTCTCCATCACATCTGAAATGAGTCCTGAACCATTTTGTAGTCTCTTCTGTGGCCACCAGGTTGCTGAGTTCCCCTGTATTAGCTAAGTGATCTGAAGATGAGATGATGTGTAAATTCTGGATTCAGTTAGGCAAGCTTCTTCACAGAATCACAGAATTAACCAGGTTGGAAAAGACCTCCAACATCATCAAGTCCAACCTATCACCTAACACCTTTTAATTACCTAAACCATGCCATTAAGTGCCTCATCAAGTCTCCTTTGAAACACCTCCAGGGATGGTGACTCCACCACCTCCACGGGCAGCCCATTCCAAAGCCAATCACTCCTTCTGTGTAGACCTTCTTCTTAACATCCAGCCTAAAACTGCCCTGGCACAGCTTGAGACTGTGTCCTCTTGGTCTGTCACTGGGTGCCTGTGAGAAGAGACCAACCCCCACCTGGTTACAACCTCCCTTCAGGTAGTTGTAGAGAGCAATAAAGTCTGCTCTGAGCCTCCTCTTCTCCAGGCTGAACACCCTCAGCTCCCTCAGCCTCTCCTTGTAGGGCTGTGCTCCAGCCCCCTCACCAGCCTTCAAGCACCTCAACATCTTTCTTAAATTGAGAGACCCAGAACTGGACACAGTACTCAAGNCCTTCAAGCACCTCAACATCTTTCTTAAATTGAGAGACCCAGAACTGGACACAGTACTCAAGATGTGGCCTAACCAGTGCTGAGAACAGGTCAGAAGGACTTCTCTGGTCCTGCTGGCCTGTGTTCCTGATACAGGCCAGAATGCCATTGGCTTTCTCCTCTAAATGGTGTTTTCTTCCGGTTAAACTTCTCCTCCTGGGCAATGAAACAACTACTCCCAGAAAAACATGCTGTGACCTTTTATTTTTCAGATAGCATGTTGTCCTGGCCTCATGTGCCCAGTGGGATTTGAAAGGCATCAGAAGACACATCAATGGAATTTTCAGTGTAATGAAGCTTGTGATCTCACAAATTTACTTCAGCAACCAACCTTCCTCAATATCTTAAGGCCCAGGGTGACAGCACTTACTGCCTATTTAAAGTAACAAAAATTGTTGGTATTTTAGTACAATGTTAAAATAATCACCCTCTGGGACACAGCAGTACAGATCCACTTTCAAATAGGCTAGGGAAAGGCACGCAGCTGAGCAGCAACCTGATATGGATGTCTTTCAAAAATGCGTGATGACTTTGGGACCTAGGTTCCATTTTCAAAGCTCTTCTAAGTCACTCCCTATTTCAAGGCCTGGAAAGGGCAATCCCTCATTCAAGCACAGAAGGACAGGCTAAAATTGTTTACCTTGCTCGTGTTGAAGACCCAGGCTAGTGGTGGAACAGTGGAGGAGGGAGATACCTGGTGGGGGCCTACAGGAAGGATGGAGAATGTTTACAAAATGATAGGATGAGGGACGGCAGCTTCAAACTAGTGAAGAGCAGATTTAGATTGGATTTTAGGAAGAAGTTCTTTAGCATGAGGGTGGTGGAACACTGCAACGGGTTGCCCAGGGAAGTGGTTGGGGCCCCATTCCTGGAGATACCTCAACAGCTCTCTGCGCAATCTCATCTAGTAGAGGATGTCCCTGCTGACTGCAGAGGGCACTGGACTACATGACCTCAGGAGGTCCCTTCCAGACCATTCCATTAGTCTGTGTAGCTTGAGGAGGGCAGATTTAGACTGGAGATTAGAAAGAAATTTTTTTACGGTGAGGGTGGTGAGGCACTGGAACAGGCTGTCCAGGGAGGCTGTGGATGTCCCCTCCTTGGAGGTGTTCAAGGCTAGATTGGGTGAGGCCTTGAGCAACCTGGGCTAGTGGAAGGTGTCCCTTGCCCATGGTGGAGAATTTGGAACTAGATGCTCTGTAGGGTCCCTTCCAACCTAACCTATTCTATGAATCTATGCATTTCCAGGTGACAAATCTGACTGTTGTGGCAGGGTAAGTATTGAAGGATCTAGACAGCTTGCATAAAACTGTTAGGCCAAGTATGACAACGGAGCTCCATCTTTCAGCTAACCATCTGTAGAGGTTTTTAACACAAAACTTAGAACTCTTATCAATGAAATACAAATCACAATATGAAAGCAGCAGAGAAAATTAATAGGCTAAGGGCTGCAGGAGTGTGCTGCATTGATATCTATGGACTCAACTGAGAGCCACAAAACTGGTGAAGAGTGAGGAGTGTGTCGTGAAGCAGTGAAGAATCACGACTAGTTTGGATAGGGCCACAGCAGAGATGGCTATGAGTAGAAGACCCGAACTCTGGTAGGAGAAGGACAAGAGAAAGGGTTAATAGCATCCTGCATTTGTTGTTTCTGTTATTCAACAGAGAGGCAGATTTGTAAACCTACAGATACCGAAAATGAATAATCAAGACAACAGACTGCAAATTTGCCTAGGACTCTTGGAGACTGGAGCCAAAGTATCACCTCATTACAGCTGCTGACTCCTGAAGCACATGAAAAATCAATTCAAACCATTTGGTCATCACCTGTCAAAAGGAACACAAGAAAAGCAGTGAAGACTTAACAGGAGACCCACCTCATCCTTCGCAACACACACACAGAGATCTTGGCTAGCCACTTAGGCACATGCATCTGAATGCATGTGACTACCTGAGTAAGAGGGTGTGCAAGCTAAATAACTTGGGAAGTAATCTAAAATCCCTATTTTCCTGTTTTGGCACAAGGCCTTTGACTGAGTTTTCACATGCTGATTTCCCACAGATAAGCACAAATGACAGAACAGCTTTTTGTTGGGGAGGGGGGAAGAGGGAAACAGGAGCTACTGCCAGAGGAAACTGTGGAGCATTTAAGACTAAATAGATGGCAACTTGCTTGGGGAAAAAAAAAATCTTAGTTAACTGCTTATTCGTGCTAAAGTCACACTCTGAAGAAAGTATGTCAAGCACAGATACAGTAGGACATACCCATTTTTTTCCCCTGAGGAGTGACCCCAGGAACAGTTCATGGGAACACAGCAACTGTTCTGTGCTTGCACACAGACAGGCTTATGGGCAAATCTTGCTCTCTATGGCATGACCACAAATCTCTTCTTGCCTCACAGTTGTTCTCAAGGAGGATGCTGTAGCAGAGAGGAACCTGCATCCTTTCTCTTTACTGGCTTTTGCCCCAGATCTATGCTAGGCTTGTGCCTGATTAAAGCTTGGTATAGAAACCCAGAGGCAGAAAGCGTTCAAGAAAGGGCAATTGCGTTTCAAGTTCTGTTCCAAAGGCTGGGAGAAGCAGGTAGCCCATATAGCCTGCAGAAGCAGTTGGTGTTCAGTTAGAAGGGGAACAGTCAAAGCTACAGTGCAGGCTGAAGGAGATTTAGAGATTTGGATCTCTCTTGGAAATCAGAAAAATCCTGCTGTAGTGCAGACTTGTCAGCAACACATGCACTTTAGTGTAGCTGGCTTTCTGGTCCTCCATTTGCCGACGTAAAACCCTATCCCTAAACAGACCCAAGGTGGCAATGTCTGCCTCTCCGTTATCATATAGAGGTTGAAATGGGAAGCCAGAGAAGTGACTCCACGGTGAACCTGTGAGTTTTGGAAGCTGGTGTTCTGCACACCAACCCACGTTGCCTCTCTCATCACTTCCTCAGCTGTTCCCACACTCCACGGACAGGCAGTCCAAGGGCAAAATGCTGAGCTGAAAAACAAAAGCGACAGCCTCCAGCCTGCACAGGGATCTGTTTCGTGCTATCTATTAGAATAGTGGAATGATGTGGAACATGTTTAATTTGGTTGGCTTGTTATGTGGGTGGCTTTCTCATTAGAAATACCAGAGACAGGCCACAAGGATGATCAGAGGGCTGGAGCACCTCTGCTATGGAGACAGACTGAAAGAGTTGGGGCTGTTCAGTCTGGAGAAGAGAAGGCTCTGAAGAGATCTTATTGTGGCCTTCCAGTATCTGAAGAGGGCTTACATGAAAGCTGCTGAGGGACTTTTTAGGATATTGGGTAGAAATACGACTATTGGGAATGGATCCAAGCTAGAGGCAGGGAGATTCAGATTGGATGTTAAGAAGAAGTTCTTTACCATGAGGGTGGTGAGACAATGGAACAGGTTGCGCAGGCAGGTGGTAGAAGCCCTGATCCCTGGAGGTCTTTAAGGCCTGGCTGGATGTGGCTCTGAGCAACCTGATCTAGTGTGAGTTGTCCCTGCCCATGGCAGGGGAGTTGGAACTGGACGATGCTTGACTCTGACTATTCTACAATTCTATGATCCTACAGGAAGGCTGTGGAGAGACTTTTATGTGTGTCTATCAATAGGATAAGCTGAGGGAGAGCAGGGTTAGACTGGATCTTAATAAGAAGTTCTTCAGTACAAGGGTGGTGAGACTCTGGAATAGGCTGCCCAGGGAGGTTGTGGCTGCCTCCTCCCTTGGGGTGTTCAAGGCCAGGTTGGATGAGGCCTTGGGCATCTGAGTATAGTTGAGAGGTGTCCCTGCCCATGGCAGGGAGGTTGGAGGAGATGATCTCTAAGGTGTCTTCTAATCCAAGCCATTCTGTGATCTGTCTGATCATGACATATTGTGTTCCAGTATAGAAAGTGAAAGGCAATTTCTGCCTTTGCCACAGAGCTGTGTCTTATTTGTGTTGTGTATTATTAGTTCAGTTGAGAACTTCCTCTTGCATGTCTGTTCTTTATCTGTTCTGCATCCTTCCTCATATTTCAGAGAAGAATTCTGCATTTTGGACCTTTTGTGTGGTCATCTGAGGTATTTCCTGTCTTTTCAAGCTTTTTCCCTGCAGTATGGGCAACAGTTGAAAGTCTAAAGCTTATAATCCATCTTTGATAGCATCTCGACCTACTAACCACCTCAGGATGCCATTGGACTTCACAGAATCACAGAACTGTCAGGGTTAGAAGTGATCTCAAGGATCATCTAGTTCCAAACCCTCTGCCATGGGCAGGGATACCCCACTCTAGATCAAGTTGCTCAGAGACACACCCAGCTCAGCTTTAAAAACATCCAGGGAAGGCGTTTCTACCACCTGCCTGCGCAACCTGTTCCAGTGTCTCACCACCCTCATGGTGAAGAACTTCTTCCTAATGTCAGATCTAAATCTCCCCTCCTCTAGGCTGGATCCATTCTCTCTAGTCCTATCAACACCTGACACCCTAAGAAATCCCCCACCAGCTTTCTTGTAGTCCCCTTCAGATACTGGAAGGTCTTTTCAGAGCCTTCTCTTCTCTAGACTGAGAAGCCTCAACTCTTTCAGTCTGTCCTCATAGGAGAGGTGCTGCAGCCCTCTGATCATCCTTGTGGCCCTTCTCTGGACATAAGGTACTTTACTGGCTCATAGTCATCCTTCTACCTGCCAGGATCCCCAGGTCCCTCTCCTCTGTGCTGCACTCCAACAGTTCAGATCAAACCTCTACTGCTCCATGAGGTTGTTCTTTCCCAGATGCAAGACTTTTCACTTGCCCTTGTTGTGGAATTAGTTTTAAAATCAGAGCATGAAGGAGCAGAGGGTGCAAAATAAACAGTTAGTGAATATCTTTTTGGTATCAGTATTAGAAAAGAGATGAAGGATGTGAGACAACCTATAGCTGAGTGGTGTAACAGAACTAGTAAAGAAATTCTGAAGAGAAACATAGAGAAAGGTAAAATAAGGCATTAATGAAGTTGAATGGAACCATAACATAAGCTCTGTGCATTCTAGGAGACCCCCTACAGTTCTTGCAGAGAGCTGTTAGAGTTACACCCTGCTGGCATTTTCTATGCTTTAAGAAGGGATGCATTTATAACACACTCCCAGTGTTCAAGCTCTGTGAACTCTCCACAGAAGGATGACAGCACAGCTTCCCTGATGATACCCAAGACCTTGCTCAGAAGGCATCTTTCCAAGACAAACAGAAGCATTACTTCAGCCTAAAATGCTACAAACAGCTTAGCAGTATCTTGATCCTTCATAAGTTGCTGAGAGCACCTTCAGTCTCTCCTTGGACACTTCATGCATCCTAGTGGCTCTTCAACTGACTTCTTTCAACTTGTTGACCTCTCTCTTGTGCTGAGATGCCCTAAACTGGACTTAGCATATCAAGTGTGGCCTTGCCAGTGCCCTCATCCTTCTGCCTACTAGTAAAGGTTGTGGTTGGCCTTCCTCACCATGTCTACTGGTTTAGGTTCAACTTATTTTCCACCAGGATCCTCAGCCTCTTCCAAAAGCAAAGCTGCCCAACTGCAATGTTACCTGGAATGCCTTCCCAAGGCTAAGGCTTTGCATTTGTTAATGCATGAATCCTGTCAACCCATTCCTTCAGCTTATAAGGGTCCAGCTGAGTGTCAGCCCTATTCTCACTGCATCAGCTTTTCCTACAGTTTGTTGTTGCAAACACTGTAGAGTCAGTGAGAATAAACTAATCTTGTGCTAGGGAAGGATTCTTCCTTCAGTGAACTAGAATTTGGCATTTATGCAGTATGGTGTTTTTATTCTTGAGACTATTATTCATTGTGATTTTGTACTATATAGTCATTCTATGTGGTACCCACCTTTAACCTCATGTTTTTAACACATCCTTTTAAATCTCTTTCTGATTCTAGATGTTTGCCTTTTGATCCATGGCTGTGACTGTATGATATAGTTAAACTGACTGAGGTTTCTGCTTCTCGAGGCATGACCCAAACACAAAGAAAGATCAGCACATTCTGAGTTTTAATTTGGTAGATTACAGTGGTTTGGGGATAACACTTTTAAAGCCTGCAAGTCCAATTTTCAGGAGGGAACTCACTTCTCTGTAACAAACCTCTGCTCCCAGTGCATTGAGGGGGTCCCAGTGTAAATGGTATTTTTCTAGTCTGTCCCTCTTGTTAGGGTCACCTAGAGCAGGTTGCACAGGAAAGCATCAATGCAGGATTTAAAAGTCTACAGAGAAGGAGACTCCACAACTTCCAGGCATCCTGGCACAGGGCTCCAGCACACTCACCATAAATATTTTTTCTTTATGTTTAAGTGAAACGTCCTGGGTTGCAGTTTGTGTCCATTGTCCCTTGTCCTGTCACTGGGTGCCACTGAAAAGAGCCCAGCCCCATCCTCTTGACCTCCAACCTTTAGCTATTGATCAACATTAAGCAGCTTCTGTCTCAGTCTTCTCTCCTCCAGGCAAAACAGCCCCAGGTCTCTCAGCATCTCCTCATCCAGTCCCCATGGAACCTTAGTGGCTCTCCATTGGACTCTGTCTGGTAGTTCCCTGTCTCTCTTGAACTGAGGAGCCCATAACCAGATAGAGTGCTCCAG
Organism: Psilopogon haemacephalus; assembly: GCA_013396835.1. Taxonomy (NCBI): domain Eukaryota; kingdom Metazoa; phylum Chordata; class Aves; order Piciformes; family Megalaimidae; genus Psilopogon; species Psilopogon haemacephalus. The sequence continues at coordinate 174,511 of VWZI01015466.1, forward strand.
GCGTGGCCTTGGCAGGGCAGAGTAGAGGGAGAGGAGAACCTCCTTCGCCCTGCTAGCCACAATCTCTTTAAAGCACCCTGGAATACCACTGGACTTCTTGGTACATTGCTGGCTTGTGGTGAACTTGTCCACCAGGACTCCAAGGTCCTTCTGCTGCTGGTCTCTTCTCATAGGTGATAGAACAAGTGGGCATAGTCTCAGACTGTGACTGGCTAGGTCTAGACTAGATATCAGGGAAATTTTCTTCCTAGCAAGAGTGTTCAGGCACTGGAATGGGCTGTGCAGGGAGGCAGTGAAGTCGCCAACCCTGAATGTGTTTAAAAGTCATTTGGATGTGTTGCTTGGGGATATGGTTTAGGGTGCACCTTGTACAGCAGGAATATTGCTTTGGCTTGGTGATCCTGAAGGTCTTTTTCAACTGGAATGTTTTGTGATTCTGTGATTCTCACACTAAGGTCTGGGAGCTGTTGAAGAGCTGTCTGTGAGTAACTAGAACATTAGTGCCCTCTCCCCACACATCAGGCAAGCTGGCAAATTTCTCTGCTTTAAGACTGTCTTCTTCCTTGCTTTGAAACTACAATTTCTGATGCTCGCCCTGATATAAGAGCAGCAAACCTGAGCACAGAATAAACACTCTGTATTTGAGGCTGCAGCCACCTTGTTATTTCTTCATCAAGAACTGCAATGTAAGGTATTTGTTGTGATGGCTTTTAACATATGGACGATCAAGATTAGATTCCTAAAATATTCTGAAAACCAGTTATAGCTTTAACAGTGACCAGTTAAATATAAAACCTCAGTAATTTGTTCTATTAAAAAGCCAGTCTTATTTTTATCAAATGATGTTATGAGGGCATGTTCTAAACCAGCCAAAAGCTCTTGTAGCTGTCACAGCTTGGTGTGGCTTCTTTGTGCATCTTGCTAGCACAGAATCCTTCCTCCTGACACTGACCAGATCAGGCATGCTCTAAGAGATTAAACATTTGAATATGACGCATGCAAGGAAAACACAAGAGCTGATCAATGACAACTGAGTTTATTTTTCTCCTGCAAAGATAAGTCTAATTTGTACAAGGTTAGGCTGTGATGGGCACAGAGAACTGAGAAGTGAACTCACACATTTCATACATCCATGTAACACTTCTCTTCTTGACATCCCTCTCCATACTGTCAGGTACCTCTCCATATGCATGGACCCAGTTAAAATTATGCTGCTAATGATGATAAGCAACTATTCCAAGCATCCTTTAACCAGAATGAGTATTCCATGCAGGATTAAAGAACAGTTCGTAAGATGCACACTAGACAGGCGGTAGGGAGCAGGGTCAAGGCAAGCACGTAGCAGAGCTCTGAAATTTCCTTTTTGATCAAGCAAGTAGTGAGCAAATGCTCGCAGCTGGAATGTCTGCTCGGCTTACTTTAGTGGAGTTTCAGCACTGACCTTTTGCTGCATTCCTCCAGCAGCAGCAAAGTAGTTGTGCTTAAGTAAACTGACATATACCACATGCAAAAGCCAGCTGTCTTCTCCAGCCCACCATTTCTCCTACTGTTACAAAAAGCCTTGAAGGCATGCGAATGCTGCAATTTCATGTGTGAAACCTCTCGTGAAAAAGTAATTGTGCTCTTGGCATCACAAAATCCACCTCAAGGAACAAGTATAAGAACTGACTACAGGAATGCATCCTGGGGTGCATCAGGAAAAGTGAGGCCAGCAGGTCTAGGGAGGTTCTTCTCTCCCTCTACTCAGCCCTGATGAGACTACATCTGCAATACTGTGTCCAGTTTTGGGGTCCCCAGTTCAGAAGAGACAGGGACCTGCCAGAAAGAGTCCAGTGGAGAGCCATGTGGATGACTGGGGGACTTGAGCATCTCCCCTATGAAGAGAGGCTGAGAGCCCTGGGGCTGTTTAGTCTGGAGAAAAGACTGAGGGGAGATCTGATCAATGTGTACAAATATCTGAGGGGTGGGTGTCAAGTGGATGGAGCCAGTCTCTTTTAGTTTGTCTACAGCATTAAGACAAGGAGCAATGGATACAGACTGGAACATAGAAGGTTTCACCTCAACATGAGGAGAAACTTCTTTACATTGAGGGGGACAGAGCCCTGGAACAGGCTGCCCAGAGATGTTGTGGAGTCTCCTTCTCTGGAGGCTTTCAAAACCCACCTGGATGCATTTCTGTGTGAATTACCCCAGGGAATCCTGCTTTGGTGGGGGGATTGGACTGGATGATCTCTGGAGGTCTCTTCCAACCTCTAAAGTTCTGTGATTCTGTGATTCTGAGTGTGCGTTCATGAGTCTTGGGTTGTACTTTATCACTGTTGAGTTGATCCAAATACAAGAGGTTAAAGTCTCTTACACCCTCTCCTGCTGAATCCTCTTAGCATCTCCAGCTTGATCCACCTTTATCTCTCCTTGGTTTCTCTGTGTTTGCCATCTTTTTCTTATTCTGCTTTGTGTCTGGCAGGCTCAGCCTGTACATGTCTCCACTGCAAAAATTAAGCTGGTTTACACAACAAGTAGGTGATCCAGCAGGCAGCTATTACTGGACAGAATGCTTCTTTACAGAGCTACTCATGACAGCAAATCACTGCCATTAGTGTGAGCAGATCACAAGGGAAGAGCTGGATTCTACGTCTGTGGCATCACACTGTGTGCAGACCAAGGCTTTCCCAGATGGCTTCTGATTCCACTTCAAACATGTGGGCTTGGCTTTCAGAAAGCACTGACTACCCCCCATCTGAAAGCCAACCTGCTTAAGCTGCCTTAAACAAAAGTGAAGGCATCACTTGGTGTTTGGATAGCCAGGAGAGAGTTTCCCTTTATGTACATTTCCTGAGCTTCCCAAAAGTCACAAGTGAATGCTTCTTTCCCCATAAAAATCCAGAAAATACACAAATTATATGGATCCAGCCTGCTATGTTCGCAATGTCCTTGTGAGAGGAGAAAATGAAAACCCTGGCAGAGAGAAAGGGCAGTTAGGAAGATTTTAAACCTTGGGAGCTTTTAATCATTTCCTGGGAATTAGGGTGATGCCTCTACTGTCCTGCTCAAATAAAGGCCTCACCTTCTGCTGAGCTTTTTTCCCATTGCCATGGCATCAGCTGGAAGATTATCACTTACTTCTGCTCATTGCTGCTGCCTTTCACTCAGAGGTGGGGCAGTTTATGCAAAGCAATTGCAGAGCGCTTCTGACCCATGGGGGCCAATCTCTTTTTGGTGGTGTGCAGTAATAAGACAAGAAGCAACAGGTACAAACTGGAATATAGAAGATTTTACTTCAACATGAGGAGAAAATTCTTTAGAATGAGAGTGAAAGAGCACTGGAACAGGCTACACAGAGGAGGCTGTGGAGTGTCCCTCTCTGGAGACATTAAAAACCCACCTGGATCCATTTCTGTGTGCACTACCCTTGGTGATCCTGCTTTGGCAGGGGGGGTTGGATTTGATGATCCCTGAAGGTCACTTCCAACCCCTAATGTTCTGTGATCTCTTTATGCCTACAGAGACTCTCTGGAGAGCATTTCACCCAGTGAAGGCGGTCACCTTCAACAGAGAGAAAGTAGGCCAGGGTGACCAGCAGCAGGTAATTACCCTGATGGAGGGCAGACATGCTGTTGGAGAACAAGGAGGATTCAGAGCTCCTCCAGTTTTCCATCCTTGCTAGGTAAAAGAGCACACATTCTCTATACTGCAGCAATTTGCTTGTCTCAGGCTGAATCCAGGTCCTGTCAGGCAGCAGAGGAGCACTGGTCACCTGGAAATGGCAGCAGCCAGCGGACAATGGGAGCACCACCTACTGCAGTTGCAGGGGAATACTACAGGTCACTGGATTCAGGCTCCTCTCTCAGGTCTAGATTTGTAATTCCAGTCCCTTCTCTGAAGTTAGGCATCAAAGAGGAAGGAAGTTCAGCCATGGCAGGGATGCCCTACTTTGTACATATTTTCTAGTATGTAAAACAACTACACCACTCTCTTCAAAGCAAGAAACTCAGTTTAGAGGCCTGCTTCGGTCTGAAGATGTTCAAACTCAGCTGTTCCCTGAGAATGGCTTGACCATCAAGGGAAACATTGCAGCCAGTCAATTTATTGTTTAGAAGGGCTGCAAAACTTGATAGCTGACATAAGTTGCACTCATTCATCTTATTACACTAAGAGAAGGGGGCAGAGAGTCTGTTCAGCAAGTTTGCTGATGATACCAAAGTGGGAGCCTTGGCTGGGACACACAGAGGCTGTGGAGTCATTCAGTGAGACTTGGACAGACTGAGAGCTGGGCACAGAGGAGCCAAATGAGCTTCAACAAGGCTAAGTGCAGAGTCCTACACCTGGGAAGGAACAACAAACTCCACCACTACATTTTGGGAGGTGATCTGCTGGAATGCAGCCCTGTGAACAAGGACCTGGGAGTGCTGGTGGACAAGAAGTTATCCATGGGGTAGCAATGTGCCCTGGTGGCCAAGAAGGCCAATAGGATCCTGGGGTGCATTAACAGGAGTGTGGACAGCAGATGAAGGGAGGTTCTCCTCCCTGTTTTCTCTGCCCTGGGGAGACCTCACCTGGAATACTGCATCCAGTTCTGGGCTCCCCAGTTCAGGAGAGACAGGGATCTATTGGAGAGAGTCCAAGGGAGGGCTACAAGGATGATGAAGGGGCTGAAGCACTGCCTGGTGAGGAGAGGCTGAGGGAACCTGGGGCTGTTTGGTCTGTTGAAGAGAAGACTGAGAGGCGATCTAATCAATGTTTATAAATATCTGAGGGCTACAAGGATGATGAAGGGGCTGAAGCACTGCCTGGTGAGGAGAGGCTGAGGGAACCTGGGGCTGTTTGGTCTGTTGAAGAGAAGACTGAGAGGCGATCTAATCAATGTTTATAAATATCTGAGGGCTGGGGGTGAACAGGGAGGGGACAAACTCTTCTCAGTTGTGCCCTGTGACAGGACAAGGGGCAATGGATTTAACTACAGCACTGGAAGTTCCAGCTCCACATGAAGAAGAACTTCTTTACTGTAAAGGGTCATGGAACCCTGGAACAAGCTGCCCAGAGAGGTTGTGGAGCCTCTATCTCTAGAGACTTTCATATACCTGTCTGGATGCCTTCCTGTGCACCCTGAGCTAGATTTTGTGGTCCTGCTGTGGCAGGGTGGTTGGACTTGATGATCTTTGGAGGTCCCTTACAACACCTAACATCCTGTGTTCCTGTGAACTATTACATGCTGCTAAAGATATGCTGAGAAGTGAAATCTTGTGTCCACTGCAGCCAACAGTGAAATTCCCACAAAGTCTAGTAGGGCCAGTATTTAACATTACTTCACTGTAAAAAGCCCTGAATTTGGTTTAGGCAGGAAACTGACTGCGAAGTCAGCCTGTGTAATGGCTTCCAGCAAAGATTCATCAGGTGAAATTTGTGCTTTAGTTCCAGCATAAACTGCAATGATGACGTTCTTTACGGAGCAAAGAGATTTAAACAGATGGGCAGCAAACTTCTAGGAAATGCCTGGAAAGATTCACCTCTGGCTTTGTTACTCACTTGCACCACATTAAGTAGAAGTTACTTAGAAGTATTCTCCTAGCATTGGTTTGAGTCCTCCTCTTAAACACAGTATTTTATTTTTATCTAGGTTATTCAGTTGATCAGCAGAGGATTTTCTTGCCTTCACTATGTTTTTCTGTTTTGTGAAGTGGGGAGAAGCCTGTTAAATTCACCTAGATGGTATTATATGTATGTGAGAATCAAGACAGGCTAATGGACTGAACCATAGTTAATCCAACAGCTCAGAGATAACTGTCATAGAAGAACAAATGAGCCACCCCAGCTGAAATCTTGTTCCAGAGGGAGAGAGTGTGGCTTCTTTCATATACTGCCCTTGTGATGATTCTTCTTGTGGTATGGGACTGCAGTTTCTCTTCAACTGACCTGTGTGTGCTGGTGTTTTCTTCCAAGGCCTTACCAGAATTTGGGCAAGTTACTTAATTCTGGCACAGACCATGAATATCCATGGTTGCTGCTACTTTGGGCTACAGAGGCATAAAAGGTCAAGACTGTAAAGAAAGTCTGGTCAGATAGAAATCTGATAATAAAGCAATTGAATCTATTGGGATTTGATCTGGAGATCTCCAGTGCTCTTCAGTCACTGGCTTTTTATTTTCACTAATTCCAGTAGCCTTGGAGTTAGGACCCAGATGTCCAAGAGTATTAAATGGACTCGGAACTCACAGAACTTTGTGTTCTGCAAGTAGTGAATCAAATGTTGAAACCAACCAACCCACAGACATTAAAAGCAGCAATCAAGCTTCCTTCCTGCTCAGAGTGCCTGTGGTGGGGCTGGCATGAACCTAAGGGTGGAGTGAAAACTGTGGGAATAAGGACTGGCCTCTATATTTCACAAGGAGGAAGGCTGCTGACATCTCTGTGTGACAAAAGATCCTGCCCTCTCTCCAGGTGATTTCTAATGCTTAGGTGATTTGCAATGATTTTATCTTTTCTATAGTCTCAAGCACTTAAGTTTCCCTGATCAGTTACATTTTGTGTCTTCACAATTTATCCTACCATTATCTGGTTCACAGTATGCAGCTTCAGAGCAAACAATAACAAATCCCTAAAGTCTCCTGTCTGCCTTCTGTGTGACTTGTCAACAATTTACTGTTTCAGTTGCTTGAGTTCTTCGGTTTCTGTATCAGCTTAGTGAAATAAATTGTTCAGTGCAATGACAGGTGGTTTAAAAGGACTAGATAACCCGAAACATGAAGTTTGGCTTTGCAGGGTGTTGGAGCTTCAGAGTGAGGCAACTAATTCTCACTAAGGCAATGGTAATCAGGCCATAAAGCTTTGTGTTCTCTACTGACATGGTGTGCCATGGACTGGATACCCAGAGTTTCTGAACTACTCAAACTACTGTGTCAAATTTTGGGCTCCCCAGTTCAGGAGAGACAGGGACCTGCCAGAAAGAGTGCAGTGGAGAGCCATGGGGATGACTGGGGACTTGAGCATCTCCCCTATGAAGAGAGGCTGAGAGCCCTAGGGCTGTTTAGTCTGGAGAAGAGAAGGCTGAGAGGAGATCTGATCAACGTGTATGAATATCTGAGGGGTGGGTGTCAAGTGGATGGGACCAATCTCTTCTAGTTTGTCTGCAGCAGTAAGACAAGGAGCAATGATAGAAACTGGAACATAAAAGGTCTCTCCTCATCATGAGGAGAAACTTCTTTACACTGAGGGGGACAGATCCCTGGAACAGGCTGCCCAGAGATGTTGTGGAGTCTCCTTCTCTGGAGGCTTTCAAAACCCACCTGGATGCATTCCTGTGTGAACTACCCCCGAGGATTTTGCTTTGGCAGGGGGATTGGACTGGACAACCTCTGGAGGTCCCTTCCAATCTCTAAGGTTCTGTGATTTTGTGATTCTTGTCGAATGCTACATCCCTCATTTAGCTTTGCTTGTACCTTGTTATCTCTGTTTGGACTCATAACTGCCAGCTACCAAGTGATTCAGGGACACAAGTAGGAAATACATAATGGTGAAACTTTACTTTCCTTGTAGACTCCAAATCCTGTCATTAATGTCAGAACTGAAGCAGCAGTGGCACAGCAAATTCCATCTACTGAGACAGCAGACAATAGCACTAGTGAAAGCATCTATGCCCAGCAAAGCACAATATCCCTCATGGTTAGGCAGCACTCTCCTGAGTTATCTGGAAGGTTTCAAAATCAAGCAAACTTCATAAAGATGCCAACAAGGTATTTTTATCTACAGTTCAAATTTCTTAACAGGACAGCTCCATAAAGACAATGGAGAGGGACTAGCTATCAACGCAAGAGTGATGTGTTACCATTTTGTATGTAGTTGCCCGGAAGCAAGAACCACTTCCACAGGCAGGGAGAATTGCCTGCAATGGCTAAAACCACATCCAAGATAACGACTGGTGGTCAGGCAGCGGTTTCCAAACAGCTACTCAACAGAAGCACTCACATCCTCTCACATTGCTGGTCAAGCTTGAGGCCAGGCTCATGCCACTGACCCACTGCAATTTCCATCTTTTATTGGTGAGCAAGGGAAGATTCATTTCTCAAAACAGGCAGGCTTGACTGGCTTAGGCTGATGGGATTTCCGCTGTGGAAACAAGCACAGAGAAGCCTGATAACATGGATGCTGCGCACAGGAAGAGTGGTGGAAGGAAACAGGACCCTGTTTGTGGAGTAATGCTATTTCTGCCAGGATTTAAAAGTGTTCTTTGGAACAAAATTGCAACAGTCACTATAAATGACTTCCATGACTGAAGTACAGAGCATTTTGGAGGATTATAATTTATGCCAGGCAGAAGCTGTCATGGTTCAGTTTAAAGCACTTAAAATAAGACTTTAGGGAAACAACCAAACCAGCTTCAACTCTGGTAACTTCCCAGTTCAAGACACTCCTAAATTTCTATGTACAGAGTTCATTTCCACATGTAGGCCAAGGGACTTGAGTCCCTGTTGTAACCACTAAGTCTCAAAGGTATTTGGCACTGTTATAAATGAACCACTACGAAAGAGATAATGCCATGCAGCATATCACCCTCTACATGTCTCAGCAAAACTTGATTTAATTAAAAACTGTTAGGAAAGAGCTGACAATATCATGCAGCATATTACTATTTACACATCTCACCAAAATTTGTATTACTTTAATAAAAAGATGTCTTCCCCCAATGTTTGGTCTTTATCTTACTGTATCTTGGAGGATCACAGGAGGTTAGGGGTTGGAATGGACCTCCATAGATTGAGTCCAACCACCCTTCCAGAGCAGGACCATAGAGTCCAGCTCAGGTCACACAGGAATGCATCCAAGTGGGTCTTGAAAGTCTCCAGAGAAGGAGACTCCACAACCTCTCTGGGCAGGCTGTTCCAGTGCTTTGTGACCCTTGATGAAATTCTTCCTCATGTTGAACTGAAACTTCCTGTGATGTACTTCACACCCATTATCCCTTGTCCTATTCCAGGGCACAAGTGAGCAGAAGCTGTTCCTGTCCCTTCTTTGTTGACTTCCAGCCCTCAGATATTTATAAACATTGATTAGATCCCCTCTCAGTCTTCTCCTAAAAAGCCTCAAGGCTCTCAGCCTTTACTCATCAGGCAGTGCTCCAATCCTTTCATCCTTGCAAGCTCTCTGTTGGGACTGACTGAAGTAGATCCCTGTCCGTCTTGAACTGAGGAGTCCAGAACTGGATGGAATAGTCCAGGTAGGGCCTCAGCAGAGCAGAGTAGAGAGGGAGGAGAACCTCCCTTGATCTGCTGTACACACTCCTGTTAACGCTCCCCAGGATTCCATTGGCCTTCTTGGCCACCAGGGCACATTGCTATCGCATGGATAGTTTCTTGTCTACCAGCACTCCCATCTCCTTCTCCAAAGAGCTGCTTTCTGGCAGATCACCTCTCAGTCTGTACTGGTGGAGTTTGTTGTTCCTTCCCAGGTGCAGAACTCTGTGTTTATCCTTGTTGAAGCTCATTAGGAATGGAGAGCTTTTCTGCAGAGTATTCTCTTGCATTCAGACTTAAACTTGATGAATATATTAAGCCAGATGGGGACAAACCACATCTGCTTGGACTCAGATGGCTATGTATGTGTTCCTCAAATATGGAAGAGCAGGAAAGAGGAATCAATCCCTTTCAGCTGGATAATCAGGAAGGCAGATATGAAGCCCTGTCTTGCCATCTCCCAGGCAGCTTAAGAGCACTTCACAAACACAAAGGCACAGCTGTACCCTCATGCCATTTTGTAAATCACATGGTGGATATCTCTTCAGTCTTGGAGAAAAGCTGCATATTGGGAAACTGATTTCTGAGTTTGCTTCTCCAGTTCTTACATTTTTGTCCTTAGCTTGGTTTTCTCCCTGTTAGTTAAGTTTAAATCCTCCTTGGAGCAGGCAGTACAAACCTGCCTCCTCTTTAGTCTTTGCGCCCTTTAAATATTTACAGATGGTTTTCATATTCCCCTTCAGATGTCATTTAGCCACTGTTACTCTCTAGCTCTTCAAACTTAGCACCCTTGCAAGGGCACACAAGGCCAAATCCTGCTCTCAGTTACATCTGAGTAATTTTGGATTAAGTCAGTAAACTTTAGCAGGCTTTGAATTTTACACCAGCAAAACACAGGGCAAAAGCTGACTCCTAAAGAAAGGTGACTGCTAAATAAAAGCAAAGAAGACAGGGAAAACTAACAGCACCCCATGGTCCCCTGGCTGCACAAGGGTGGTGGCTTTTCTATCACAGTGACTTGTGCTGCATTCCCAGTGGCTAGAGTGAAGATTTAGATGTTGTAAAAGTAAGCAGCCACCTGAAACATGGTCTTTGGAGAAGTGCAGATACAGCGGATCATCACATGCTCGTTTGTGCTAGCTCTTCTGACTTAACACTGCTGGCTTTTGGGGGTTTTCTATGTTACAGAGACTATCTGATATCAGAGAGATATATTTATATGTCTGTGTTACAAGCATAACACAAGAATCTTGTTTTGTGCTGTCATTTTTTCTTTCATAGAATCATAGAGTGGTTTGGGTTGGAAGGAATCTCCAGAGGACAGCTGGTTCAACCCTCCTGCAGTTAGCAGGGACATCCTGCACTACAGCAGGTTCCTCAGAGCCTTGTCCAGCCTTGAATATTTCCAGCACAGGGCCTCAACTACCTCCCCGGGCAACCTGTTCTAGTGTTACACCACCCTCATGCTAAAGAACCTATTCCTAACATCCAATCTAAATCTGCTCTTCTCTAATTTGAAACCATTGCTCCTTGTCCTATCACAAGAAGACCTTTGCAAACAGTCTTTCTGCAGCCTTCTTGTAGGCCCGCTTCACATACTGGAAGGCTGCTACCAGGTCTCCCAGGAGTCTTCTCTTCTCCAGGCTCAACAACCCAAGCTCCCTCAGCCTGTCCTCATAGCAGAGGTGTTCCAGCCTGGTCTTTTTTCATGGCCCTCCTCTGAACATGCTCTATCAGGTCCATGTCCTTCCTGTGTTGAGGGCTCCAGAGCCGGATGCAGTACTCCAGGTGAGGTCTCACCAGAACAGAGCAAAATTAGAGTGCCCTCTATCCATCTCTGGCCACGCTGCTTTTGATGCAGCCCAGGATGCTATTGCCCTCATGGGCTGCAAGTGCCCATTGCTGGCTCCTGTCCAACTTCTCATCCACCAGCACCTCCAAGTCCTTTTCTGCAGGGCTGCTCTCAATTTCACCATCCCTCAGCCTGTATTGACAGCTGTCTTTCTTATGGGTATTGATAATTAGTTTTAGTAGAGATCATTTCACCACCTTTTCTCAGCCCTGCCCTCTTGCTCTATGTTAGTTCTGAAAGCAGAGGAAACTCATCAATAAAGACCTATGCATGAGGTTCTGAAGCCCATATAACAATTTCAAAACCCCAAACCTTTGTGTGAGAAAGAAGTGCCCAAAGGAAGCCTTGCTTGCTAAACCTGTTATGTCCCTAAGCTGCACTCACCACCACACTCTACCTAATAGCACACCTGTGGTCTCTTTTGTGGCCTCCTGAGTTCGTTCTGCTATATTGTACTAAACATACACTGAATGTTTCATGGTCTGTAAACTTACATCAGTTATTTTCCAGCCATATCTTTTGGCCTTGTCTAAATAGTGCTGCTGGCCCAGTTGATTTCGTAGGACCATCATTTTTCCTTCTGTCATAGCCACATTAGAGACTGTTCATGTGGTCCATGATTTTCCTGGTTGAAAGATATAATTAAATTTAGCGAGAAAAGAGTTTCTCTGGGCTGTTTCACGAGGCATTCTAACACCCACTTTATTTTATCTATGCTTTTTCTCCTAATACCCTTAATTAGATAGGACTAATGGGTGCCCTCCACTTCTCACCCACTCAGCCTTACTATTTCAGGAATAGTGTCTGCTACCATATAAACTGCTGCCACCTCTGCAGGTCATCCATTTTCCCAGGCTTCTTATGGGCCCTACAACAGACACTGCCTCCCAGGAGACTGGTAGAGGTTGTCTCCTCCTCCAGAGACAGCAGCTACCTTCCTCCTGCTTGTTCAGTGGGACACAGGCAAGAGGCAAAACATCTTTTGCCTTACTCAAGCACACAAATAGATCTGTCTGAGCTGCTGGGTGGGTCAGTCCTGCTGTATTTTCCTGCTCTTGCTGTACTGTTCTCCTCCTGCATCCTCTGTAACAGTACTGTTGTAGATCCTCCTAAACAATGGACGTTAGACGTCACACTGTGCCCAGATAAGATGTTATGGGGCAATTTGCATAAAGAGATAGAGTTTGAGAGATTTCACATCTTACAATGACTAGTTTCAAAGGCTTTTTTTCTCTTTTGAAGCCTTTACGATAATGGGTTAATACTTTCCTTGTAGGTTATTCTTGCAGGTTTGGGAATTGGAAATAACTATGAACCACCCTTCTCTAACTGGAATCTGGGCTTATCTCTAGAAAATACTCTTAAACAAAGAACTTTACAAGTTTCTTACAGGTTCCTTTATGTCATCAAATCACCAGAATAGCCTCTACCATGTACAAAGAAAAGTTAGCACATTCCAAATGAGACTTAAGATGTACATTCCTCCTCCAGATGCTGTGAACCTGCCAGGCATGCATAGCTGGTATCTACTCACAGAATTGCTTGGTACTGAAGCATAAGAATGCATTTTTTTCCCAGGAACTTAAACACTCTGCTTCTCAGTATTCCTAAACTCCTCTCCATTTCAAGAGTAACAAGCTGTGCCCAAGCTCCATCAGGTTATGAGTTAGGTTATCCTCACTACACATGCTGTGCCAAGGCTGTGACGTGTCCTGCCAAACACTACCATTGCATGAATGTCCCCACTTATTATAAAATCCCACTCCTTTGAGCTCTTGTTCAACATCACAGGTCAATCAGGTCTTCTGTTGGAATGGATTAGGATCCTTGATTTGCCACAAAGCTATAGACTTTATCAGTGCAGAGATATGACCCCACTCAGCCCATTGGAGTGGTCTGGTGCCTGTTTTGCCAGCAAGCACAATGGGGAGCACAGCCTATGACAGGTGAACTAATCCCACCACTAGCCACACCACCTGTAACTGTGAGACTTCTTTGTCTCCTGGTTTTAGTCCAGCTCTCCAAAGTGACTTTGATAACTAACTTAAGCCCTTACTTAGCAAGACAGATTATGTTCCTCTAAGAACTCCTTCAAGTACTGAATGCCACCCTATTGCTGGAGGTAGTCTCTTCTTTTGCTCATGTGTTATGAGTTTAACCAGGGTACTCAGTTCATTGCTGCCTTCCTCCTGATGACTGTTGTGGCTGCCCTCCAAGTGCTTTTGTTTCACTTGCTTCTAAACACTGGGGTAAGATTACAACCTAGTGTTTAAGTGCTATTATAGCATAAAATCAAGGCCTTCAACTTACATGACCAGAAATAAGCTTGTTTGTACTTGTGCATAACAATATATTCTTCTAACTCTGTGGCCCCATGGGACCATAATTCTGTGGTTGCTACCAACATCCACCACATCCAGTGCATAGGCTGAAGCAATACATTTATTTTTATGCAGTACTGATTGTCTGTCCTGCTACTTCAATGAGGCAGTGACACAAAGAGAGGAGAGGCATCTCTTCGTGCTTCTGATCTGGTGTGAATACCAGGGAACAGCATTATATTCTTGGATGCACTGCAGACAAGAAACAAATGTGGCATGCCAGGCTAATGCTCCAAATGCTACACAGGCATAAACTAAACTATTCTCCAACGAGGGGGAAATGAGGCATGGATCAAATAAATTAATCCACTTTTAAGCTCACAGAAATAAGAATTGGGTTAGAACACATAATCTTAGCCGTAAGTTCCTCCTTTAAATTATATGCCCTCTCCATAATCACTTTCTATGGTTTCACTTATCTCACATGCAGTGCAAAAAAAATGCTAAAACAATATTAGAATCATAGAATTGTCAGGGCTGGAAGGGACCTCAAGGATCATCTAGCTCCAACTCCACTGCCGTGGGCAGGGACACCTCACACTAGATCAGGTTGCCCAGAGCGACATCCACCCCGGCCTTAAAGACCTCTTGACATGGGACTTCCACCACCTCCCTGGGCAGCCTGTTTCAGTCTCACCACCCTCATGGTGATGAACTTCTTCCTAACACCCAAACTAAATCAACCCACTTCTAGTTTTGCTCCATTCCTTCAGTCCTATCACTATGTGACATGCTAAAAAGTTCCTCCCCAGCTTTTATGTAGGCTTTCTTCATATACTGGAAGGCCACAATAAGGTCTCTCAGAGCCTTTTCCTCTCCAGACTAAATAGCCCCAACTCTCTCAGTCTCCATAGGAGAGGTGCTTCAGCCCTCTGATCAGCCTTGTGGCCCTTCTCTGAACACGTTCCAGCACCTCCTGATATTCTTGTAGTAGTGGCTCCTGAACTAGACACAGTACTCCAGGTGGAGTCTCACCAGAGTGAAAGGGGAGAATCATCTCCCCCATGCTGCTGCCCACACTTCTCTTGGTGCAGCCCAGAACACGGTTTGCTCTCTGGACTGCAAGTGCACACTGGTGGCTCATGTTGAGATTCTCATCCACCAGCACCCCCAAATCCCTCTCCTCAGGGCTGTTCTCAAGCCAGTCACTGCTCAGTCTATATTGGTGCTTGGGATTGCTTAGATCCTCATTCAGCTGGTTTTCATCTGTGCTTCATGAACTTAGACCCCGCCATCTAAAGCAGACCACCACAGAAGACTTCCACTAATAGTGACATTTATGGAATTACAACAGGGTAAAAGCAGTCTGCTCAGGACCATATCTGTCAATCTACTCCTCCTGTTTGTCATCAGTCACCATGTAAGCAAGTGGACACAGATCATATAGCTGAAGACAACAGGGTGAAGGTCAGTTAGTTATGTAGTTGGCAGAATGAAATTCCCTACATTTTTTTTCCTTGTAATAACCTCAGCTCAGACTCTGAAGGCACCTGCAGTTTGTGCTGTTCACCATGAGAAAAAGCTAAACGATGGCAGTTTAGTTCCCCATTCCTCTTAGTGGCAAGAGCCATTTATCCAACAAAAGCCACACACATCCAAGTTCACACAACATTTCAAGGCATTAAACACTGTTTATCCTTCCAGGGAATGCTGTGGTGCACACACAAATAGCAAACCTCATGCCTATCGAGTCATTTTCCTCTAAATCTCAAATAGCTTCTCATGACCCAAAGGGGATTTCTCATGTGGATTTACTCCATGAACTCTAGTCTGTGTGCTGCTGTTCTGTACAGCTGCCAGATATTGATCAAACAGAAAGTACAGTTTAGGTCACCTTGTCTTTGTAATTTGTTGTTCTACAAAGACAGCTAAAAATCTGCTGTTAACACCACTTCAGTGGGAATAGATAAGAAAACCAGGATAACAGATGCTGCATCAAGGGTTTAGAGGTGGGCAGGCCAAGCCAGCATTTACAAGGGCTGGGCTTCAGCACAGTTTTTAGAAGAACTAATAGTTTTCCCACATCACCATTCCTACCACTTTGCTTTTCCAAAACTAGAGCTTTAGGATCACAAAATCCTAGGGGTTGTGGAAGGGACCTTGAAAGATCCTCTAGTCCAAACCCTCTGTCAGAGCAGAATAACCTAGGATAGGTCACACAGGAATGCATCCACACAGGCTTCCAGTGGCTCCAGAGGAGGAGACTCTACAACCTCTTTGGGGAGCCTGCTTCAGGGCTCTGTCACCTTCACAGTGAAAAAGGTTTTCCTTATGTTTATGTGGAACTCCCTCTGCTCCAGCTTGCTGAAAAAGAATATATGCTGAAAAGTCTACACTGAGAAATGAAAACACAGAAAGTCAAAAAAACAATGGATAAAAAGCTTACTTATTTTCTTTAAAATTCGTGGCAGTTTTACCCAAATAACACTAAATTAAATGGCAAAGTAACAGGGAAGTCAGGTGTAATTGACATTTATAAAGGGTCTAAAATGATCTAGCTGAAGAATTAGAGTGCACCATTACTAAATTTGCAGATGACACCAAGTTAGGTGGGAGTGTTGATCTGCTGGATGGTAAGGGAGGCTCTGCAGAGAGACTTAGATTGAATCAATGGACTGAAGTTAGTAAGATGTGCTTCAGCAAGGGCAAGTGCCAGGTCCTGCACTTGGGCCGTGAGAACCTCATGCAGTGATACAGATGTGGGGCAGTGTGGCTATAAAATTGTCAGAAAGAGACCTGGGGGTTCTAATTGACAAGAGGCTGAATATGAGCCAGCAGAGTGCCCAGGTTGCCAAGAAAACCAATGGCATCCTGGCTTGGATCAGCAATGGTGTGACCAGCAGGAGTGATTGTCCCCTTATACTCAGCATTGGTGAGGCCACTTCTTGACTATTGTGTTCAGTTTTGGACACCTCAGTACAAGAGTAACATTGAGGTGCTGCAGCAGGTGCAAAGAGGAGCAACTAAGCTGGTGAAGGGCCTAGAGAATGAGTTTGACGAAGAGCAGATGAGAGAACTGGGATTGTTTAGTTTAAAAAAAAGGAGGCTGAGAGGAGACCTTATTGCCCTCTACAACTATCTGAAAGGACAATGTAAAGAGGTAAGGTCCGGTCTCTTCTCACAGGGAATTAACGATAGAACAAGAGGGAACAGCCTCAAGCTCCACCAGGGTAGGTTTAGACTGAACATTAAGAAAAGTTTTTTTTCCATTGAAAGCATGGAAAGAGGCTGCCCAGAGAGGTGGTTGAGTCACCATCCCCAGATATATTTAAAGGTCATTTAGATGTGGTGCTTAGGGATATGGTTTAGTGGTGGCTTTGGTAGAATAGGGATAATGGTTAGACCTGATGATCTCACGGCTCTTTTCCAACCTGAATGATTTTATGATTCTACAAGCAAGATAATTTGCTCAAGAATCTGTGGTGTCCCACAGGCTAGTTGTTGTAATAGAAGTACCAAAGTATGTAACAGATCTTTTTCAGCACAGAGATAAGTCTGATAATTTATATGAAGGGATACTTCTGCTGCCACACCCTTCACAAGCAGGACAGTGGTTACAGCACTTGCTTTTCTGGGACCAGAGTTTGATTTCAGCTTAAGACCAGCACTGTAAAATGAGCTCTAACAGGATTAATCCAGCTCCTTCTACATCTACACACATTTACATCCTGCTTTTCTAGAATGCCGAATTAGGTCACCATAGTTGCATGATGCCTCTTTAGAAGTTCTTGGCAGAGGGGAAAAAAAAAATGCATTTGACAGTTCAGTAACAGATGTTTGCTTGGTCACTTCCATGGCTTCTGTAAAGAGTGCATGACTTGGTAAAAATACTAAGCTAAGAGTTTGTCAATTAGAGTGACTTCATAAACATCATGATTAGCAATACTATTTCAATTCTCCCTGAGAATTTGAAATTGTGATGATTTCCCAGAACAGAGCTCTGCATCTTCACGTTTATCAGACTAAATGACATTAAAAAAAAACATAATGCAAACAAATTTTAATTGGCTTCCAAGATTTCCATGTTTTTGGTTCAGAATTTCAAATTCAAAGCCATCTCTGCCAGAAGCTCCATGCCTCCTACATAACAGAAAAACAGTTTGGGTTGGAAAGGACCTTTAAAGGTCATCTCATCCAAACTCCCTGCAGTGAGCAGGGACATCTTCAATTAGAACAGGTTGCTCAGTGCCTTGTCCAACCTGATCTTGAATGATTCCAGGGACAGGCATTTACAGCCTCCCTGGGCAACCTGTGCCAGTCTCTCACCAATCTAGTCTAATTTGTCTGTTTGGCTCCAGAGCTGGATGCTGAGGTCTCACCAGAACAGAGCAAAGTGGCAGAGTCCCCTCTGGCCATGCTGTTTTTGATACAGCCCAGGATGCCATTGCCCTTGTGGGCTGCAACTACCCTTTGCTGGCTCCTGTCCAGCTTCTCATCCACCAGCACCTCCAAGTCCTTTTCTGCAGGGCTGCTCTCAATTTCATCATTCCCTGCCTGTATTGGTGTCTAGGATTGCTCCGATGTAGGTGCAGGACCTTAACTCTTTGCCTTACTGAACCTCCTGAGATTCTCCTCAGCCCACCTCTCTAGCCTATCCAGGTCCCACTGGATGGCATCCTGTCATTAAGTTATTTACGTGACACACTTGCTAATGTGAAATATTGAAAGAAAGCAAAAACAAATGAATAAATAATTAAAAATACTAATTACTGTCACAGATATATAATTTAGACTAATTTTGCTTAAATACCTTTCCAAGATTTAAAAAATGCAGCAGGTTCAATGCTTGTTTCATGCCTTTAATTTTTTAACACTAAAATGAAGCATCAATGCACTTCATTTAGTTGTCACTGTGATGCTGGAAAGACATCTGCAGCAATTTAAATCCAAGTTACTCCAATTCTTAATTTTTGAGATGTCACTGAGCAAACTCAGACAACAGATTTTAAAGTAAAAAACCTGATGCTCACTCAGATTTTATTCCCACCCTAAGCCATTGCTTCTGCTACTTCAGTATGAGGATCACCTACATACTTCTGTAGATTGCATACATAAGCTACACTGAACATCCTTCAGATAAAGGTGAGGAATTTAGCATTGCTGAAACAAAGCAATAGGCAAAAATCAACAGCTAAGATTTGTTTGTCTTTTATGATGATGATGACATGATTCTTGAAATTGCAACAAATACCACTTCAGGGTCATTATCTCTCAGAAATGAGACATTCCAGTCCAGGATCTCTGTAATCTCGCCCTTTAACACCAGGATAAATCTTGCTGCTGCACAAAATTCAGTGCTTAGAGGTCAGAGTCAGTGTAGAGGACACTCTGAAGATTTGTGGAAGCATATTACTCAGCTGGTAAAACATTTCCTCAGAAATTGTCTGGAAAAAGAATAAAATAAAACACAACAGTAGTTTTGGTTTGGTTTTTTGATGTACCTTAGAAAAATGAAGCTGCTCTCGAATTTGTTTCTTAACAGAACTGCAATTTGTCAGAAGATCATGAAGGTCATTCTCAAACTGTCCTCTAATTCACTGAAAAGACTGACCTCAAATCAGTTTGTGTATTTATCTGACATAACCTGTTTTCAGCAGATTTCTTGTAATTGACTATCTTGGCTCAGCATAAGCAGGACAGTGCTGTTTGCTATCTACAGGGCTCCTGTACTCTGAGCTCCAGGACTAGATTTAACTTCAGTGCTTAATTTATTCTTAGACTTCTCCTGGCTCAGCAGTTTACTACTTTGTCAAGAAATACAAGTCATGTCTTTCCTAACATTACACTGATTTTTATGTTACTTCCAGCAATGCTCTTTAAGAATAAATAAAATTTGAGTGCTGGGCACGCCTGGAAAATTTTCTGTTTCTAAAGATCAGCTAAAACACTAAACTGAGCAATTTCAGAATCTTAACTGCAATGAACTTCAAGTATCTGGAGTTATTAAGGACTTTATGGAAGCATGATCGAATTCAGTGCATTGCAACTTGGCAAGTCGTTGGCCAGTATGACTTATGCAATACAAGGTTAGCTCATTACTTCAAAGGAAATAGCAATTAAGAATCTTATTTAAAGGTGATGTATTCACAGTTTGTAAATGTCAACTTCCCAGTCTGAAACATTATCATCCTCAGAATGATATAAAAAAATATAAACCACTCTTAATCCTGTTTTATAGGCAAGGAAACAAACCCACACAGTGATTAATTTAAGCTCACAGAAAAGGAGGTAGGCATAACAAAGATATCAAAATGAGACCTGCTAATATTTAACCTCTGGTTCCAACAGTCTCCTAGGTTGGACATGAACTTGGTTTAACCTACCTGTGGTACCAAGAATTGCACAGTCCGAGAAATTCCTCCATCCCATGAGGCCATTTCCATCATGAAACCTAAAAAGCAACATGCAAACTACATGCATTACCTATGCAAATCATGCAGTACACCATTAGCAAGCAGTGAAGGAGCTCTCACATTCAATTAGGATTTTAACTGCCTGAACTGGGATGTGTTACATTCAAATCAGACTTGGCCAACCTCCTGACTGAAGCTTATTTAAACTGAAAAATCTATGGAGAAAACCCAACCAGATTCTGCTCTGAAGAGCAAAATAATCATTAGTCCTACTGCACAGCACAGCACTAGCCAGCAGAAGTGAGAGCTTTCTCCAGACATGTATATTACAAGTTCTTCCAAAGCCTGGCTTTCATTGAGAAATAGCTCTTTCCTTCAGCTCTGATGTGAATCCATCCATGTTATTGGAGCCTCTTGCCAAAAGTACACTGACAATCTGGCAGCAACTACCTGGAGCTCCTTACATGGCAAAAAATGAGTTCATCACTCATTTATGGCTCAGGTTATAACATGACATTGTTATAATATCACTTCTTTACAAATGAACAATGAGGTCCACAGGCAAATAAAAATACTCAAAAGTATCTGTTTAATCACAGTAACTGTGGATGATATCCCATTGTGAATTACTAGCAGCCGCAACCAGAAAAAGTCCCTCCAGTAGGTGGTAGAAAGAACATGAATGCTACAAACATTTTGAATACTGGTTCAAGTAATTAAGTGCAATGCATAAGATGTAGCAATCAAAAATGCCACTTGGAAAGACAGA
Source organism: Psilopogon haemacephalus (assembly GCA_013396835.1). Lineage (NCBI taxonomy): Eukaryota > Metazoa > Chordata > Aves > Piciformes > Megalaimidae > Psilopogon > Psilopogon haemacephalus. The sequence goes on from VWZI01015466.1 coordinate 195,090, forward strand.
AAACCAAATCCAGTCATGGTGACTTTTGAGCAAAGAAATGAATAAACTGGTCTTGGAAAAATGTGAGGAGTGCTCACTGTTTAAGGTAGTTAAAATACAAAAGACCTTGGAAATTATGCTATAGAGAACAATCATCTCTTTCTCTCCTTTAACAGATTACTCACAGTAGCAATAAAGGGCTTTTTCTTCTGCCATCTATATTTAAATTGTAAAGACACTTTGAAAGCATTTTTAATATCCAAGTGTCTGAGACTATTTCCTGGAATAATAGCTAACAATTTCAAAATGAAAAAAAAAAAGTACGTTTTACAAACAATACATTATTGAGAAACACTTTTTTGGTAAATATGCACTCTGAGTTATGACTGGATGTCACCACAAAATCCCCATCTGAACCGTTCACTAACATACCTTTGACACACTTGAACACAAGCTCTGCCCTCTTCAAGCACCATGGAATGGTCATTTCCTAAAAATGAAGAAATGAAAAGCCTCAGTTCCAAACGGATCTAACAAACAAGACTAACAGACAATAATTTTGCCATAGAACCCCATTTTCCCCAGAGGTATTTATGCAGCACTATAGGCCATGAAGGATTCAGTTTTCCACAGTATTGTATACCAGAGTGATGTATCTATCCCAGTGTATCTCTCTTTAAGAATCACAGAATCTTAAGGGTTGGAAAGAACCTCAAAAGACCATCCAGTTCAACTTCCCCTGCCAGAGCAGGATCAGCTACAGCAGAATGCATCCAGACAGGTTTGGGAGCTCTCAGAGAAGGAGACTTCATAACCTCTCTGGGCAGCCTGTGCCGGGGCTCTGGCACCCTCACAGTGAAAAAGTTTTTCCTTATGTTCATACGAAGCCTACTTTGTTCCAGCTTGCACATGGTGCCCCTTTGTCCAATCGCTGGGCATCCCTGAGCAGAGTCTGGCTCTGTCCCACTGACACTGCCCTAAAAAGCTTTATCAACATGAATGAGTGCAGCCCTCAGGCTCCTCTGCTCCAAGATAAAGAGTCCCAGCTCCTTCAGCCTGTCCTCAGCAGAGAGATGTTCCACTGCCTTCAGCATCTTTGTGGCTCTGTGTTGGACTGTCTCAAGCCGTTCCCTGAGGTCCTTCCTGACCTGGGGGACCCAGATCTGGATGCAATATTCCATATGTGGTCTCATCAGGGCAGACTAGAGGGGGAGGAAAACCTCTCTCAACCTCTGTCACACCGCTTCTAAACCACTCCAGGATGCCATTGGCCTTCTTGGCCAAAAGAGCACACAGCTAGCTGAATGTCATCCTTCTGTCTACCAGGACCCCCCAGTCTCTCTTCTCTTTGCTGCTCTCTAACAGCTCAGTCCCAAACATCTACTGATCCATGGAGTTGGCTCTTTCTCAGATACAAGACTCTGCACTTGCCATCATTTGATTCCATTCATTTTCTCCTCACCCTACTCTGCAACCTGCCCAGGTCTGGCTGAATAGTGTCACAGCCTTCAGGTGTGTCAGCCACTCCTCCCAGTTTGGTGTCACCAGCAAACTTGCTGACAGTGCTCTCTGTGCCCTCATCCAGGTCATTGATGCATATATTGACTAGTACTATCAGCCCCTGAGGGACTTCACTAGATACAGGGAAGAGTGCTAGTTCCAGCAGTCTTAGGGATGCCATGCTGTAATAGCTATTTCATTCCTCATTTTGTATATTGGATTCAGAACAGCAATCAGACTGTTGTCCTGAATATGAACTTTTCTGGTTTTTCCTTTCTCAAATATCAAATTCAGTTTCTTTCCTTTGATGAGAACAGAGAAATTTGGTTTGTGGTGTTCTCATCACAAGAAGAAAAAAGGAAACAGAATTCCTGATTTTTTTCATAAATAATGAAATGCAATGGCTCAAGGGAGACTGATGACACTCATTATTCATAGAATGGTTTGAGATGGAAAGAACCTTAAGGATTCATCTAGTTCCAATCCCACTGGTATTAGCAGGGATACCTTCCACTAGACCAAGTTGCTTAAGGCCTCATTCAACTTCTGTCCTCATCCACCTCTCCTCCAGCCATAAAATAAAAAAACCTTTGGGGAAAAGTACATAGCAAACTCATCCTGAATGCCTGTCACAGTGAAGCATGCAAACATCTCTGCAGCTGTGCTCTTGGTTAACCACTTGACAAAAATGTTTTTATGTAGGTGGTAAAATAGGTTCAAAAAATCTGGGGCTGCTGAAGGCACCAAGTTCAGATTAACTTTCAGGAACCTGTTATAGACTTTTCCCTCAACAACAAGTTACACATTTGTGTGCTTCACATGAGGTCAGCCAGCTGCAAAGCACTGTAATAAGCAATACTGCTAATGCAATTGACACAGTGCAGCCTGGGCTAAACATACAGTTCTCAGAGAGGTCACTTTCTGCTTACTCTGAAAACTTAGTATGAAAGGTAAATCGTTTTGCCAGAACCTTTTAAAGCATCCAGCACTAGACAAGAGGTAATTCTTCATTTTCACACATCTAGACAACACACTCTCAAAGCACAGGGAACACCTGGTCTTGTGCTTTATTTGTATTGTGAAATACAGGCATACAAACCACAGCTAAAGCTAACCAGGTTTAAGAAAAAAGCTCAATAAATTTATGAAATAACAGTAACTGGGACCCAGAAGTAAACCCAGGCTACTGTCCTGCAAGCTGATTGCTTGCATTTGTGCCCAAACCCAGTTCTTGATATCAGAGATTTAAAAATATTTCTGCTGCATCCTGAAAGACAAGACCAAAGTAGACCTTTACATTTACTCACTTCAGACATGTCGTGCACCAATAGAAGAGGAATACTGATGGTAGTGATGTCATGTGTGCAGCAAACTTTGAGAATGTTCCTGAGTCCCATGATGGCAGGATCTCGAGCAGTTACATTCCCAGATCTTACATTATCATCCACACAGAGGTGGAAAGCAACATGAATTTCAGACAGGTTTGAATGGCGCGTGATGTAGAATTCTCCTACAGAAGAATATAAACCAAGAAGGCAGATTATCATGGTACTTATCTGTACAGAGACCCTGCAATATAATGATAGAGTCAGTTCAAACAACAGGCAAATACACAGAATCATAGAAATGTACAGGCTGGAAGGAACCACCAAAGGTCAGCTAGTCCATACCCCTCTGCAATCAGCAGGGGCATCCTCAACTAGATCAGGTTGCCCAGAGCCCTGTCAAATCTCACCTTGAATATCTCCAGAGATGGGACCTCAACCACCTCCCCAGACAACCTATTCCAGTGTTCCAACACTCTCATGCTCCTAACGTCCAATCTAAATCTGTTCTCTAGTTCAAAGTCATTGCCCCTTGTCCTAGCACTACAGGCCTTTGTAAACAGTATCTCCTTCCTTCTTGTAGACTCCCATCAGGTGCTGGAAGGCTGCTATTAAGTCTCCCCTGAGCCTTCTCCTCTCCAGGCTGAACACTCCCAGATCTCTCAGCCTGTCTTGGTACCAGAGGTACTCCAACTCCCTGATCATTTTGTGGCCCTCCTTTGGACCTATTCCATGCAAGAGATCAGATCAGTTACACAAGGATATAAAAAATGGTTAGAAACCACTGATCTAAAACCTTTTGGAGTATCATTGTTCTACATTCCTCCTACACTCACTGCCCGGCTTTGATGAGTTTCATTGGCATCAGACACCTGGTATAAAGACACAACAGTGCCAGTACAGACGGATAGGATCTATATATAGCAGAAAAACAGAAAAACAAATACAGAGGAGGTGTAATACTCAAAATACACGATGCAAGCACTGAACTGCAGACGGATGTAGGAGGCAGAAACACCAAAAATGGATGGGTTAAAATAAAAGGTGCAGAAAGGCTGTGGAAAAAGATAGTGGGTTACCTTGCAACTGAGATAAACACTGGAAGATAAAGGTATCAATGATCATTAGAATTTGAAAACAATTGATAGTAATGGGAAGATTGGTTACAGAGATGTTTTCAAGAAGCATCTTGTTGAGTGTATTTTAAGTTCTGGAGTTCCAATGCAGAAAGAGAGTAAAGGGCAGGGAAATGCAGGTCCTCTCCATCTTATTGTTCCACTGCAGCCTGTACTAGAGCCAACAGAAAAGCATCTATGCAACACTTCTGCTGTTTCAGTGAAAGTGAACATCTTTCTTCAAACCTATTGTCACTGATCCTTTAAGTTAAGATACTACCCTGGCGATGGGACAGCTGAAGAATGGATATGTACTCCTTTTTGATGACTGCTGAGGAGGTAGTAATGTTCAGCAATGACCATCTAAGAGTAGCAAGACACAAGCCACTGTAGTAAGATTTACCCCGATTGATCTGTAAAGGAACCACCTGATTTATTATCCACTTACACTAAGAAGATCTATGGCAGTCATGAAAGTAACTTTAAGAAACCCTCTTATTGAGCCATGGGTTGTATGGACTTAACTCCTCCCCCTTCCACATGTGTATTTGCCTTCAAATTTCACAGCTCTCCTTACCAAAAAATCACAACACATACAGAAGGTATTTCCTCTTTCAGAAAAACGGATTTGTACATTGTCAAACTTAAACAATACATCTGACATGCTTTGCTGTAGCACAGCAGTGAGGCATATACAATTATTTGGAAACAGAAAATTAGTTGCTAGTATTTAAGTTTCACCTTTTCCCAAGATGCTTAGAGATTTTTTTCCCCACTCTAGAATTTCGAGAAGAAATTTTAGCTGTAGAGAAGTTAAGTGATTTGGCCCAAAGCACATGATGCAATGGCAAAGCTGGGAATAGAAACCAGATGTCCTGACACCCAGTTCTCGGTCTTAGCCACAAGAACATCCTTCTTCTCTGATTGAGGTCAGCTTGGGTTTAGTTTATAATTTATGTTTTGACTTTAGAGCTAAAAATGTGCATCTATAAAACAGAATTTGCTTTAAGAGGGAGGGAAAATGCAACAGAACTCACCCGGCAAAATATTTGACTGGTTTCTTTCAGCATTCTTTAATTTATCTTCATTTCCACTGCTTTTGTTTTCTGCACATAAATACACAGCACAAATACTGAACATATATATAATCTATTATGCTCTACTGTCAAAGCTTGATGTACAGAGATGATACTTGGCTTGAATTTTATCATAAATGACAATAAAACCCCAGAAAGAGTAGAGAGAGTGACAGGAAGCATTTCTGCTGTCTTCAATAGTGACTGAACTGAATCCTACCTCAAATTATTAATCTTTAATGAGTCATCCTATAATATCCCTTCATTTGGACAAAAAAAAAAATTTCACAATACTCTCAAACACAGTGCTAAACTTTCCAGATTGCCCCCACAACTACATTCCTTTTTAAAATAATCTAATAGTGTACTTAAAAGTTCCTACTATTAGAAGTAAAATTTTGAAGAGATCTGTGTAAATCAGCATACACACTACAGCAATATGTAGTTTCCCAAGAAAATATGTTTCTTTATGTACTCTCATGAATCTATTTACATTGCTAACACATTTAAACCACCTAAGTAGTTCTCTGCAAGAAAACCAAAATGTTCCATGATGTACAAGTACTGCCTTAACACCATGCAGCCAGAAAATGTCACAGCCAGTTGAAAATGTAACAGCCAAGCAATCCTTTGACAAGAATTTGGTCAGCATTAAAAAGCTTCCACAGTCAGTTTGTTATTCAGCTTTTAGAGTTCACTTCTAAGAAAAGGAAAAAGTTGTAATTCCTCTGCCACAATTTTTAAAGCTTTGCATTTAAATAGGCATTTAAAGAGTAAAGTCAGATGAAGTTTGTGTTGCTACAAGCAGTCCAAATTGCACAGGAAAACACTATGACATGGACCTCAAGGTTTATACTTAGTTTTTTTTTTCCTCCACGTTTGAGCTTTTTGTTTTGTTTGTTTGTTTGTTTTGTTTTTTCTTTTTTCTGGTCAGGTATATCTGTTATGGCAGTGAAGACATCACATGAACACGATGTCTGTTTAAAGATCACAGACTCTGTGAAGAGATCACTTCATGCAGGCTCCCCAGAGTTTCTCAATATATTTGTAGACTACATTTTACAGATCAGGTAACTGAAGAGCAGTGAAATCAACTTGACTGCAACCATAAACATGCAGCTGCCCACTATTCTATTTCAAGGAAAGTAATTTTGGTTGTCACTGACCATGATGTCTTTTCGACTTACTGCTACGCTGTGCTCTGGCCTTAAGTACAACCTTCTGGACAATCTCAAGCTGTTCTTGAATTCCAGGAAAATGGAAATCTGTGCATTCTTGGCAAACAGTTGCAAAATCTAGGGGAAAGAAAAGAATTAAAACCCACATCATAAGGGTGTGCTTAGTAATTCATAATTACATAATTCTGCTCTAGTGTTAAAGGCAAGTCCCCCAAAAGCAGACAAAGACACATTGTAATCCTCTTGAAATTCAAAAGAAAAATTTGTGGCAGAGAAAATATTTTTTGAAAGAAAATAATTGTTTTGGGGGTAAAGAAAGCATCCCTTGGGTGTTGTTATTCAAATAAAACATTCAGATTAAAAAAAACCCAAATAACAGCAATGTGTGCATTAAATGTAATTGTGCTTTAAATATGACGGTGAATCACTAAGAGTCCTCCAATCTGTGATACTTGATTAGAACATATATAATAGATATTTCCAGCAGCAACAACAGCACTCCAGTTTGTTCTGAAAAATAAGCGTTATTAATGCAATTCATAAGCAGTGCATCTGGAGAGCTGAAATTGCATAGAATCATGAAATCACTAAAGCTGGAAAAGACCTCCAAAATCGAGTCCAACCATAACCAAACTAGCATGACCACTAAAGTATATCCTGAAGCACCACATCTACATGCTTCTCTAACACCTCCAGGGTGGCCTGTTCCAACCCTTCACTACCCTCTCAAGAACGAAGATTTTCCTAATGTCCAATCTAAACCTCCCCGGCACAGATTAAAACCATTTCCTCTTGTTCTATCACAGGTTACTTGGGAGAAGGGAAAACATCAGCCTCCTTCCAACCTCCTTTCATGTAGCTGTAGCATCTCCCCTTAGCCTTCTCTTCACCAGACTAAACAACTCCAGCTTACTCAGCCACTTGTATGACACCCTCCAGACCCCTTGGCAGCCTTGTTGCTCTTCTCCGGACACACTCCAGTACCTCAATACCTTTCTTATTCTGTGACACCCGGAACTGAACCCAGTACCCAAGCTGCAGACTCACTGAGGCTGAGTACAGAGGCATTATCAATTCCCTACTCTTTCTGGACACACTGGTTGAGGTATAGGCCAGGATGCTGTTGGCCTTCTTGGCCACCTGGGCACACCACTGGCTCACATTCAGCCAGCTGACCACCAACACCCCCAGGTCCTTTTCCACCACACTGCTTTCCAGCCACTCTGCCTCAAGCCTGTAACACTGCTTGGGGTTGTAACCAACAACAGTTGTCCTTCATTTTAGTTCTCAAAACACAGATCTGAAAGCTGAATTAGTGTCATCAGGCAAAAAGAGCTGCAAGTTTCTCTTCCTGACAAGCAAGTATTACAGACTTGGAAATACTACAGATAATTAGGATCTGCCTCAGTGACTGATTTTAAGCTCCTATTCCTACGGTCCAGCCACCTCCCTAGGCAAGCCAATGAGAGGCAAAACAAGCTATTAGCAAGGAGCTAGACTTCACAATTGCTACTTCCCATTTTGAAGCACCTGCTCTAAGCTTCCTTAAAGTTCTATCTGGAGAGCACCCCCATGAACAAGCTGCATCAAGAAGAGGCAGAGCAGAGAGAAAAAGCTTAATCTTTTTACATTAATTCTCCTTCATAAAATTGATTTTTCAAGTCTCTGTTCTAAATTCTGGTGTCCAAAACCAAGAAAGAAGTTCGTATTTCAAAACCTGCTTCCTTTGTTGTTTATCAAGATATAAGATCACAAGACATTTTATTTGAAACAGACAAATGAAAAGCCTCTGCAATTTACATTAAAATTAATTTTAGTTTAGTTTGAGTGTGTCACAACTACCCAAAACCTGAGACACAGCATCCCTACAGAATCCTAATATGAAAGATTTGAGATAGGCAATGCATAAAGGAACTATTTATCTAGCTTAGGAAAATCAGTCTCAGTGAAGTCAGCATGTTGAAGCTTCTTACATGAGCTCAACTTTCTGTTCAAGCCTGTTTTCTAAGAGATGCTTCTACAGGATAGTGCTACACAAACAAGGTCAACCGTGTAAGTTGCAAGACCTTCTACCTCCATTTAGTATCATCTGAGTGACTGGTGTTGCTCACTGCCATGTAAAATGCTTCGATCAACAGTGAGCTCATATACTCTTAACTACCTTTGAATATCTCACAGAGGTACGAGGGAGATTCAAGTCCATCACAAAATAAAGGCTGTTCGGTTTTCATTTTTCTCCAGCTTCAAAACAGGGGCAGAAAATTGTTTTTTTCACTTTTGTAACTCAGAAATGTTGACTGTGCAAGTCAGGAACTTTTCTGTTTAAAACAACATCATCAATGGTTATACCAAGCAATTTCATGATTTGTTGAACCCCCCCAGCCCATTTATTTCTTTAAAAGAGTCTTTGGAGAAGGAAAGTCCTCACAACAAATGGCTGTAACAGTTTAAGAGCAAAGTCTCCTCACAAAGGTGTTTATTACTGCTCTTTTGCCAGAACCTCCACTCCCACCACACAGAGGATATAAGAAATGTACCCAAACCTCAGTGGCTGCCTATAGTGGTTTGGGGTCTTAGTATAACCAGATGTTCACCGATGGTTTAAAGAAATATATTCAACTAGGTCAGAGAAGCTGAGACATAAGACACTAACTTCTGCAATGCTTTTGGAAAGAACGGTGGTGCAGACAGCTGGGGCAGCTGCCCGCAGTTAAGTTTACCGAAGTTCTTTTTGAACTCAAAAGAAATCAGAATTTATTGTAGATTGTATTTTACAGATACAGTTCCTTACTTTCCTCTTTCCTGTGGCTGCAAGATCTAACTGGTGGTTAGAAGACACAGTTTCATGTTTAATGGTATTGCTTAAATGTCCCCCTTCTCTTACCACCTATGACTTAGCATAAACAATTTCTTCTCCATTCATTACCGTTTTAGTAAAAAAAACCAACCACTTAAAAATGAGTACAACTATGATGTAATATTGGCAGAATTAATCAACTATGAAACTATAACAGGAAAAATGCAACTGTAACTTCCCCTTCCTTTATTTCTACAAGCCTGATTCCACACTGTTTTCAGATTACATCAACCACCAAAGTCCTTTTTTTTTTATGGCACACTAGAATATTGATGAGTAACTGTGGCTCCAGTCAAAATAACATTTTAAGTGTAAGTATCCTGGTATTAAACTTCAAGAGGAAGCCTTAATAACTAAAACTGGAACAGGAACAACCACATACTTCTACTTGACCTTGGCACATAACACCTTCAGCATAGTGTCCAGCTACTCAAAAGACATACACTTACGATGCTTACTAATCAAACTTTCCAGGAGTAGGCAAGTTATATTCCCATTGCTCATTTGCAATGATCATTTTTAACAGTGATACAGATATCTAAAGCATGTGGTATTTTTATACATTGAGTTAAGACCCTTAGCGTATTCCATTTTCGCCTTTGCAAACAGGTTTAAGTCTGCTGATCTGACAGAGTTAGAAGCCCCTCTAGTAAGTCATCCTAAGGCAGGGAACTCTAAAACATTCCATAATGAAAGACAAAACCTAGGAAAAGAGGAGAACAGTAAATCACAGGACAACTCTGTCCCCTATCCTTATCATATCCCTTTTTTGCATTTGTTATCCTTTCCAATACCATATCCAAAACATGAGGGTCTATAGTAAGTTTTAAATTTACAGGGAACATTTTTGTGAGAGAAGACAGCAAGTTTAAGTGACATTTGTTTTCCCCCATTAGAGGTCTCACCTCTTTTGATGCCACTGTATGAACTGATTCGGTTATCTACCAACAAAACCAGGCCACAGAGAGAAGTTGAGTAGAGAGACATTGCAGTTTGAAGCCTGTGAAGCTTTACTCCACTGCGATGATTGCGCTTGTGTTTGCAGAAATCCAGCATGTCAGCTCTCAGTAACCTCAGGTTATGCATGGTCTTCAACTGAGCTCCTGCACAGAATTATCACACAGAATCACAGAATCTTAAGTGTTGGAAAGAACCTCAGAGGATCATCCAGTCCAACTTCTTCTGACAGAGCAGGATCACCTGCAGCAGGTCACATAGGAACAGATCCAGGCAGGTTTGGAAGCTCTCCAGAGAAGAAGACTCCACAACCTCTCTAGGCATTCTGTGCCAGGGCTCTGCCACTCTCACAGCAAAAAAGTTGTTCCTTATGTTCTCATGGAATCTCCTCTGCTCCAGCTTGCACCTGGTGCCTGTTGTCCTATCACTGGACATCCCTGAGCAGAGCTTGGCCTCCATGCTCTTGGCACTCACCCTTCACATCTTTATCAACATGAATGAAGTCACACTTCAGGCTTCTCTGCTCCAAGCTAAAGAGCCCCAGCTCCCTCAGCCTGTCCTCAGCAAGGACATGTTCCACTGCTTTCAGCATTGTTGTGGCTCTGCAGTGGACTGTCTCAAGCAATTCCCTGAGGTCTTTCTTGAAATGAGGGGCCCAGAACCAGACAATATTCCAGACCAGGCTTCACAAGGGCAGAGTAGAGCAGAATGAGATTCTCTCTGAACCTACTACCACAGCCCTTCTAATACACCCTAGGATGTCATCTGCCTTCTTAGCCACAAGGGCACATTGCTGGCTCATGGCCATCCTTCTGTCTCTCCCCTACACATCTCTCCAACAGGTCAATTCCCAACCTCTGCTGATGCATGGGGTTGTTCTTTCCCAGATGCAAGACTATACTCATTACACTTGTAAAATCATGTAAGTGATTTTAACACATTACAGTAAGAGAGGAATCTCAGGATCATTACTAAAATGAAACAAATCAAAGTGCTCCCCTAAGGTTCATGAAATATATTGACAGGAGATAGCAATATCACTCAAAGGAAGTTCTTAACCATATACTCAATTTTACACACACATCAGTGTTTTACAATGAAACAGTCAAAATGCAGTTTTGTCACACACTGCTACAAAGCAGGCTGATCTATAACCAAAATGCATCTCCTTCCCCATTATAAGGCTATGGATTAAATATTACTGCAGTCAAAATAGGCAGTGTGAGAAATCTCCATTGCAGAAACAGTAAGTAAAAAATGAACTTTCTATTTTTCCTGTTAATTGATCATGGCAATTGAATTTATTACCCATATTTTCATACCAAACGTAGGGAAAGTCAAAATGTAATTTTTAACCACTGTGTTTTGGTGTTGGTGCTTTTTTCTACACTGGTAACCCTACCAGAGTGGACAAAAACTTGCTTCTAGAATGTTTTTCATTAAATATATTTCAGGCAGCTGGCTATTGTTTGCTACAATTTATAGCATACAGTACTTCTTTTAAATACATGGAGAAGAAATACCAAACAATGTATTACATATACTGACAAATACTGTAAGTAATTCATGGATTAGTCACATAATTTATTAGCATCAATCATTAATGTTTGGTTTTGGAGCCAGTTTACTTTACTTACCCAAGTGAATAGTAAAACTTTCTTCTAACAGCCTTTGATCTTCATAAATTCTTCCATTTCCTTCTACAGATTCCCTCAGCTGGCTGGGCTGAACCTTAATTTCATCACTAAAATAATAAGAAACACCCTGAAAAACTTAGTTTATTTTTTTGTTCAAGAGCAACAATACTTTGTGAAAGCTATTCAAAGTTTTCTCAGCTATCTTGTGGAGACCAAGAGAATAAACCTATTTAAAGGAACTCCACCCATCTGAGGCTTTGCTTTTCTACCGTGCAATGTTCCAGGTGCATACTAGCAGGAAGAATAGACTCCATTGTCACAATGACATTGCCTAGCTCATTTTTACAGCATTATGAGACTGAGAAATAAAAATAAATCACAATACCCGGTTATAATAAGAACATTTGAATAAAATGGGGAAAAAAATGAAAAATTCCCAGCCTACTTGTAACAGCCTAAACCTTATTTATGAAGTTACTACCTAAAACATGTATTTTTCTCCACACAAAATGGGAGGTTAAAAAAAAAAAGAAAACAAAAAACAAAAACCAAATCAAGCACTCATTGTCCAAATTATTGTCTTATTTCACAGCAGGAGAAAACCAAAACATGCAAAGACGTTCACAGTGGTAAGTGTGAACAGCCCTTGTAACATCACTCTCTTTACAGATTTGTGGTTTCATAATCAAAGACAACATGAATATTCTGTGGAAAGACTTTGAGATTGGTCTCAGAGCATAAGCAGACTGTCACTACTGCAGTGATGTTTTCCTGATCACTAGGTTAGAAAGAAGCCAGCTTGTTTGTGAGCTACACCATCTTAAGACATTCTGGGAGTATCCTGTGCACTACTGAAGACTTCCAAAACAAATCTAGGCAAAAAAATCCTGAGGAAAGTAGTGAGAAATATAAACATAGACCATCCTCTTCCAGTATATTCCCCTCTTTTCCATCATGCTCCATACATTCAGCTTCCTTATCCCAAAAGGAAACACTTCAGAGAAAATGATGAAGTATTTAATACCTGCCTCTCATCACTGACATCCACCTTGCTTAAAGATGGTGTGTTTCCCATAAATTCATTACTGCATCCACCTAAATCTACTCAGACAGGGTCTTCTACTAACATGAAGTATAAAAAAACATCAGGTTTTACTTTCCTTCCCATCAGCAGCAAAGGTGATGATTAATAATGGTAAAGAATAAAGATTTCCCCACATTACGTATTCTGATTTTCCTGCCATTTCTTCTTCCAGAAAACTTTTCACTCAGCTCTCACCACAAGTGTTCACACTAAAAAAAAATATCAATTTTTCAAGCTGTCCAGTGGTGAACACTTAAAGAGGGGGAAAAAAAAAGAAAGAGGCCTATTAATTCGAAGTGTTGTAAAATAGTAGAAGTTGTAAATAAAGGTGGAATAGGAGGAGACCTCACCAAGCTCAAATTATAGCTTACAACATGACAACACCTTTTGGTACAGAAACTTTTTAACACTACACAATTAAGAAACTCCTAACAATATTTAACTATGACATGGGGTTTGCTTTTGATTATTCTAATTAAATAGTCAATGTGAAAAAATAATTATATAGAAGCAAGTCCTTTAACTATTACAGATGGAAATAAGCATCTCAGAGAGAATAAATACCTGATTGAGCTGTTGTTGGGATTCTTTAGGTCCTGATGAAGCTTTATCACCCATTCCTGGTATTCCTGCTTCTGGATAGCAGTCGACTGTTTCAATTCATTGGTCCATTTGTTCTCCAAATCCTAACAGAACAATAGTGACAATTTGCATGTTTGGGGTTTTCTTCTGTAAGACAGTTATTTGAATGACATGTTCTACTTCAAGCCTAGTTTACCTGCTGAGATTCAAAGTGCTGAGCTGCTAACGAATTTACATCTTGATCTGTTAGTGATTTCCCCAGTTCCTGCATCACCTTATCCATTTCAGCTCCTTGTCTGAAAAAGAAGTAAAAATGCAGGTTTACAACAACCACAGCTGATGCAAGCAGGTAAACACCAGGAAATAGGTGTGTTCAGTCTATTTTTGGTAGTCAGAAAAGGTTTCACTTGAGCTACATTCAACAAGGGGACTAGGAATTAAAGGGACTGCCCTGTTACAATCAGTTCATCCAATACCTCATCCATCCTTAGTTTTCTTTGTCTCCAGTTTCACTTAGCTTTTCACATTCAGCCCTTTCTTCAGCAAGGCATTGATTTACCCCAGCACAGATTTAGCAATGAATACCCACAAAACAAATGTGATTGGAGGGTCAGGGATTCCAAGCTAGCTCCTGTGTAAACAGAACAATGCCTCCACGCATGTGGAATAGTCTCAGCAGGTGCCACCAACATACGGAACTTCTTGGTTATGACAAACAAACACGACCACTTAATATTGACCATCAGTCAATACACATCTCTATCACACCAGAGCTCACCAACATTCCTCCTCTTAGGATTAAGTGTTGTTTCTTCTAGATGTATAATTGAGAAGAGGCAATGAGGATCAAAAAGTTTTAACACATTATTGGCAACAGTTATGCCCTAATTAGAAATAAGTACCATTCAGTCCAGGACTAAAACAGAATCACAGAATGTGTCTGGTTGGAAGACACCTCCAAGACCATTCAGACCAATCCTTGACCCAGCACTGAAAGGTCAACACTAAACTAGGTCCCTAAACACCAGGTCCACTCACTCCTTAAACACCTCCAGCGACAGTGACTCCACCACTGGCCTGAGCAGATTATTCCATGTTTGAGAACCCTTTCAGTAAAGAAATATCTTCTGATATGCAGCCTAAACCTCCCCTGGTGCAGCTTGGAATAATTTCCTTTGGTCCTGTCACTTGATGTCAAGGAGAAAAGCAGCCCCCTCCTTGTTCCAACCTCCCTTCAGGTAGTTGCAGTCAGCAATGAGGTCTCCCCTCAGCCTCCTCTTTTCCAGACTGAACACCCCAAGCTCCCTCGGATGATCCTTGAAGCTTAGGTGCTCCAGGCCCTTCACCAGCCTCATTGCCTTTCTCTGGATGCAGTCCAGCACCTTAACGTCCCTCAAATACTGAGGGGCCCACAACTGAAGAGAACACTTGAGATGTGGCCTCATCAGCACTAAGTACAGGGTGATGCTAACCTCCCTGCTCCTGCCGGCCACAGTATTTCTACTACAAGCCAGGATACCACTGGCTTTCTTGGACACCTGGGCACACTGCTGACTCCTAGACAGCTATCAACCAGTACCCCCAGCTCCCTCTCTAAGTCACAGCTTGGCAATATTGCCACTTAGAATGCTAAACTACACCTACATAGAATTTCTACCACCTGACAAGCATCTACCATATCTAGCATCTAAACTTCATCTATGTTTGTGTGTCTTCATTTTACTTAAGGCATTCTTCATAGACGAAGAAAAAAAGAGTGGGGTGGGTGCAGGAAAGAAAAGGAAAACCAGAATCGGGTGTGCACCCTCTTGTGGACAAAGCAGCGACCTGCAGCTACTCAAGCTTACTAGGAAACTGGGGATCCCACACAGACTTTCCTAAAATTTCAAATTCAACAGTTTCTGATTTAATTTTGGTTGAAGTCTTTTGCTCCTATTTTCATATAATTTATTTTCTAGATATCATAAGCACTTGATGTTGCTAGACCACTTCAATGTGCATAGAATAATGGAAATTAAATATTACATTACCTTGACAGCCTTAGCTTTGCTTAATTTCAGTGACTCAGTAGTATAAGATAGCTGGCCTTAATGATACAGGCTAGGTACTAGGATGGAGCTGGGCTCTTCATGGTGATGCCAAAAGACAGGACAAGGGGCAATGGGTGGAATTTGAGGCACAGGAAGTTTCATGAAAACATGAAGAGGAATTTTTTTCACTGTGAGTGTGACAGAACATTGGAACAGCCTGCCCAGGGCAGATGTGGAGTCTTCCTCTCTGGAGATATGCAAAACCTGCCTGGACACGTTCCTCTGTGATCTGGTATAGGCGATCCTATTATGGCAGGGGGGTTGGACTGGATGATCTTTCGAGGTCCCTTCCAGCCCCTGACATTCTGTGATACTAAGTAACTTTAAAGAGGGAAATATAAAATGAAAATAGGCCTTACATAGTCAAATACAAGTTCATACATGTTGTTCTATGAATTGTATACATTCTGTGGCACTTAAGATGGAAAAAAAAATGGAATACCTTTCCCGTAGTTTTTTCAATTCCACATCTCTTTCACTTATCAATTCTGAGATGCTAACAAAGTAATTGTGTTCCAGGTTTAACAGCATTTCAGAAGCTGAAGAATGTATCAGATCATGATAAACATCTGCAAAATCTTCATCCCAGCTGGTTTCTTCAGGTTTTGCATATTCTAACGTTGTCTACACATTGCAAAAGATTTTAAAGCATACAGTATAGTTTAGGATACAGAAGGATCCCTCACAACATCAAGAAACATCAAGGTTTTGACTACAGTGAGAAATCACCAATTTTCAGCCTTCACCAGTGTGAAAAGAACAAAGGTATTACAATGTTTGCTACTGATTGAGTTTAGATAGGGCCCAAACCACCAGCTGTGCAAACAACGTTTTGCTAGAAAGGATAATTAACCTCCAACTTCACTAGAATTTAATTAACAATGATGATTTAAGAAAGCTGTTTTTACTGAACACAGAATGACCCAAAGATGGCAGTTTTGCAAACTCCATTATATTGAAACACACCTTACACATGCAACCATTCCTGCAAGATTCAGCTGAGAAATTCAGATCGTCTCACTGAAACACAAAAAAATGACCTATTCCTAACCCTTTGAATCAGGCTAACCTGCTCAAACAAGCTACTAGCACAGAAGCCTTTAAACTCTTTCAGTGCTTTATCACATTCCCATGCTCAGCAAACACATGCTGCTTCTTAAAGGTTGAGCTAAATTAATTTTGTTGACATTATTATGGCAGATGATTTGCTTCCAGTTCTCTTTGTAACAGACATATGTTGCAGGATTTTCCACATTCTTCTGTATTCCATGACAAGCAAACTCAATTTCCATAGTTTTTTTCCTCAAATGATGCAGTATCTATCAGTTTCTCTCTGTTAGGACTCCTCCAGTTCTTTTGCATTCCTCTTTTTTGAGGATTACACACAGAACAGGATGTGTAACTCCAGCTAAGCCCTCATCATTGCAAAACAATGTAAAATGGTGAAAAGAACTGAGGAAATGAACTGAAAAATCTTGCTCAGCTCTACACTTTCACTTTGGAGTCCTCATTGACATTATTGAAATTCAGGATAAGGGTACCACTGTACTAGCTTTTGCTTTTAACAAGGCTATTTTTGTTTGAATATCACTAGCTATTTACCTCTCAATTTTGTATTTTTTGATAGTACTAAATTCAGGAATAACTTGACTGAGAACTTGTAGGATGAAGATTTAACGATCACTTTCAGATATCAAGAAAAAAAATTGTAAGAATTGTTCTCTAAAACTGAATGCCAGTGTAATTTTGCCATCTTCACAGCCATGATTCTGTCTGTACATACACACACACACTCTCTCCACAAAGCAGGTCCTGAATATTAACTTTTCAGCCTCATTCTTACCTCTTTATAAGCTTTAGCCCAGGAATCTGCCAGCTGGTTTATGTCCACTTTTCCTGACTTCACTGCTTCCAGTGCCATTTCAGCTTCTGTATCATAATCTTTTATAGTTTCCTCTTCTATGAACTTATCAAGAGATTGCCTGAGGTCTAATATAACAAGAAGACAATGCCCCATGAATAAAACATTCAGTGGAAGTACTGGTAATCAGCTGGGAAACATACAAATAAGGCTTTTCTGAACACTTCTACTTGAGTACCTTACTTGACAATAATTTTCTTTAATTCTTTGGTGTTTTGGAAACAAATTTTTTAACACTATCCTGGTAATACCCTTCTTTAGGTCTCTTAAAGCAGGCTGCAGGGCACTTTTGGATGTGGATATATGACACTAATTTAAAAAAAAATAAATTCTTACCACTTTCTATAAAGCATGGTAGGTTGTGCAGAAGCATTAGGCGTCCATGTAAATGACTAATATTCTCTTGCACAGGGAATTTGAGAGGCACAGTAAGCTCTAAATGTTGATTCCCAGCACTGAATTTGTACACATAATCTCTCTCCCTAGTACAGGTCTTCACTTTATTAGGTTTCATCTTCTTGACTTGATTTCCTGCATTAGAAATTAAATAAGTAACATTCTTGTAAAACTGTAAGTAAAACTCCTAACTAACCATGGCTTTGTTAATAATTAACAGTTGTGGCAAGAAAACTTAAGAAGTCCAGTCTTTTTATTGTTACATTAACTCTGACTTACAGATATATAGGTGGGAACTGAAGCAGAAATAGTAGTTCCTGAAGTATTGAATTGAGTGTATCAATACATGAGCTTGAATAATTACTTTTATACATTACAGCAGACAGAATTTGGGCAAAAACATCAAGGGAGGTTCTTCTCCCCCTCTACTCTGCCCTACTGAAGCCCCACCTAGTATACTGCATCCAGTTCTGGGCTCCCCGGTTCAAGAGGGACAGGAATCTACCGTAGAGAATCCAAGGGAGGGCTACAAAGATGATGAAGGGATTGGAGCACTTCCTTATGAGGAAAGGCTGAGAGACCTGAGACTTTTTATTCTGGAGAAGACTGAGAGGGGATCTAATCAATGTGTCTAAGTATCTGAGGGCTGGGGGTCAGGAAGAGACAGCCTCTTGTCAGTTGTGCCCTGTGACAGGACAAGGGGCAATGGATGTAAACTACAGCACAGGAAGTTGCAGCTCAGCATGAGGAAGAACTTCTTTACTGTAAGGGTCACAGAGCCCCGGAACAGGCTGCCGAGAGATGTTTTGGAGTCTCCTTCTCTGGAGACTGGATGCATTCCTGTGCAACTTGTACTAGATCATATGATTCTGCTCTGGCAAGGGAGCTGGACTGGAAGACCTGCAGAGGTCCCTTCCAACCCCTAACATCCTGTGAAATCCTGTGAAGAATCTGCATGAACAGCAAACTTTAGCTGAGACATGGAAACTGCTGCCATGCATATCTTAAAACCTAAAATCCTTCCTAATGCATTAGACTTTATTTTCTTCCTTTCTGCAGGTGGCAGATTTGGAGGGAGGTGCGGGAATTTGTAATACTGTTTAGAAAATACTTATTTTATTACTTTGTAACCTGGTTTAGGATAGTCTGTCATGATTATTAAATAGTAACTTTAAAAGTAAGCCAAAAGAAAAGCAAAAGAACTGCCCACAGTATGAAAATATGCGAGGACAGCACATAACTGTGCCAATAATTCTCTTCACTGAGGAGTAATTTCCATTCCTCCTGCAAAGGTGGACACAATTTCCAATAAGTAGAAAAAAAAAGAATAAGAAGTATACCTTCCACAGCAAAATCCATGGGAGTAGTTTATAGGTCCATTTGGGTTTGTTTCATGAACAAAGCTACACGTTGAAGACGGGTTAAACAAATCAGTCAGAAACCGCTTCACAACAAAAATCTCACTCAAATCAAGCTCTGCCGAGGCCGTTTCCAGGTCTCCTCTCCCTCCGTGTCGGGGAAGAGAAATTTAAAGGGCACCACTCAGAAATACAACAAATGTCTTTCTGCTGCCCGACGACAAAACAAGATTTGGTGGGGAGGAAAAGATCAGGGGCAAGTAACAGCCGCCCCCTCTTACCGCAGAGCAGCGTCAGCAGAGAGGGGCAAACTCTCACCTCCAGTTGAGGTGCCAGACCGGTGGCTCACGCCACGACAAGCGACATTAGCACCCGTTACTTGAAAAAGCAGAAACAAAGCTGCCGGCGGGAGGAAAAGGCCTGCATGATGCCACCCACCTTCACACACCACACATACCCTCCCCCAACTTCCCGGGAAGGCTCCAAAACGCCAGGGTAAACACAGCTCCGATAGCTCAACGCCCACGGGCACAGGAGTCGCTTTCCCGGCCGCGAAGGGCAGGAGCGCTGTCCTCCTCCCTGTTGGCTCACCTGGGTCCCGGTGAGAGACAGCGACAACCTACGGCGCTAGGGGTGAGGTTCGTCCGCTGAAAAAATACCAGCGGCCCCAGCAGTTCCCGCCTCCCTGTTAGAACCTTCACGTCGGGGGCCGCAGATTCGCCACACACCCTCTTCGTAGCGAATGTGCTGAGACAGGGCCCGCATCGTGGGGAAAGAGGGTGGGGGGCAGCAACGTCGTCACTGGTGCGCGGCGCCCTCCCCCGTGGCCGCCGCGCGCCGTCGGCAGCGGGATGTCGCGGCCGGTGAGGAGGTGCGGATCGGGGTCGGGGCGCGAGGGGTGCGGGCTGCAGGCGGCCGGGCCGGGCCGGGCCGGGCCGCGCCGCTCCGAGGGACTTGTGCGCCAGCAGCTCGCGCCCAGCGGCGCCGCGCGACGGTTCCTAGAAAGCCCCAGGCGCGGGCGCCGCCGGTGGCCGTTGCCTGCGGAGAGAGCGGGTGAGGTCTCTGCCGTCCCTCAGCGCTCCGCGGCGGCCGCTCGGGCAGGCCGTCTGTCCTCAAAGCCCTGCAGATCCAGACCGACCTTCTCCGCTGCATGGTGTAGCGCAGGGCTTGAGGACAGGGATGCCGCTGCGTCCCTTTCAGCAGGGAAAAAGCGCGGGCAGCGGGACAGGCAGCTGAGAGCAGCCGCGGCGGGCGGTGTTCCTCGCGTGATCCCTGGAGTGGGCTTGAAAGTGCCTCCTGAGCCCCTTCTGCGTGCCGTCGGCAGCGTCCCTTGGGAAACTCGGCTAGAAAGGTTATGGAAAAGACATTTCAAGTGCTTAAACGTGACCCAGGAGTTAATTTCATTGAAGAGTAGCAGCTCTGAAGGAGATTGTACATAAGAATAGTACAGTGGTCCTATTACGGGAACAACAAAAAGCAGTGATTTTAAGAAATAGGAGTTTTTTAAAAAATTGGAAGTGGTTCCTAATAGCCGTGTTGTATTGAATGGCTGCACTGGGAATTGTGATCAACGGCAAATGTCCAAATGGAGACCAGTGACAAGTGGTGTCCCTCAGGGATTGGAACTAGGGCTGTTGAGTATGTCAGCAATATGGGCAGTGGTATTGAGGCACCATCAGCAAGCCTGTGGATGGCACCAAGGTGTGTGGTGCGATTGACATATTGGAGGGGAGGGATGCATCCAGGGGGACTTGGACAGGCTTGAGAGGTGGGCTCAAGCCAACCTCATGAAGTTCAATAAGGCTAAGTGCAAGGTCCTGCACCTGGGTCAGGGTAACCCTAAGCACAGATATAGGCTGTGTGAGAAGTAGCTTGAGAGCCCTCTAGAGAAGGACTTAGAGGTGCCTGTTGATGATAAATTCAACAGGAGCTGGCAGTGTGTACTTGCAGCCCAGAAGGGCAACTGTGTCAACTCAAAAGGAGTGTGACCAGCAGGATAAGGGAGGTGATTCTGCCCCTCATGAGACCCCATGTCTACACTGCCTCCAGTTCTGGTGCCCTCAGCATAAGCAGGACATGGAGCTGCTTCCAGAGGAGGGCCACAAAGATGATCAGAGGGATGGAAAACCTCCCCTCTGGGGACAGGCTGAGAGAGTTGGGGCTGGAGAAAGGAAGGCTCTAGGGAGACCTTACACAATCCTCCTGATACTTGAAGGGGGCTTAAAGGAAACCCAGGAAGGGACTTTTTACAGGGGCTTGTAGTGATACTATGAGAGGGAAAGGATTTAAGCTTGAGGAGAGGAGATTTAGACTGGAGATGAGGAAGAAATTCTTTACAATAAGGGTGGAGAGGCACTGAACAGGTTGCCAGGGAGATCATGCATACCCCCTCCTAGGAGTTGTTCAAGGCCAGGGTGGATAAGGCCTTGAGCTACCTGGTTTAGTGGGAGGTGTCCTTGCCCATGGCAGAGTGCTTTGAACTGGACAATCTTCAATGTTCTTTTCAACCTAAAGCATCCTATGCATCTATGAATTCAGTAGTGCTGCTCATACACACATTTGAACTTGTGTTCTTTTTCTTTTTCTTGTAAAACTGATATCCCCCAAAATCACAGAACCAGAGGAATATTCTGGTTGGAAAAAACCCTCAGAATCACCAAGTCCGAACAATATCCCTACTCTGCACGCTGCATCCTAAACCATATCGTCAAACAGAACACCTGTGGTGGTTTGGGAGTTACCTGCACCCCCATGCTTTTGAAATCACCCAGACTAGACTCAGCCAGCTGGAAGTTAATGAATGAAGCTTTGTATGTACAGCTTAACACGATATACAAGCAGATACTTACAATATATTACAGATATTTACAGGTATATACATTTAAAAGGTAATACCCCCTCCCAGAGATCAGAGTCCCCAAGAGGGTTTCCCAACTACCCTTCCACCTTCCCCCTACCACCCAGCCTTATCCTAGTATCTTACGTGCCAGGTAAATGGGGGTGAGGGGGCGGTGGGGGGGTGGTGTGGTGTGTTAGAAGCAGAAGTTGATTGGTCGGGTTACACAGATCCATCTGGAAGGCAAGGGAAGGGAGAGACCAATAGCCCAGAGCTCAGACCCAAGCAGCTCTGTCTTGTCTATATTTGAGTTCTTACTTTTGTACCTGTCAGCAAACCTATGAGTGAAGTAGACATTTCCAATGTTTTCCTTTCTCAACCTATACTCTAATTGCTCTTATTAAAATATTCCTATTAGCTTCAAACCAGCACCCAAACGACCTTTAAACATATCCAGGGTTGGTGACCCAACCACATTCCTGGGCAGCCCATTCCAATGTTTGACTATTCTTGCTGTGAAAATAGTTTTCCTAATGTCCAGTCTAAACCTATCCATTCACAGCCTGAGGCCATTGCCTCTTGTTCTATCACTATTTACCTGTGAGAAGAGACCAGCACCAACCTCTCCATCAGCGTCCATTCACGTAGCTGTAGACAGCAGTGAGGTCTCCCCTCAGCCTTCTCTTTTTTTCAAACTAACCATTCCCAGTTCCCTCAGTTGCTCCTCATAAGATTTATTCTCCAAGTCCTTCCCCAGCTTCATTGCCCTCCTCTACGCACCCTCTTGTATTGAGGTGCCCAAAACTGAACACAGTACTCAAGGTGTGACCTCACCAGAGCAGAGTCTAAGGGGACAATCACCTCCCTGCTCCTACTCAACACAACATTTCTAATCCAAGACAGGATGTAATTGAGTTTCTGTGCCACCTGGACACGCTACTTGCCCATATTCAGCTGCTTACCAGTTACAGCCTCCAGGTCTCTTTCTGTGAGGCAGCTTTCCAGCCATGCTGCCCCAAGCCTTGTAATGTTGCTTGGGGTTGTGGCCCAAGTGCAGGACCTGGCATTTGGCCTTATTGGAGCTCATCCCATTAACGTTGGCCCATCCATCCAATCTATCCATCTATCACATGTTAGTAAGTTGAGAGGCTCAATCTGACAGGCTTAATAATGTATGATTTTTTTAATCACAGGAACAAGAAAATTGTTGATTACTCTCAATTTGGAGACTTGGAAGATGATGGTGAGTGATATGTGCATGTAAATAACAGACATGGCAAACACGTAACCACTCAAAATGTAGTACAGGACTTGGGGAGGAAGTGATAGAAAGCAGCCATGAGGAAAAGTACATGGGTATGCTGGTGGACAAGAAGCTGGACATGAGCAGACACTGTGAGCTTGCATCCTGGGACACCAGTGGCATCCTGGGCTGCAGTAAAAGAATTGTGACCCGAAGGTGGAGAGAGGTGATTGTGGCACTCTGCTCTGGTAAGACCTCACCTGGAGTACAGTATCTAGCTCTGGAGCACTCAACACAGGAAGGACATGGACCTGATGGAGTGGGTCCAGAGGAGGGCCATGAAAATTATCAGGGGTCTGAAACACCTCCACTACAAGGACAGGCTGAGGGAGGTGGGGTTGTTCAGCCTGCAGAAAAGGCAGCTCCAGGGAGACCTATTAATGAGCTTTCAGTACCTGAAAGCAACTTGCAAGAAGGATGGGGAGACTGTTTACCAAGGCCTATGGTGATAGGATGAAGGGCAGTGGTTTGAAGTGAGAGAAGAGGACATTTAGATTGGGTATTAGGAAGAAATTATTTATCGTGAGGGTGATGGAACACTGGAATGAGTTACACGGAGAGGTGGTTGAGGCCTCGTCCTTGGAGATGTTAAAGGTGAGGCTCAGTGGAGCTCTGGGCAACCTGGTGTATCACAGAAGCATTCCGGTTGGAAAAGACCCTCAGATCATGAAGTCCAACTGATATTCCTACTCTACAAGGTTCACCCTAAACAGTATCCCCAAGCACCACATCCAAACGATTTCCAGCCACCTCCCTGGGCAGCCCATTCCAATGCCTGAACACTCTTGCTGGGAAATGTTTTTTTCCTAATATGTGGTCTAAACCTACCCACTCTCAGTTTGAGGCCATCTTGCTCTGTCCATGTAGCATCCATGTAGTGGAAGATGTCCCTGCTGACTGCAGGGAGGTTGGACTGGATGATCTTTGGAAGTCCCTTCCAACCTAGGTGATTCTATGATTCTGTAATCAGTGTTTCTAATAAATTAGCTGATTGAGAAGGCTGTTAACAGTTTTCACTGGAAGGAATCTGGGCACATTGTTAAATATTCTCATTTAAAAAGAATATGGTGACTCTGAGCCTGAGTGTAACAGCAGCATGTCAGGAATACACTGTCTTGTTGCAGAAAAATCTGCTTCCTTCCTAGCTTCAGTTTTTGGTAGTCATTGTTGCTTCTTGTACTCCTGACTGTCAGTTCACAGAGTCATAAATAAGACTACAAAAGGAGATGTAAATCAGCCTTGTGTAGACTGAACATTTCTCTAACCACTCTGTATCATGATAGTTTTTGGTTAGCGATATAGTCAAATTTTGAGTTCCATTGATTAAAAAAATAAATTGCAGCCTGTTTTTACAACAACCCTCCTAAACGTTAAGCCCTAATGGGTGTTAAGCATTTTTCTTACAGGATTTGATTGCTTTCTTGAGTTTTTGTGAGGGTTTTTTTTGTGCTTTTTGCAGGATCCCAGGAACTGTTTGAATTGGTATTGAAGGTCTCTTATGAATCATGTAGTTTACTGCAAGTTCTTAGTTTCAGGGGTTTAAAAGGTGGTACATTACTTTTCTAAATTGTAAGTGAGCACTTTACAGAATCATAGCATGTTAGGGCTTGCAAGGGACCTCTAGAGATCATTGACCCCAACTCCCCTGCTAGAGCAGGATCACATCTGGGTGGCTTTTGAGTGTCTGGAGACTCCACAGCCTCTCTTGGCAGCCCCTTCCAGTGCTTTGTCATTCTCACAGTAAAGAAGTCTCTCCTCATGTTAAGGTGGAACTTCCTGTGTTCCAGCTTGTATTAATTGTTCCTTATTCTAGTTTTGAACCATTGCACATTGAAGCTTTATTGATATATTGGTGATACAGTCTGAGATAATTACCTTGTGAATAAAAGTATATGCAAAAGAAATCTCATTTCGTTTAAAATACATAGAAGAATAGTTTATAGTTGTTATGTCCTCTAAAAACAATTAACTTCAGAAAGGTTATCTTTGGTATGTTTTCAGTCTGTGATGAAATTAAGTGGAACAATTTATTTTGATCATGTGGAGGAAAAATAAGGGAAAACTCATTAAAGATTGTCGGTATTTCCTCTAAACAGATGAAGACTTTACATGTATAACTGCACCTTCAAGCAAAAAATCCAGAACACAGCTCAAGGATCCAAAGAAGGAAAAAAAAGAGAAGCCAAAAAAGCCACATAAGGAATCATCTCAGTCACAAAAGCAGACACCTATTAAAAGGTAAAGAAATGTTGAAATGTGGTTAGCTCTGTGTAAAGAAGGATTTCAGTAATAATACTTAGTTTGGTGGTATTTTGTTTGTTTTCCCTAGAATTTTAAGCACCTGAGAATAAAACCCTAACATATTAATGTTATCATTTATTGTTATAGTTGCAAATCAAGAGTAATGTGATACCCAAGTTCAGTAGTGAGCTACATCTGTTTCATTACAGCTCTAAAATCTCAAGAAGCAGCCTGTGTGGGTGCAGAACAGGTTTGCTTGTCCAATCTTGTATTGGTATCTCTGCAGTGCAAAATAACTAACAATTCTGAGTACTTTAATTCATAAAACAGAAGCATAAATAAAAGTTTGTCTCCTTGAAAAAGAGTCTGTTGAAGGCTTGATATAAAATATTAAGTAAATGTAAATGAAACAAAAAAAAGAAATTAATTGTTTTGATGGTAAGGTTGTGTATAAACATTATATTTCAGTGTGGTGTTTTAAACATACTTAATCATCTGGAAGAATAGGAAGAAATTCTTAACCATGAGAGTGGAGAGACACTGGAAGAGGTTGTCCAGGAAGGTGGTAGAAGCCCCATCCCTAGAAGTTTTTAAGGCCAAGCTGGATGTGGCTCTGAGCAACCTGGTGTAGTGTGAGGTGTCTCTGGCCACCGCAGAGGGATTTGGACTAGATGATCCTTGAGGTCCCTTCCAGCCCTGACAATTTTATAATTCTATGAATTATCTTTCTCTGTGATACTGCCACTTATGAATACATAGAATGTTTAGCAACTATAATACCTTTAAGTTAGGTGTACTTCTTTTTTGGGAAATAATACTAATCATAGGCTCTGGGCACCCTCATTTAGTTGAGGATCCCCTTGCTTACTGCAGAGGGGCTTGGATTAGATGACCTTTGGAGGTCCCTTTCAGCCCAGATCATTCTGTGATTCATATAATAGGCTATAAAATGTGTTGAAATATGAACCTCTTTACAAGTATTTGAATATAAAGAAGTTCACTGAGTCAAAAGTAGATCTGTAACACACATGTTGTTTTATTAATTTGCATGTTTGGTTTTTTTTCCCAGGATATCCTTGGATGACAAACTTTATCAAAGAGATTTAGAAGTGGCCTTAGCCTTATCCATCAAAGAAAAATCTGCAAATATCCCTGAGCTGCAAAATTCAGAAGAACAAGGTTATTTTACAATTCGATGCATTTATTTTTATTTATATGTAGTGAATTCAAACATATTTTACAGTGCAATAGGTTGAAAATTATGTTTTATTTCAGGACATCATGGTAAGGAAATGAGAATTTTTAGGTACTGTCTACAAATTCTTTGTCTGTTTTTTAATGTATTTTTTTTCTGTGAGAAAAAATAAGTTTTATATAAGATCTTTCAAATTTACAGATTGATTAGAGACAGATAAAGGAAAGATGTATTTCTGTCACCTCATCTCCCAGTCTGTAACAAGAACAATTCTTTACTATCAATACAAGCTGGGGGAGGATGTGATAGAAAGCAGCCCTGTGGAAAAAGACTTGGGGGTGCTGATGGGTGAGAAGCTGGACATGAGCAGATGGTGTGAGCTTGCAGCCCGGAAGGTGAATCACATCCTGAGCTGCATCAAAAGCAGCATTGCCAGCAGAGGGAGAGAGACGATTCTCTTTGCTCTGGTGAGACCTCACCTGGAGTACTATGTCCAGCTCTGGAGCCCTCAATATAGGAAGGACATGGAGCTGATGTAGCAAGTCCAGAGGAGAACCACAAAAATGATCAGGAGATTGGAACAGCTCTGCTATAATGACAGACTGAGAGTGCTGGGATTGTTCAGCCTGGAGAAGTGAAGGTTCTGGGGAGACCTAAAAGCAGCCTTCCAGTACCTGAAGGGGGCCTACAGGAAGGATGGAGAGAGACTGTTTATAGAGGCAATGGCTTCAAACTAGAGAAGAGCAGATTTAGATTAGGTGTTAGGAACAGGTATGTTCTTTACTATGAGGGTGGTGGAACACTGCAACGGGTTGCCCAGGGAGAGGTGTTTGGGGCCCCATCCTGGAGATAATCAAGGTGAGGCACAAAAGGGCTCTGAGCAACCTGGTGTGATGGTTTGGGAATTACATGCACCCTACCCCAAATTCAACAAACTAGGCTCAGTCGGCTGGAAGTTAAGGAAGCTATATTTACAGCTTAGCACAATTTACAAGCATATATAAAAAAATATTTACAGTGATATACAAGTTAAAAAATAATACAGAAACACAAAATCCCTCACAAAACAGTCAGATTGCCAGGAGGCTCCCAACCCAAACCTCTTCCCTCCTCTCCCAATTTTCCTTCCTTCAGAAAAAAACCAGATAAATCCCCGTATATGTCACATGATAAATCTGGAGACATCTAAGGTGAGATGTCAAAAAGACAACAAGGAGGTTGGAGGAGAAAAGGTTAGCTGGGATTAAAGAATTAAGGCAGATGCAACCACACAGACCTCAGAGAGAGAAGGAGAAGCAAGTGATAACTAACTGAGAAGTATGTGAGGAGTGTCTTATCTTATATTTTGACTACTGGTGTTTCTCAGCAGAAGATTGAGTGATACAGGTCACTCTTTTCTCCTCACAGCCAAAGATTTAATTTCTCTCAGTAAAATATTCCAATTAGCCTCAAACTAGCACACCTGGTCTAGTCCAGGATGTCCTTGCTGACTGCAGTGAGAGTTGGACTAGATGAACTTTGGAGATCCATTCCAGCCTGGACCAGTCTGTGATTAGCTATTTTAATTTCTTAATATCTTGACTTGTAATAACATAGGGGTTTATATACCAACACTGTACATTCTTCTTTGTTTGCTTTCTGCTTCCTAAACCAGGTAAAAATACTAAATCAGGAAATGAACATAGGAGACCGCTTTTATCCAACTGCAGCGTAGACAGTGAACTTCTCGGTAAGTTGTTCTCATTTCACAAATAGCATTTGAAGATTCATTTAAGTAGCTTATCTCTTTTGTTCCATTGGTTTCTGGTTGTCACTTACACGGGAAAAAGATTCTTAAAGACTGAAGGATCCTTTTTTTTTTTTTTATTAAAAGTTTATCTCAGTCTTCAAATGGTAAAACTTTTGTATTGATGAATCAGATTGTTACAGATGACCAAGTTAGTCGGAAAAGCAACAGACGTGACAGTTCAAGGCGCTAGCTTTATTTACTTCTTCAAGACACTACACTCAACTCCTTAATGAATCCATAATGCTTAAGCATAAAATAAGTGTGTCCAAAATATTTGCTGTGCTATTGGAAACTTTTGTTTCTGTTTTTCTGTTCCTTTAGTAGCTTCATTGAAGATAAATGTGGTAACATCCACAACCGGAAAGTACAACCAGAGTAAGATGAGAATAAGTGCTGGTGATATACTTCTGTGTAGTACACTTCAATAGGAAATTCTGGAGACTCAAATACTTGTTTCTTTTTGAGATGGAGAGTAGATTTACTATGAATTTTAGTTTATTATCCGACCTCCTCTTTTCTAGGTCTGAATCAAGTTATGGATGATGACATACCTGGGTTTGACTGTAGGCAAAGAGCAGCATCTCAAGTTGCGGCACATGAGAAGTCGTTAACCATTGACAGTGATGACAGAGAGCATGCTACTGACTCTGACCCAGAGGCTATACCCAGTAGGTTCTTCTCTATAAAAGGCCTCCTCTTAGATGGACTTTGAATGTGATTCCTTACATCTAGTTTATCTTTCCAGTGAGATGGATAATGCTTGTATCTTTCCTCCCCTTCTTACTGAAGCATTTTCTTTTAATACTAGTGGCACCTCACTTGCACTTTGACAGTAAATCTAAGCATTGGAGCTTATTCATACACATCCTCCAAACTGGTAGCAGTTACACTGCATTTGTTGCAGTATGTCAGAACAAACTTCTACCCTCCTTGTCCCATAAAGTTTAATCTCTTAATTTGGGGAGCCCCTGTTAATTTTTCCAGTTGTTGTCTGGGGTTTGCATTTGGTGACTCAGGAATAGTGTCAGTTGTTAGCACTTTGAGTATTGGCTTTGTTTAACTTTATTTTTAAGAAGTAGTCACCCTTGCCTCCTTCTTTGCTCCAGTTTTCAATTCTTAAAAAAATGTGCTGCATCCAATTCAGAGATGCCAGCCTAGCCTCATACTCTGCTTCTAGTAGCAGCGTAGTATTGAATGCCTGCAAAGTGTAAGAAATGTCTCTCGTTCTCCAGTGGTTAATGTCTGTATCCATTCTTTTATTTCTTACTGGATGGTTAATTGAAAATATTTCTAGAATTGACAGAGAAATAAAATATCGGGAGAATAATACAGGTGTTCCTATTGATAGAGAGCTATTTTCAACATCTGGTAATATCTGAGATTTTATAAAATGTTTTTTGACTGCTGAAATGCAACATAGTGTTTTCTACTTTATGCAGCCATGAATAGGAATATGTAAAAATTAAACTTTTTAATCTTGCAGATGTGGAATATTGGTAGTTCTGTTCAAATTGTCGTTGTATGCAGTTTATATTAGAACATTTTATTATTCAAGTACAGAGCAAGAATTCTGTAGATACAGAATATTTTAAGGAGGCCTTTTTGTCCTCCATTCAGCATATAAAAATGTGCAAATTTGTTTCACTGTATCCTTAAGATACCCAGGTTTTTTTATGTCCAGTATATGAATAGAAGATCCTGAAATAATAGTAAGTTGTATTTCTTTGCTCTAGGTGAGGAGTCAGAAGAAGATTCTGCTTATAGTGAGGGTGATGATGAAGACTTTGCTGTTAAAAAGAAAAAAGCTAAAGGAAATAAAAAGAAAACCAGGGAAAAGATGCCAATAGAAAGAGAAAAGAAAACTCCCAAGGCCAAGATTAATAGTACAGGTATGGTCGTACTATGAATTTGAATTTATAATGTAAGTCTCTTATTTTTGCTGAAGGAATAGATACATTTGGCTGACAAGCTGTGGAGGGCTATGATGACAGTGACTATATGCAGAGTAAAGGGAGGAGAGATGGAAAAAGTCCTGAAAGAAAAAAATGCTTTATAATAAACTAAAACGATTTACAATAGAAGTAGACAGAAGTGAATAGAAGTTTGTTGTTTGGGTTTTTTTATATATAACTCTATCTTTCAAGAAAAGGATAAATAGCAAGGAGTGATCAGATGATTTATTTCTTTAAATTATAATCTCTGAGCCTCTTCTTGCAGTTGTGTTTATTAGTTTTTAATTCAAGGATAGGTAAACAATGCCAGTTCTACTAACCACTTGGTAGAAAACATGAAATATGCCTGCCTTCAGAGTTAATTGTTTACTGTGCCACTAACACAATTTCCCTGTAAGTAGCTTAAGACGATTCTTACCACAATGTTAATCTTGTGTCTGAAGAAGTAATGCATTCTAATTTCAGGCTTCAGTTATGTGTAACGTAGCTTAAAATTAGTTTCAGTTACAACAAGGAATTGTTTGCTTTG
This sequence comes from Psilopogon haemacephalus, assembly GCA_013396835.1. Classification (NCBI taxonomy): domain Eukaryota; kingdom Metazoa; phylum Chordata; class Aves; order Piciformes; family Megalaimidae; genus Psilopogon; species Psilopogon haemacephalus. The sequence continues at coordinate 225,990 of VWZI01015466.1, forward strand.
TCTAGCTGACAGAGGAATCTTCCTTTAGAAGTTTTCTTTTTGGCACATCTTCAGGAAGAAATTGTTACACTGCTTATTTTCAAACCAAGGTTGAAATTGCAGAGTATAACAAGAACTGACTGCTTAAATTTATGGCAATCTAGTAACATCCCCATTGTTTCACTCAGTGCAGGGAGCGCACCCTGTACCATGATCTTATGCAGTCAGATGACTTTTCTGCTAAGGAGTATCTTTCTAAAGTCACTTTATTTTCCAACTAAGTATCACCTCTGGCTTCTCCTTCACTGATCACAGAACAAAAATCCGAGCCAACACAAAAGATAACCAGTTCTTCACAACCAGTTGGGAGGCCTCTACATACATCAAGTCCAGTAACAGACAAGAAACCTAGATGGACACCCCCAGGTACATGTACAATTGTGACTATAAACAGATACAAGACATGAGTTTTTAGCAATCTTTCCTAAAAGCAAACAAACAAATAAGTAGTGTTTCAGAAAAGTGACTGCCCTTTTGTGGTGAAAGATGTCCTTTGGCAGTAGATTTAAAAGGAGAAAGGAAAGAAAACAAATCTTTGTGCTTCTTTTCCTCTTATCTCTTAACTCATTTCCTCTCACCTTCTTTACTTTTTTCATCTTACCTCCTTAACTCCTTTATGTGGGGAAGTTAATGAAATATTTTCCATTGTGCATCAAATCTTAAGCAAGAGGTTGTCTTGTGACTGTTTCTGTCTTCCTAAGAGCTTTATTTATGTCTTGTATTTGCTACATTATTATATATTGTAAAGAAATGAAATTAGAAAATATATTGGAATGCTTCAACTGCTCTAATACAGCAAATGTGTGCAAACTTAATTTTCTTAAGGTGTTTGTGCATGCATCTGCTGATTCCTGTCTCTGATTTTGCTTTGTGTTTAATCTTCTGTACACTTTCTGTTCAGCTCCTTTCTTCCAAGCCACTTTTTCCCACTTGGAATTTTGTATAGGTGTGTGATTCTTTGTGCAGTGTCCAAGAGTACACTGGGAAGAGATTTTATGTTTTTACCCAGTGTCGCTCCAGTGTGTTGCTGGTTAACTAAAACTTTGCACCATCACTGCTGCCTTGTCTCCCAAACAGACTGATTCTCAGTGAGTATACTAGTTTCCTTGTGCTTCTGTGGTGTCTTGTTCATACCTTTTTCCATTATCTGTAAAATACATTTTTTGTTCTGATGTGAAAACTATAAAAAGAAAACAGTATTTTTTTTCTTTTTTAATCTTCTTACACCTTCTTTTTTGTTTGAAAATTATTTTCAGCTGCATCAGGAAGCAGTAATAACCCTATGAAACACATTTCAGTTAAGTCACCTACTCAGTGTCTTAGACTCGGCCTCTCCAGACTAGCAAGAGTCAAACCACTGCATCCCAGTGCTACCAGCAGTTAAGTGGCAAGTGGCAAGGTGCCACCTGGAGGAAAGGACTTCAGAAAGTGTTTCACTCCAGACTAGCAAGAGTCTAACCACTTCATACCAGTGCTACCAGCAGTTAAGTAACAAGTGACAAGGTGCCACCTGGAGGAAAGGACTTTAGAAAGTGTTTTGCTTCCAAATAGATGGTGAGCAGCAAAAGCTTTGTGGCATTATCCATTTAGGAGGACTGTTATGTACATGTTTAATACTATAATGAGTTTTTATTCTGCAAAGTGCTAGGCATCATTAAGTGCTACTCCATAATATTATTATTTAATCCAGGTGACATTATACTCAGATATGTTTATGGTAGTTTTCATTTGCTGATATTTAAACTTGGCATCAAAACAGTCTAGACAGCACTATGTCAGCTGTAGATCAACATCTCAGATGGATTCTTAACACAAATAAAAGTTACTGCTTACAAATATTTCTTGCAAGAGTTAACATTTCCTGTAAAGTTTGTTCCTGGTCTCTCAAAATCTGTTCACGTTTGCGTATCACACATGTAGATTTTGATGATTTTTAAAATGTATTATATAGAGAAATGGGGTTTTTTTAGAATGTTGTATTTTGTAAAACTAAAATTATCTATGTAATTAAATTAATTCTATTAATTGATTTTACCAATTTTGAAAGTCATTTCTAAACTTCTGACTACCAGCTGACAAATATTTTTATGTGTGCATGCTCTTACTGGAAGACTGCAGCACTTTAAGGTTCAGACAGTGAGGGTTTTGCTTTGAGCTCCTCAGTCTTGCCTGAGGACTGTGATATACCGTGTTAATCTCCTGCCTGACTTGGTAATGTCTTTTAATTTCAGGCTTGACTTAAAAACATAAAATTCAGTTTAAAATTAATTGTGGTTACAACAAGGAGTGGTTTGCTTTGTGCATCTGGCAGAAGAATTTTCCCTTGGAAATTCCTTATCTGGTACATCTTCAAGAAGATATTGTTACACTGTTAGTGGAACTGTTAGTGCATTTTGTAGTGTTGCATGGTATTTAGTGAGTAATGAGACTAAATTTTCAAATGTATTGGTCCACAATGTAAATAATTTCCTGTCTAATCTGATATTGATGACACAGCAAATGCATTTCTCCCCTCTATCATTTAAGGGATCTGATCACAACTGAGTGAACTGCATTAACAGAGCTATGGCATGACAAATTACCTTCTAACTATAGTATTCACATTCATAAAACTAATAAATACATATTTGTTAAGACAAACGTGCTGACTGCCTTATGGAAGGAATGAGAAGGAATCTGGAGGTGAAAACCTGTTTCTCAGAAACAAAAGTGAAGCAGGAGGAAAAGGAAGTATCCAAGAATAATGTCTGTGGTAACTAGTGTGTAATACCTGTGTTGGGTTACTCCTTCCCCTGATTCTTTTCTTCTGTGCATACTTACACATCCCGTTTCTCTGTCATATAGTGGATAACCAGCTGCAGCAAAATGAGAAACTCGAGTTGTGGGCCCCAGCGTGGCTCCTTGCACCATCCCATTCCATTGCCTTTGCATTGTTGCTTAAGTCCTTTTCTTTCCACTAGGAGTGGTCATGCTGAAAAACGGGTCCTTCACTGCATTGCAGGTCTCATTGTACTAAACTGGCAGTAATTGTTTTGCTTTTATCTTGTTGTTTGTTTTCTTTTTCAGGAATAAATATAAATTTCATGTGATTTTGCATTTTCTTGCTACTTGGGTATATATGTATCATTGCAAAATATTTTCTCAATGTGGTGCTTCAGGAAAATAACTTTTGCCTCATTCTCCTTTCATTCTATTTTTTTTTCCTACTCAAAACATACTCTGCTCTTGTGAGACCCCACCTGAAATACTGCACCTGGTTCTGGTATGTCCACCACCAGAACGACACAGAGCTGTTGGAACGAGGCCAGAGGAGGGCTACATAAATGATGCTAGGGCTGGAGCACTTCTGCTGTGAGGATAGGCTGAGGGAGTGGGGGTTGTTTAGCCTAGAGAAGAGAAGACTTCTAGGGGGGAAACCTTAGAGCTGCCTTTCAATACCTGAAGGGATTTTAGAGCCACCTACCAGCACCTGAAGAGGTCCTACAGGAAGGCTGGAGAGGGACTTTTCATAAGGGTGTCTAGCAATAAGACAAAAGGGGAATGGTTTTACATTGAGAGAAAGTAGGTTCAGACTGGGTCTTAGGGAAAAGTTCTTCAGTACAAGGGTGGTGAGACTGTGGAATGTGTTGCCCAGGGAAGTTGTGGCTGCTTCCTCCCTGGGTGTGTTCAAGGCCAGGTTGGATGAGGCCTTGAGCAGCCAAGTGTAGTTGAGAGGTGTCCATGCTCATGGTGGGACGGTTGGAGTAAGATGCTCTCTAAGGTCCCTTCTGACCTAAGCCATTCTATGAATCTATGAATGCGCTCTTTAGTTTTCCACAGAGGGACTGGATGTCATTGCCAATGATGCACTCTCTCTAATCAGGTAAATGTAATCTGGCTTTCATGCTTTTTGTTATTTCCACATTCTTTTACCTAACAGACCAGTAACATGTCAGTGCAAACCATAAATTTTAAAAGCCAGTGTTACCATGTCCTGTGATCCTCTGTGCAGAAGCCTGTTCTTTGCATTTTTGGTTTGTCCTGCTACTTCAAAAAGTTACTGGTCCACTCGTGTGGCATCATTCTCTTGAGAGGAAGCCCATAAGCTGTAAATAAAACAGCTCTTCTATTAAGGCTGTTACTATTGTGTTGAATTTTTCACTCCTCGAACAGTATTCACCATGCTCTTGTACATTTTAAACAAGAACTTGGAGCATATGTTGTTGCCCTACATTTAGGATATTGAAAATCTAAAATTTCATTTTATAAATCACTCCCCTCATTTGTTTTTGTTTTAGTTGCTTTGCAGTCTATCTCTAATTTCTGAAGAGTGGAAAATGAGTTTTCCCCAGCCTTAACTGACTAAGAACTTAAAAGCACCTGGAGCTTGACTCACTGCGTAAAAGTCAGGATCTACATATTTCTTTTAGAAATACGTAGTGGACCGCATCTCAGCAGAAGCATTAAGACAGGCAGACACACATTTCATGGGAAGGCCAACAGGAGCTTGTAGCAGTGTTGGAGACCAACGTTAGAGGGCAGCAAGTTAAATTATTCCAGAACTGCAGAGCTGTGTGGTTCGCAGTTGGATTTGCAGAGAGCTGGGTGGTATGTGAGCAGCAGAGGATGTGACAGAAATAACGTACTACCATGAGATCAGAGAAAGCATAAAAGCAGGCAGTGAGAGAGCATTAGATGGTAGCTGGCATCATGGTTGGAAAGCTGCAACTTGGAGAGGGTCCTGGAGGTATTGGTTGATAGTCAACTGAATATGAGTCAGCAGTGTGCCCAGGTGGCAAACAAAGCTAATGGCATCCTGGCTTGGGCTAGAAACCCTGTGGCCAGCAGGGATAGGAGGTAATCATCCACCTGTGCTCAGCACTGGTGAGGCCACACCTCGAGTGTTGTGTCCAGTTCTGGGCCACTCACTGCAGAAAGGACATTGAGGGGCTGGAAAGTGTCCAGAGAAGGGCAATGAGGCTGGAGAAGCACCTGGAGCACCTGGGCAGTGAGGAGCATCTGAAGGAGCTGGGGGTGTTCAGTCTGGAGAAGAGCAGCCTGAGGAGAGACCTCATTGCTCTCTACAACTATCTGAAGGGAGGTTGGAGCAAGGAGGTGGCAGCCTCTTCTCTCCTTGGTGTCAAGTGACAGAACCAGAAGAAATGGTTCCAAACTGTGTTGGGAGGTTCAGGATGGATATTAGGAAATATTTCTTCACAGAGAGGGTTCTCAAATATTGGAATGGTCTGCCCAGGCCAGTGGTGGAGTTACCATCCCTGGAGGTGTTCAAGCAGCCTGTGGACTTGGTGCTTAGGGTCATGGTTTAGTGTTGATCCCTCAGTGCTGGGTCAAGGGTTAGGCTGAGGTCTCTTCCAACCAGATATATTCTGTGATTCTGTAGTTAGCTGTATTTCAGGTCTGCTGTGGATGTTTTTGAATGTGTGTAGTATTTTGGCAGAAAGCAAGAATGGCAACACTCAGATATTTGTACTGCACTTGCACCCACAGTGACTGCTGCTTATCTGCTATCAACAGCCTTGCATTTGATTATCCAGTGACAGCAAAACTTAGAAAAGAGAAATTTTACTCTAATTCCTATAGAAAAAAAATATGTGCTATGTAGGCGGCTGGGATTATTCAGCCACAAGAAGAGGAGGCTTAGGGGAGACCTAATAGCAGCCTTCCAGTATGTGAAGGTGACCTACAAGAAGGCTGCAGAGGGACTGTTTGCAAAGGCCTGCAGTGACTGCATGAGGGGCAATGGTTTGAAATTAAAGAAAAGCAGATTTAGAACGAATGTTAGGAAAAAGTTCTCCACCATGAGGGTGATCAAACACTGGAACAGGTTGCCCAGGGATGTAGTTGAGGCCCCATCCCTGGAGATGTTCTAGGTCAGGCTGGACAAGACTCTGAAAAACATGAGCTAGTGAAGGATGTCTCTGCTGACTGCAGGGGGGTTGGACAAGCTGACCTTTGGAGGTCCCTTCCAACTGAAGCCATTCTATGATGGCTTGAATTTATATGAAGGCATTGACTTTCTAGAGGACTTGATGTATGCTAAAGCTCCGTATCTGTGTGTACAAAGACCTAGCAGATTCATCTGCCTGTGATTTTAGTCATGTCTAGTTCTTTTGTAGGAGTTGGAACTCAATCCATTCCAAAAAAACACTCTCTCTGTGTTCACATGGCTATGCAGAAGTAACCATGAAGCCACTGGCAGCTTTGAAGAAGCAGACCAGCTGGTATGCTTGAGATGAAGATCAGTAAGTGAACGCTTCTGAGCCCACTTTCCTGTCATGTTGATGGGCCTTAGTGCTCTTGTGCCTTGCCTGGCTGCTCCCACCCCTTCCATCTGCCCTTCTGGCAGATTCCTGCAGGCAGTGTTGGGCAGACAACACTTCTACAAGTGTGCTCATAAAGCAAAGGCAGATGATATGTGTTTGCTCAGAGCGGTCTGAATTTAGCCTACCTGCAGGGGAGATGGAGATGTGGAGAGCTACCAGAGTTCCTGGGGACATCTAAATCATCAAGATACAGATAGAGCATTCAATAGTTTTGAAACTGTCATTTAAGAGAAAATCATTGTCTGTGTGTGAGATATTTTCCAGTCTTGATTTATGTGGCTTTGCATAGAAAGTCTGTTCCTCTTCATGTATCACTGTTGTGGTCTGTATCTTCATTAGCCCCAGTGAGTTTGTATTAAAAAAATAAGTGATGATAAAATACGTGTTTTCTTCTGAAGTATGCACACTTTGGAACATGAGGGAGCTTGTCTCTAAAGAGATCAGCTGCAGCTTCCTCTCTTTTTTTTTTTTTTTCTTTTTCTCATTTGCTTTGATTTATCTTTCTTGCCAAATAGATTTGGAGGCAGATTTTTCCAGCTGCTCCTGAAAGAGTGGGGAAGTATGGTACTAAAGTGAAGTGAACCGTTCTGTGCTTCACACATCACAGCCAACTTGTTTCTTAGCAGGAACTGTACCTAACTCCTAAATTTTGATCCATGTTCTTCCTGAGATGTGTTAGCCAGCACATACTGCAGTAGCTTATCTGTAACTCTTCATGCTTTCTTCTGAAAAAGGAGATAGGCTGAGAGAGTTTGGGCTGTTCAGTCTGTAGAGAAGGCTCCAAGGAGACCTTATTGTGACCTTCCAGTATCTGAAGGGGACCTAGAGGAAGGCTGGTGTGGGACTTCTTATGGTATAGGTTAGTGACAGGACTGGGAGGAATAGAGAAAATTTAGAAGTGGGTAGATTCAAACTGGATGTTAGGAAGAAATTCTTCAGCATGAGGGTGGTGAGACACTGGAACAGGTTGCCTAGGGAGCTGGTAGAAGCCCCATCCTTGGAAGTTGTTAAGGCCAGGCTGGATGTGGCTCTGAGCAACCTGATCTAATGTGAGGTCTCCCTCTCTATTCTGCCCTAGTGAGATCACACCTGGAATACTGTATCCAGCTCTGGGCTCCCCACTTCAAGAGAGGGAGGGACCTGTAGGAGAGAGTCCAGAGGAGGGTCCTGTTCAAGTCTCCTAACATCCTTGTGGCTCTTTTCCATGTAATGTTTTATGTAACTAATCCGAGGTATGTTTCTGTAGCAGCACTTCTTCTAAGAGGCTTTCTCCTATCCTCAGTTATCTGTTTTCATTACTATAGCAGAAACCTTAAGTTTTTACATACCTTTCAATCTTTCTCTGGCAAATCTCATCGAGACTGGCCACAAGTGTGAAAGGTATGGGAAAGGAATGACAGACTGGCATCTCATACTGAATAAAGCTAGTTTTAACTCTGGTACAAAACAAGACACATGTAAAGGATTAGCTTCTCATGAGGGTGGTCTGAACCTGTGTGGCAGGGCAGGGCACTGCCCCACTATAGGTTTAAATGAGGTGCGAACTGTGGCAGGGCGAGGCGCTGCCCCACAGGAGGTTTGAATGGGGTATGAACTTTGGCAGGGCATACCCCAGTCCACTGCTCCACCAGAGGTGTGAATGGGGCAGGAAACGGTCTTCCTCCCTCCCCACCTCTGTCACCGGAGGCTTAGTACAATAGGTGTGAAGTGCCTTCTCCCACCCTCTGTGGGCTTGAACAGGGAGGCAACAAATCACCTCAGTATATATATGGCAGCTGGACAGATTGCAGCAGGACTTGCTTGGACCTTCACTGGGACCTGCACTCAGACCTGCACCGGGACCTGAATGGACCCGAACACGGACCTGGAGACACGAACCTCGCACGGACTTTGAGCCGGACCTTGAGGAGCATCCTGGCTTCTTGCTGCAGGACCTGCCTCTAACGGTAAACTGCAGCCATTTGTGGAAACACCGCGGAACACCCTTGGCTTTCCTCTGCCTTGCTTCACGATCCTGGCTTCGTGAAAGCTGTGCCTACAGCGATCTTGGACTCCGGCAGGCACTGGACTCTGGACACTGCCGTGAAAGAGACAGTCTCCCATCTGTAAGTAGGGCAAAGCTGTTTCATGCCCAAACCTTTCCATTTTTCTGATTTTTCCTGAATTATAAGAAAAGGCATCCTTGTGAAGACTTTTCCCAACCGAATTAGGACCCAGACTTAAACCAATTTACACACAGATTGCGGGTGGGGCTTTTGGAAATTATAAAAGCTACATAATTTATAATTTCTGCCTCTTCAATTGCCCACAATCAATACAACCTGACCCCAGGTGCAATGCTTAGCCCACTCCCACTTCCTGTTGTAACCCCCATAAAGATGAAGTTCTTGCTTCTTTCTCCTCTCTCTCTCTCTCTCTGCCTGTCTCACCAGCCAGCAGCATCCTGGTTTCTGCTGCTCTTGCTTTGCCACGTGTCTCTAGCCAAACACATGGTGGGATCATCCACCTCTATCTACTTCTGGTTCTATATATATTTAGTATTTTGTTTCCATTCCCTATATCTTTGTGTCTCCACTTAACTACAATACTTTTTATTTATTATTAAAGTTTTTTCTCTTCCAAATCCAATTGAGACTATTCTTAGGGTGTTTATACCCTTTTTCACTCTACATCTAATTCCTTTCTTTCAAAGTGGGGAGAGGGGAAGGCATCCTATAATCATATTGTTCTCTTACACTTTGGGCTATGGGAAGCTTAACTAGAACCAATACAACAGAGTTTGAGCTACTCTGACATAAAAGACTGTTAATGGGATTTGAGTTCTATTCCATTTTCCTTGTCAGGGATTCAGACATTTCCTCCGTGCTCATTTGGTGCTTCTCCAAATGTTTCACAGATTCATTCCTGTCATTATAAATCTTTACAAGTGAGCAGAAAGAAACAGCTAAACAGAGAGGAGCTCAGCCTAAGTACGGAGACCCAGCCAGCACCCATGGGGGATGTGACATTGATCATCAACTCTCTACCCTACATAACCAGGGAGGCAATAGGACCTCCAGCCTTTGATCCCCTCCACCATTCACTTGGAGTGCACCCTGGAGACCAGTGATAACAGGAGAAGAATCCCTCTGCTCAGTTGGGCACAGCCTGGGACTAGTGCTTTTCCTGGGACCATTATAAAGGGGAGTAGGCAGAGAGGGCAGTGGTCACACCTGGAGTGGGAGGAGACTTCAACAGAACCCAGGTGTTTGGGCAAAAGAAGAATCACAAAGAATCACAGAATGTTAGGGGCTGGAAGGGACCTTAAAACGGCAAATCACTCTTTCTGTGAAGAGCTGCTTCCTAACATCCAGCCTAAACCTTCCCTGGCGCACCTTGAGACTGTGTCCCCTCATTTTGTCACTGGTAGCCTGGGACACAGGGTAGGAAAATCAGTGCTATTGTCCATAGTGTAACCTCACAGGTCAGCACGACCTGTGGGTGTATTGTAAGCAGAGATACTGCAATATTACAGCCACAAAGCTCTTTAGATTGGGAGGCACCTCTTGAAACCATTTACTTCGACCCCAATTACCCTCTCTCCCATAACATGTAATGGATAAAGAAACAGTTGTGCTTTGAAATCTCCCTAATATTCTGTGTGATTATAATGTGTGTGAAGAGTATTATGTAAGTATTTTCCCCAAACAAAAGTTTTTTTTATAAAAGACACATTTCTTCCTGAATGCCAGCAGGCCATAGAGTGTAATGCATTGTTCCTTTCCAAAGAGAAAGTGAGGCAAAATAGCTACTGAGTCCAGTGCTGTTTAACATCTTTGTTGGTGGCACCAAGTGCACCCTCAGCAACTTTGCTGGTGACATGAAGCTGTGTGTTCTGCAGTGAGCTTACTTGAGGCAGGGATGCCATCCAGAAGGATCTTGACAGGCTTGAGAAGTGAGTCAGTGCCAACTGCATGGGGTTTAACAAGGAAAAGTGCAAGGTCCTGCATCTGGGTCAGACCAATTGCCAGCACAGATCCAGGCTGGGTGCAGAGTGGGTTGAGAGTAGCTTTGAAAAAAAGAGACTTGGGGGTGTTTGGTTGATGAGAAGCTCCCCATAAGCCAGCAGTGCACTCATGCAGCCTGGAAGGCAAATCATGTGCTGGGCTGCAGCAAGAGAACGTGGCCAGCAAGGCAAAAGTGGGGATTCTGCCCCTTGACTCTGCTGAGACTCCATCTTGAATAGTATGTCCAGTTCTGGTGTCCTTATCACCATAAGGACACAGAGCTGGTAAAGAGAGAGTCCAGAGGAGCATCACAGAGAAGATTCAAGGGCTGGAACATCTCTGATATGAGGATAGGATGAGGGAGATGAGGGTGTTCAGCCTGGGAAAGAGAAGACTCCAGGGAGACCTTTGAGCTGCCTTCCAATACCTGAAGGGATCCTACAGTAAGGTTGGAGAGAGACTTTTTGTAAGGGTGTCTAGCAATAGGACTAGTGTGGATGTTTTTAAGCTGAGGGAGAGTAGTTTCAGATTGAATTTTAGGAAGAAGTTCTTCAGTCCAGGCTGGTGAGACTCTGGAATATGTTGCCCAGTGAGGTTGTGGATGCCTCCTCCCTGGATGTGTTCACGGCCATGTCGAATGAAGCCTTTTGCAGCTGAGTCTAGTTGAGAGGCATCTCTGCCCATTGTGGTGAGGCTGGAGTAGATGACTTCTGAGGTCCCTTCCAACCTGAGCCATTCTGTGATCCTATAAAACTAATAGTAATAATACATATTTGCCAGATACAGGTCTTCTTTAATTCAGGGAGATTAGTGTATTAAAATTCAGCATGTGTGCTGAGGTTGTGTCAATACCTGAATCTAAAAAAGACTGTAAGCACCTTTGAAATTTATAGATTTATACTCTTTATATGCTTCAGATTGAGTGTGTGCTGAAATACTTTACTGAATCTGTCACAGACTGCTGATGAGGTCATGTCTCCGCCACAGAGGTGTTGCTTTAAGCACAGATTATTCCAGTCAGAGTTGGCTACTCAATTTAGTAATAGCATGTGAAATGCAGACTGCAATCTGAATCCCAGGGCTTTCCAGTAGTGTCCAGGCACTGAGAAAAGTCTTGATAGGCCAATGGTTGCCAGCCAGTGATGCACAACATCATAGATGGATCAAGGAGGTCTGCCAACCTTCATCAATGATTGCACTGGGTTGGACAGTACCATCAAAGGCTATATAACCCCGCTGCAGTCAGCAGGGACACCTCCAACTGGACCAGGCTGTCCAGGGCCACATCAAGTATGATCTTGAACATCTTGAGGGATGAGGCCTCAACCACATCTCTCAACAATTTGTTTCAGTATTTAACCACTAACTATAAAGAACTTCCTCCTTATGTCCAACCTAAATCTGCTCTGCTCCAGTTTCAAACCACCACCCCTTGTCTTTTCTCTACAAGCACTTCTAACTAGTCCTTCCCCAGCCTTCCTGTAGGTCCCCTTCAGATATTGAAATGTAGCTATAAATATCCTCCATATTGTTGTTTTTGACTGCCTTTGTCATTGTACCCCCCACAACTTATACACCTATCTATCTGCCTCATGTACCCATTGTATTCTATATTCCCTCCCATCATTTTGAGGTTAAGCTTATTAATATTTTGACTATTTGTTCCTGCTGCAAGCATTTGTGTTGCCAATGAAATATCTAAAAGGCTGTCAAGGCACACAGAGGATTAAAATTTAAGCAGAGGCAGGACTACCTAAAAGTAGAATGCAAGCACTTTTGAGAGCTAAGAGAGAGCTGTGAGTGAAATGCTTGGGGGCACTTTTAGTATTCTCAGTAAAACTCTGAATTACCTTTAAATTACCTTCCTTAGATGCTTTATAGCAGGAGATCTAAAGCTCTGTCTTTGAAAAAGAGGAAAGGGAAATACAAAAAGGAAGAAAGAAAATACAGCAAATGATGCACCTCAATGTGCCTCAAGGGATGATTTTGCAACTGTGCTGAGCCTAATTGCTGAACATGTTGTGCTTGTGCTAAGTCCTCAAAGGTTTCCTAGCAAGTCAGCAAAGATGCTGCTGTTCACAGCTCAGTTTGATATTATTTGGTTTGTGTCAATGCTGTGGTAAACCAACAGATGATTTGATTCCAGAAAGCCATCAATCAGCCCATGCTGTCATTTGTAGAGGGGCACCAGTGTGGCTGAGCTGAATTAGACCAACAGCAACATCAGGTTTGAACTGCAAGAAGAGCAATTGAATGGGGACAAGTCTAAAACATGGAGCTCTGTCATTATGGGGAAACAAAAATGCAGTGAGAGCTGCTGTGATTTCAACTCCTTCAGTAACTCCTGTTTACGAATGAGAAGAAATAGAAGAATCCAGCCTCAGGTAATAGTGTTTGTTTTTGCTGTTGATGTTTGTGTGCAGTTCTGACAGACCTGTTGGGGAAAAAAAAAGGAAAAGGACTAGCAGAAAACAGAAAGAGTTGAGTTTGATCAGCTGGGCAATCTGCCACAAATTAATTTAAACTAGGTGATCCTGCTTGGGCAGAGATGATCCTTTGAGGTCCCTTTCAATCCCTAACATTCTGTGATTCTGTGAAATTTGTTTGGAGAAGTAGGATTAAGGCATCATTTTTTAAATGAAAGCATTAGCATTATCAATGCTGCAAAGATGGGAGTCGTTTCCATTTTGAAGTCATACGAGTATCTTCCGGGCTTCTGCATAACACAAGGGAGGTTATTCATCCTCTGTACTCAGCACTGGTTAGGCCACACCTTAAATACTGTGTCCAGTTCTGGGCCCCTCAATTCAAGAGAGATATTGAAGTAGTGGAATGTGTCCAGAGAAGGGTGACAAAACTGGTTAGGGGGCTGGAGCACAGCCCTGTGAGGAGAGGCTGAGGGAGCTGGGGGTGTTTAGCCTGGAGAAGAGGAAGCTCAGGGGTAACCTCATTGCTCTCTACAACTACCTGAAGGGAGGTTGTAGCCAGATGGAGATTGGTCTCTTCTCCCAGGCAACCAGCAACATAACGCAGAGACACAATCTCAAGTTGTGCCAGGGGAGGTATAGGCTGGATATCAGGAGGAAGTTTTTCACAGAGAGAGTGATTTGCCATTGGAATGGGCTGCCCAGGCAGGTGGTGGAGTCGCTGTCCCTGGAGATGTTCAATAAAAGAGTGGATGGGGCACTTGGTGCCATGGTCTAGTTGATTGGATAGGGATTGGATAGGTTGGACTGGATGATCTTGGAGGTCTCTTCCAACCTGGTTGATTCTATGAGTCTATTCTATGATAAATAAATGGTGAGCAAATCATCAGTTTGTGGAATCCTAGCATATGCTAGGACTGCAGAAGACTTGACTGCTGAGGTTTATGTGAGAGGCCTTCTAATTCATTTTAAAATCACAGAATCACTGAATTTTTTTTTTTTCACAGTGAGGGTGACAGAACACTGGAACAGGCTGCCCAGGGGGATTGTGGAATCTCCATCTCTGGAGATATTTAAAACGCACCTGGATACGTTCCTGTGTGATCTGGTATCCTGCTCTGGCAGGAGGGTTGGACTGGATGATCTATCAAGGTCCCTTCCAACCCCTTATTCTGTGACCCTGTAAACTATGTCACTCTGCACCACATCTCTGCCTCTTTGAAACACCTCAAGGGATGGGGATTCAAACACCTCCCCAGGGAAGCCCATTCCAGGATTTGAGAACCCTTTCAGTCAAGAAGTTTCTTCTAATGTCCAGCCTAAAACTCCCCTGGTGCAACTTGGGGCCATTTCCTCTCCTATCACTTGTTCCTAGGATAAGGAGACTGACCTCAACCTGGCTCCAACCTCCTTCCAGGAGGTTCTAGATAACTTCCTTTTTTTCAGAACTAAACACCTCCCTCAACTGCTTCTCAGCAGACCTGTTCTCCAAACCTTTCACCAGTTTTGTTGCCCTTTTCTGGACTCACTCCATCACCTCAATGTCCTACAGGAATGCTGGAAATGGGCTTTTCTTAAAGATGTCTAGTGACAAGAGGAGGGAGTGGTTTAAGCTGAGGGAGAGTAGGTTTAAGCTGGATCTTACGAAGAAGCTCTTCAGTACAAGGGTGGTGGGACTCTGGAATAGGCTGCCCAGATAGGTTGTGGTTGCCTCCTCTGTGGAAGTGTTCAAGACCAAGTTGGATGAGGCCTTGAGTAGCTGAGTTGATAGGTGTCCCTGCCCATGGACCTCCCTGGGTAGCCTGTTCCAGCATTCTGTCACACTCACAGTGAAGAAAATTCCCTGCCCATGGCAGGGAAGTTGGAGTAGGTGATCTCTGAGGTCCTTTCCAACCTAAGCCATTCTGTGGTGATTTTATGATTCTATGACCTTTTCTTGATATGAAAGTTTTGCAAGGATTTTGGGGCTTGATCAGAAAGCTAAAAGTTCTCTTCTGTCGTGATAATGATCTTATTTTTCTGTTGACCTGGTTATTTTTGCTTATGACTTGTCAACATACCTAGAGCTACATTTCATCTGTGCACTCCACTCTATTTAAATGGGCTCACATTGTCCATGCCCAATTTCTGCTTTGTATGTGATTCATTTTCAGTTTGTGAGTTCAAGAATAACCATATTTTCTGTTCTTGGAATAGCCCTATGAACATATTGGTGCTTTAGAAAAACCTGGTCTGAGCATTTCTAGGCTGTCTTTTGTCTGCCCAGCCTGTTTCCTAGAAATCACAGAATGCGAAGGGGCTGAAAAGGACTTAAAAGGCTCATGCAGTCCAATCCCCCTGCAGAGCAGGATCACCTATACCAGATCACACAGGAACACATCCAGGTGGGTTTTGAATATCTCCAGTTAGAGAGACTCCACAACCTCCCTGGGTAGCCTGTTCCAGGGTTGTCACCATCACAGGAAAGAAAATTCCTCCTCATGTTTCCATGGAACTTCCTATGCATCAACTCCCACCCATTGCCCCTTGTTCTGGCATTGGGCATCACCAAGCAGAGCCTGGGTCCATCCTTCTGGCACTCACCTTTTCCATCTTTATACACATGAATGAGGTCACTCCTCCTCTCCAAACTAGAGAGCCCCAGCTCTCTCAGGCTCTCCTCATTCCCTTAAATATCTCTGTGGCTCTGCACTGGACTCTCTGAAGCAGTTCCCTGATGTCCTTCTTGAACTGAGGGGCCCAGAACTGGACACAATATTCCATTTGCAGCCTCACCAGGGCAGAGTAGAGCAGAATGAGAATCTCTGGACCTGCTAACCACAGCCCTTCTAATCCACCCCAGAATGGCATTTGCCCTCCTGGCCATAAGAGCACATTACTGGCTTATGGTCAACCTCTTACCCACTAGGACCCCCAGATCCTTTTCCCCTTTGCTGCCTTCCAGCAGGTCTGTTCCCAATCTATACTGTTCCACAAGGTCGTTCTTTCCCAGGTGCAAGGCTCCATGCTCACCCTTGTTGAATTTCATTACGTTTCTCTCTGTCCACATGAAGATATTGCTAGGGTGCTGGTGTCTTCAGACAATCAAACAACTGTTTGGAAAATCCCTCTGTCCCCAGATATTATTTGAATTCAGTCATTGGCCCTTGCTCAGATGTCAAGAATCATCTCCAACAGCATAGTAATTACACCCTTGGCTACACAATGCTTGAATTTCCTCGTATGTAAAATTGCATTAATGGTTCTGGTAGACCTGGGTGAGACACTGAAAGAGGTTGCCCAGGGAGATGCTAGAAGCCCTGTCCCTAGAGGTCTTTAAGGCCAGGCTGGATGTGGTTTTGAGCAACCTGATCTAGTGTGAGGTGTCCCTGCCCACGGCAGGGGGGTTGGAACTAGATGATCCCTGAGTTCCCTTCCAACTCCAGCGATTCTATAATTCTATGATTCTCATCCGGCTTTTAAGCACTTTTAGAACTGAACAATATTATTAAGTTGGTCTTCTTGTTTGCTAGGAGAAAGAACAGATCCTAACCATGATGGGAGATGTTAACAAACTTTAATTAGCCAATTCCCTAGTAAATTATTTAAATGTCAGAAATCTGACTTTATCATATCCCAAGCTTTTGCACTCTTTGGTGGGAGACGCATTCTAATGATGTCAGAAACTGTGACTGGCTTTTCCATTTCCAACAGATGTGGGAATTTGTTTACCTTGAACACTTAGGCTAAGATGCAATTAATTTTTTTTTCACTCTGGAACACCTGCTCCTTTTCAGGGGAAGTTTTTTAACTTCCTTCACCTCCGGCACTATTCTGCATCACAAAGATGCTGGCAAATTCAAATTTGTAGTTCAGGTTTTGTCCACGTGATGACGACAGCCAGTGATTAGATCCATGAGACATTTATTTACCATTACCCTTAGCTCATTTAATTAAATACTTATAAAAATTTGATTTTTAAAAAATACTATGTTACAAAGTCCATGAATGTTTCCTTCAGACTGAACAGAATTGCTTTGTAATTTACGACTGAAACATTTCATTCATTTTTTTTCACTTCAGTGTATCATGGCTGAAAATTAGTAGTAAACCTGGCAGATTTCTTTTACTCTGAGAGTGTTGTTGAAGAATGTAGGAGAAAACTTTATACAGTTTCTGGTGTTGTCAAAATTTAGTTGGTTCTCTTCAGCTGTGAGAGAAGAATCATCCTAAAAAATGTCTTTATTCCTGCAAGATGTAGCACAGGATATTTGAATGTGTTTACAAGAATGTCTTAAAATAAAATGAGGAGAATGGAAATCATTATGAGGAACGGAAATAAATCAAAGGAAACAAATTTGAGTGAATTCTTCTTAATGGGTGACAGCTGAATGTATGACCAGACCTGGGTTTTGCTCCTTCCTAGGTAAGCTATCCTGAGAAAGTGAATAGTTTCTCAACGAGTTAAGTCAAAGCCTGAAATGGAAAGATATGGATGGGGTACTGTGGAGCTGGCTAAAGCTGTATTAGAAATCTTCTAAAGAAAAGAAGAGTACCAAATGCTATTAGTGTTAGTAGTTATCACAGTACTTCCTTACCTATGTAGTACATAGACATGATACCAACAGTGGACTGCACTGGTAGTTTCCAGCATCAGAATCTATATTTTTGCAGTTAGATGTCACACACTACATTAGTTAAATCCCTTCTTGTGAGCCTTGGTGTAATTACTCAGACAAGCTTGATATAGAATCATAGAAAAGGAAAGGAACTTCCAAAGGTCATCCAGTCCAACACCGTCTGCAGTCAGCAGGGGCATCCTCAACTAGCTCAGGCTGCCTAGAGCCCTGTGGACCCTCATTTTGAGTGTCTCCAGAGATGGGGCCCCAACCACCTCCCTGGGCAATCTGTTCCAATGTTTCACCACCTTCATAGTAAAGAACCTGTTCCTAATATCCAGTATAAATCTGCTGCTCTGTGAGAGAGCTGGAACATAACCAGCTCTGTGTGCTCACACATGCCAATTTGCCTTCATATGCTTGTGTGGGAGTGACTTAAATACATTTACTGCATGTCAGTGCTATTTAATTTCCTTACCAGCACATGGCATCTCTGTGCCTTCCCAGGGTTGAACATGAGAGTCTGTTTGCTTGTTGGCTAGAGAATGAGAAGTTTCTCTTGTATGCAAAATGTAATACTGGAAAGGATTTGTTGACTATATTAGGAAAGAATCCTTTACCAAAGGCTTTTGATACTGTCTCCCACAACATCCTCATAGAAAAGCCCGGGAGATGTGGCACAGTTGGTCTGTGAGGTGGATCAAAACCTGGCTCCACTCCTGGTTCACAGAGTTTTCAACAGCAGCACAGAGTGAAGTTTGTGCCCTGTAGCCAGTGGTGTTCCCCAGGGATCAGTTCTGGGTCCAGCTTTGTACAATATCTTTATCAACAACGAGGATGAGGGCATTGAGTGCACTCTCAGCAAGTTTTATGATGATGGAGGGGGTGGCTGACACCCGTCAGGCTGTGCTGCCATCCAGTGACATCTGGACAGGCTGAGAGCTGGACAAAGGCAAACCTCATGAAGTTCAACAAGGACAAGTGCAGGGTCTTGCATCTGGGGAGGAGTAAAAACAGGCACCTGTATAGATTTGGGGCTGCCCTACTGGAAAGCAGCTATGTGGACAAAGCCCTTGGAGTGCTGGTGGACAGCAAGCTCTGCACGGGTCATCAATTTGCCCTTGTGGCCAAGAGAGCATCCCGGGGTGCATCAGAAAAAATATGTCCAGCAGGGCTAGGGAGGTTCTTCTCTTCCTCTACTCTGCCCTGGTGAGACCACACCTGCAATACTGTGTCCAGTTTTGGGCTCCCCAGTTCAAGAGAGACAGGGACCTACTGGAGGGAGACCAGCAGAGAGCCATGAGGATGCTTGGGGGACTTGAACATCTCCCCTGTGGAGAGAGAGTGAGAGCCTTGGGGCTGTTTAGTCTGGAGAAGAGAAGACTGAGAGCGGATCTGATCAATATGTAGAAGTATCTGAGGGGTGGGTGTCAAGTGGCTGGAGCCAATCTCTTTTTGGTGGTGCACAGCAATAAGACAAGGAGCAATGGATACAAACTGGATGTGTTCAAGGCCAGGCTGGATGAGGTCGAGGTCTTGAGTGACCTGATCTAGTGGGAGGTGTCCCTGCCTGTGGCGGGGGGTTGGAACTAGATGATCTTTGAGGTCTCTTCCAACCCAAACCGTTCTATGATTCTATAGGAAGTTTCACCTCAACATGAGGAGAAGCTTCTTTACGGTGAGGGTGACAGAAGCCTGGAACAGGCTGCCCAAAGAGGTTGTGGAGTCTCCTCTGGAGACTTTCAAAACCTGCCTGGATGCATTCCTGTGTGAACTACCCTAGGTGATCCTGCCTTGGCAGGGAGATTGGACTGGATGATCTCAGGAGTTGCCTTCCAGCCTCTAAGGTTCTGTGATTCTGTGAAAGAGTGATCAGGCACTGGAACAGGCTGACCAGGGAGGTGGTGAAATCATCATGCCTGGAGGTGTTTAAAAAACATGCAGACATAATAATTCAGGACATGGTGACCATGTTGGTGTTGGATTGACAGTTGCACTTGGTGATTCTAAGTGTCTTTTACAACCTTAATGATTCTGTCATTCTGTGACTTGAGAGTTATCACAGAATCACAGAAACATCCAGGCTGTAAAACACCCTTAGGATCACCAAGTCCAACTGATACCCCACTCTGCAAGGTGCACCCTAAACCATATCCCCAAGCACCACATCTGAATGGTTTTTGAACACATTCAGGGGCAGTGACTCAACTACCTCCCTGGGAAAGCTTGGAAGAATGTAAATGCAGTGATGTGCCTTTTAGAGTGGTGCATCTCAGCTATTATATTAGGCAAGTGCATTGAATGGACCACCATGAATACACAACAGTGGTTGTTTGTCCTCTGACCACACTGTGAAAAGTGGTGCTCATTCCAAGCAGCAGCCTTCTAGAACAGCTTCTGTGGGTGAACATGCATTCCTTCTCTGAGAACTGGTTTCTGAGTGAAAGTAGAATTGCTGTGGGTTGTTGACAGATTTAAAACCAGCAGGGAACATGCCAATACTTGGCTGCCTGAAGGAGGAGAGCACACTGCATTTTCAGTCTTAGATGTTCCTCTAGGATGGTGAGGGGATAGGGATGCCTTTATCGGTGCTTTGTCACACATGCACAATACCTAAAAGAGGAAAAGGAAAGACAAGAGATGACAGCTAAGTTCTGTTTCGCTGTGCACTGATGTGAAGAACCACAAAGCAAGATGCTGTAGTTTGGTCCTCAATAAATAATAAATAATGTCCAATGAGAGATCAACCCTTGAGGTATTTATGAATTTATTTTCATTTTCTAGACTAGCAGTCTTGGTGAATAGATTTTTCTCACTGTATAGCAAGGTTAGTGTGACAAATTCTGAAAGGAATAGAAGTTCAAATGATTTTTTTTTGGTTTCACAACCACATGAGCTCAGTGAGAAAGAACAGACTGAGATGGCAAGGAGAGCAGCCAATCCTGTTATATTTGTCTTTCTTATTACTGACTTGCCATGATAAATATGGAAAATTATATTTGGCTAGAAGGAGGCTGAGAAAGGGAACAGATGGCCACCAAAAGAATACTAGGAGCAGCTAATAGTCACTGGCATATTTCCGGCAGAAAAATTTAAATCTGAAGCCAAGCAGAGGCATTATCCATTTTTTTTCTGATCAGAGTACTGTGGATGAAAGGGATCCTGCTATGCTCTGACTAGATGAAGGTGGGATCCCTGAAATGCATTCTCTGAATGGAATAAACAACTTCTATCCTGCAGTTAACAGCTCTTGCAGTTATGCTGACAGAAATAGTTGACAAGGTGGGGAAAACCTTTCTGTTCCTGCTGCGTTTCGAGTGAGTGAGAGTCCATTTGCTGTGGCTTGTTAATATATTGCATGATTTAGCAGCTACGTTGCCTTTTCTCTATGTATTTTACAGGCTTTATTCAGTTTTGAGGACAGAGAGAAGAGAAGTGACCATGTAAATGGGGAAACAATGCAGTTTGTGTGGTCTATATGGAGTTATAAAGCTGAGCATTTAACAATTTCTAACATTTCAATGCACTTTTAATTTCTCTAGTGAAAAGGGTACTGGAAGAAAGAAATAAGCTGGCGTTTTGGAAATGATGATGGTGTGTCAGTTTTTTATTTTGCAGGATGCTGTCTGCTCAGTGCCTAGAACTCTAGACTGCAGATTAGGTAGTGAATGAGGACATGGCTCTGTTTCTCAAGTGACAACTGGAATTAGTAAGATAATGCATGATTTGAAGGGCTGGGATAGCAGGAGATGATAGCCTGAGATTGAAGTGGAACTTTGGAGTGCAGAGAAGGCTCAGTGCTCTGCAAGTAGGACACCAGGAGCAAAACGGAGTAGAATAGTAACAGTTACTGCAGTTTCTCTCTAGAATGCATCTGCCAGGATTAAACTAGTCACATCGGCTCAGCTGTAGATCACATACTAGGTGTGCAAGGTTTTGCTACAGCAAGGAGCTGATGGGTCCATCTGGATCAAGACCATCAAATATGTCACTGTGCGGACTAACTGATCAATCCACTTGCTCCTCATTCAACCATCAGTAGGATCCTTGTAGGCAGTTCAGTTTTTCCACAGATGAAAGATTACCTGCTTGAGGTAACATTATGAGGATTGATTATTTATTGATTTCATGGGGAGTTGAATCAATTGCATAAACAGCACTGAAAACTTGTAAATCCTTACTAAGTGGGTTGTGAGAAAGAGAAACAAAATTAATCACAAATTTCCATGATTAAACAAAGGCACAGTTTTGGGCTAATGGACTGATTTAGCTTTTGCAGTGTAAAAAGAAAAACATCTCAAAAATCTTGTTGGTCTTTCCCCAGTCTGTGGGAATTAAATTGATTTAAAATGCTGGCAGGACATCTTGGAGCTTACTTGCCTGCTTCCTTCGCTCTTGTTGAATTTTAAGGACATTTTGGGAATTGTTCATACTCTATTTGTAAACGCAGCATAGTTTGAAACTTAGATTTAATAATACTGACATCACTGCAGAGCATTTAAAAAAAATCTTGCTACGAAATAAAATGATCATTTTGGAGTGAAGGCTGCAGTCTGTAAAGGCATGAAGGTTTGAAGTCCACTGTTTCTTTCGTTTTCAGGTATGGGTCTTTCATCAATTCCAGAAGCTGAAAAATAAAGCTATCTGGGAGTAAAGCATAGATGAAGCATGGGAAGGCAACCCCATCCACCTGATCTAGTGTGAGGTATCCCTGCACAAGGCAGGAGGGGTTGGAACTAGGTGATCTTTGTGGTTCCTTCCAGCCCTGGTAATTCCATGATTCTAAAATAATAATTATTAGAAGCTG
The DNA here is from genome assembly GCA_013396835.1 of Psilopogon haemacephalus. Taxonomy (NCBI): domain Eukaryota; kingdom Metazoa; phylum Chordata; class Aves; order Piciformes; family Megalaimidae; genus Psilopogon; species Psilopogon haemacephalus. The sequence continues at coordinate 248,169 of VWZI01015466.1, forward strand.
GATTGATATATCTATTAGAGTTAGGAATGTGGGTCCACATTCATAACTAATGTGATTCTCTGTTGAAAACAGGATATGCAGTTTGCATGTGATATGCCTTGTGTGTAAAAATACCCTGGGTTTGCCATAGATCATTAATGCAAATCTGCATGGAAGAGCTGTGACCACAAGGATGTTTGGTGCACTGGGATATCATGCTCCAAGACATTCATATGTAGGATGCAGTAATCCAGCAGTTCTGTTCTTGGGGGCTGTTTTAGGGGAAGTTTTGGATTTACAGCACACAGTCCCTTATCCCCAGGCAGCTGACCTTCAATTGCAGAGATGAGAATTACTATGTCCCACAAAGACAGGTCTTAGTTTCTTTCCCTTTCTTGATGTTCTCCTCTGCTCCACAGGTAGCCACAATTTCACTCTCAAACTGTACTCAATTAGCATAATAAGACTAAACCCAGAGCTGCACTCAGCTTGTTCTGATTCTGAAGTTTACTCTTTAAGCTTGCACAAGGACTTAGTTGTGCTTTTTTTTTCCCCTCTGATTTTTCAAATTAAAAAAAAAACAAACAAACAAAAAAACTGCCATGGACACTAACAGCCTTGGATACTAACAACCATGCAGAGTTGTCCATGGGCAGTTTCTAGCTGATCTGCTCAGCTTTAATGGTGTTTACATGGCAAAAGGCAGCATTTAATTCATGTGATCAGGTTGATTCATATAGGGAGTTTTCTCTCCATATTTAGGTTGGATGTGTGTTCCACAGCTCTCTAACCTCACCTCCAAGGATGGAGACTTCACAGCCTGTCTACTCCACTCTTTTCAAGCAGGATGTATCAGAGCTGTGGTACATGTACCTCCAGCTTGATCTACACCTTTGTAGTAATACCCATGTGCAGCATGATATTGAATACCATCAACAGATTCAGCTCACCCCATGACACCTGGGTATATTGAGGTCTCTACATGCATGGATCCATTTGTGCACAAGCAACCCCCACCCACCACAGCTCCTGTATGTGTATATGTATTTATATGCAGTGTATTGGCACAGATGCAGCAGACTAATCTGGGCTGTTCCTTCTTCTGTCAGGTTCAGAGGCCCTTCAGCACAGCTAGACTACATCATGGCATACGTTTTATGGCATCAATACAAAACATATCAAGACAGAGTCTTGCCCAAAACTGGACACAGTGTTCTGTGAGTGGTCTCACCAGGGCAGAGTAGAGGGAAGAAGAATGTCCCTGGCCCTGCTGGCCACACTTTTCCTGATGCACCCCGGGATGCCATTGGCTCTCTTGCCCACAAGGGCACATTGCTGGCCAAGTCACTGCAAGGAGCAAAGACTATCAGCATCAGGTGCTCTGCTCATTAAAGACTGTGTGACAGGTACAGGCCATGGAAACCCTGGCTGCAAAGGAAATAAAGATTGCCATGCTGCTTTATTTCACTATTTTTAACCTGCAGCTCATATCTATAGAATTAATTCTGACTGGAAATTTGTTATTTTTAAATTCTAAATTGAAGTTCCTTGCTCCAGATTCCTCTGCTTCTAGAAAAAAATATTGCTGTTCTGCAGCTTCGGAACTTCTGCAATAGGACTGATGTGTCTACTTAGATAAAGATGAGTTTTTTACATGAGCAAAATGCCATTGCATCTCAGAGTTTGGGGGCAAAGTAGCAATTTCAAACAAACCCAGTAGGGTTCACTCCAGCTTATAGAGCAGAGATGGAAGCTGCTGTACCATTGGAGTTTTCAGTATCTAAATTACCATAAAGTTTTCTGAATTTCACTGCACTTTGTTATTGTACAGAAATGTACAGTTCTACACATAAAGTTTACCTGGTAAGACCTCATCTGAAGTACTGTGACCAGCTCTGCAGCTCTCAGTACAGGAAGGACATAGACCTGATGGGGCACGCTGAGGACTACAATATCTCTGCTAGAAGAACAAGGGTGAGGGAGCTGGGGTTGCTCAGCCTGGATAAGAGAAGGCTGCAGGCAGACCTAATAGCAGCCTGCCAGTATCTGAAGGGGACCTACAAGAAAGCTGCAGAGGGACTGTTTGCAAAGTCCTGCAGCTACAGGATAAAGGGCAGTGGTTTGAAATGAGAAAAGAGCAGATTTAGATTGGATGTTAGGAACAAGTTCTATAGCATGAGGGCAGTGGAACACTGCAACAGGTTGTCCAGGGAGGTAGTTGAGGCTGCGTCCATGAAGATTTTCAAGATGAGGCTTGACAGGGTTCTGAGCAACCTGATCTAGTGGAGGATGTCCATGATGATTGCAGGGTGGCTGAACTAGCTGATCTTTGGAGGTTCCTTCCAACCCAAACCATTCGATGATTTAATCTTTATACAAAAGCTGCTGAACACTGAGGAAAAGCTTTAAAAGTATGATCTGCTTACTGCTTTCTCTGTGTTACTTCTTTGTACTCTTTGCTGGTATTATCTGTCCATTGGAACTGATGGTTTTTTTCCCCTGTATCTGAGTAAATGTAAACAATGATTTGTTTTTATGAAATTCATACTGCAAGCTGAATCAGTTTAACTTTGCTATTAACAATGAATGGGCTCACAATCTACCCAGTGAGGCAGAATCACGCAGAATCACAGAATTAACCAGGTTGGAAAAGACCTTCAAGATCATTGAGTCCAACCTATTACCTAACACCTTCTAATTAACTAAACCATGCCACTAAGTGCCTCATCCAGTCTCCTTCTGAACGCCTCCAGGGATGGTGACTCCAACATTCCCTCAGGCAGCCCATTCCAATGCCAATCACTCTTTCTGTGAATAACTTCTTCCTAACATCCATCCTAAACTTGCCCTGGCACAGCTTGAGACTGTGTCCTCTTGTTCTGTCACTGGGTGCTTGGCAGAAGAGACCAACCCCCACCTGACCACAACCTCCTTCAGGTAGTTGTAGAGAGCAATAAGGTCTGCCCTGAGCCTCCTCTTCTCCAGGCTGAACACCCCCAGCTCCCTCAGCCTCTCCTCACAGGGCTGTGCTCCAGCCCCCTCACCAGCCTTGATGTCCATCTCTGGACAAATTCAAGCACCTCAGCATCTTTCTTAAAGCTTAATATTATCTTTCCAAGCAGACTTACTGTTAGCTTTTGAGGGCATATTCTGGGGTGGCAAAGGCCTTCCCCTTCCCTTCCCCTGATCACATGGGCAGATCAAGAATGTTGAGAAGCACAGTAGGCAGAACAAGCTGCCTGTGCACCTGCTCACAAACCAGTTGTTCAACTGGGAGAAGCATTGCTAGAGCTGTGATGTTTTGAGGCTAATTGGAATATTCTAATGGAAGAAATTAGATCATTGGTTGTAAAAAGAAAATAATGATAAAGTCAATATCATTCATTGGTTTGCTGAAAGGGATATAAAGGTAAAGTATAAATAATTTGTCCTCTTTTGCCTTCTTCACTCCTCAGCACTGGATCTATTCACTACTCTCTAATCTCTAATCTCTTTCACTAACCTCCGCTAACATTTCCAGATATCAAAGTAAGTGTTTCTGGTTGCTTGTCTGCCTAGGAGAGAAAGAGGATAGCTTTAATCCCCTTCTGGGCAATTTCTTTGTCTGGAAGGGAATTTGGATTTCTATATTATTTCTAATTTGCATGTAATTGTACATACTTGTAAATACATTGTGTCTATATGCTTGCAAATATAGCTTTGCTGTAGATATAGCTTCATCTTACTTCCAATCCATTTGATCTGGTCTGGAAAATTTCAATAGTATGTGTGGGGGCAAAGTTCCTCAACCAGCTACAAGAGCTGTTTTCAGCAGCCTCTGTGGTCCTTTCTCATACACTGTTTTGGCACTGACATTGCCACAAAGGAAAGAAACTTGGAAACCACATGGAGATCCCAGGATGTCTTTTTTTCCAGAATATTTTTTATTAGAGCTTCATTTTATGTTTGCAGTCTTCCCACGTGGATGCATTTTCTCAGCCCCAACTGACTGTACAAGAGAGAGATCATCTGGGATCTAACAGAGTTTTTCATCAGGTATGTCACTTTTTCATCTGACTTTGAAATATGCTTGAATGCTTCTTTTGTAAGAAATCCCCTATAATGTACAAATCTGAGCAGAGGGAAGTCCTTTGTTCCCTACCCTCTTCCATTTCCCCTGTAGCTCTACAAGTGTCCCAGGTGCTTGTAAGCATTTTGGTTTTGCTAGATATTCAGTAGAATTTGAGTCACTTCTGCCTAGCTGCTGTTGTTTCATGAAGTTTTGGTGAAGAGTCCACTGGAATCTCAGTTCTAAGGTTTTAAAGACTAAGATTTGAAAGAAAACTTAGTTAAGTTGTCTGGATTGAGAACATTGTGTCTTTGCTTTTTCAGAAAATACCAAAGCTCTCTTTTGTGTCAAAAGCTTGACAAAAGTATTTCTACCCTTTCCTGATGACAAAAATTTAATATATATTGTGTACATATATTGTAGCCTTAACACTCCAGACCTTGATCTAATAGCACAGAGCTGATCTATTTCAGAGCTCTTTCCAAACTTTTTATTATTTGCCAAATAAATAGTCTGCCTTGAAAATTTTCTTTGCTACTAAGAGTGTGATTTCTCTCAGTTGAGATATCAACAAAGATTAGAAGTTCAAATAATGCATTCGGTTTTGGGCTCCCCATTTCAGGAAGGACAGGGATCTACTTGGCAGAGTCCAAGGGAGAGCTATGAATATAATGAAGGGGCTGGAGCACTGCCCTGTGAGGAGAGGCTGAGAGACCTGGGGCTGTTTGGTCTGATGAAGAGAAGACTGAGAGGGATCTAATCAATGTTTATAAATATCTGAGGGCTGGGGGTGAAGACGGAGGGGACAAACTGTTCTCACTTGTGCCCTGGGACAGGACAAGGGGCAATGGATGTAAAGTTCAGCACAGGAAGTTCCAGCTCAACATGAGGAAGAGCTTCTTTACTGTAAGGGTCAGGGAACACTGGACCTGCCTACCCAGAGATGTTGTGGAGTTTTCTTCTCTGAAGACTTTCAAGCCCTGACTGGATGCCTTCCTGTTCAACCTGAGCTAGATTCTATGGTCCTGCTGTGGCAGCGGGAGTTGGACTCGATAATCTGTGGAGGTCCCTTCCAACATCTAACATCCTGTGACCCTGTGATTCACAAAACCACTTACTCCGGTGGTTTCCAGACTGACTTTAAAGAATGAGTGACATAGAAATATTTTTCTACTAAGAAAGGGGAGAAGGCTAAAGAAGGGATTAATAATCCTGGAGTTTTAAAATTGATTTAGGCATTTATTTTGCAGTAATGCTGGCACAGAGCTTGCCTTTCCCTCACTAACCAGTATTGCAACAAAGGGGCCTAGCAAAGTGATCTCCATTAGAAATGAGGGGTAAGGAAATAATGAGAAACCAGTGCATAGAAGACCCTCCACTGTCTCCACCCATGGTGTTTGGCAGCATTCTAGGCTCAATTTCTCTTCTGCCTCTGGGAATAGCTAATGGTGTTGCCTGACATTTACAATCTATGCCTACTTATTAACCTACATATCCCGTATTTTCCCCACTCAAAGGAATTCTCCCCAAAAACATTTTCCAGCTGAAGTAGTCACTTCTGTGATGCTTGTGGTTCTTGCAGGGAAACTTTCATTCCCTAAAATGTGCCAAGGTAGCTGGACAAACTCCTCATGCCCAATACTACAACTGCTAGCTGCCAAAGAGCAGCTCTTTTCTTGGCATCATGAGGTGTCAGAAGTAAACCATACCTGCTTCCCAAGGTTTCAGATCCCTCTGTTTTTGGGAAGATGTTACACAGAATTGCTTTCTAGGTCATTATGTAATATCTAACTTATGCTTTCAACCTAGAAAGTCAGCCGTGGTGTTCTTTCCCTCCCACATCTGGAAGGTCAAGCGAAGAATGGTTTGGTTGCAGACACTGCAAACCCTCCCCTCCTTGAAAGCAGCCTGCCCCAGATAACAAATAAGAGCTTGCAGAATGTCCTTCCCTCTCTTCAGGTGAGTTGTAAAGCTCACAGACATCTTGCATTTGTCTGGTAAATCAGCTCCTCTCTAAGTACTGCTAAAAGGGTGTTGGTGGCTTAGTTTCACAAATACGTTTGTGTGTGGGAAGAGAAATAATTTGGTGTGAGCATTTGCATCAGTTTTTATTTTCAGCCACAGCTAAAGAGAAAATTTTAAAAGAGAAAAAAGAACTTTAAAGTCAAGCACTGGAAAAGGCTCAAGAGGGAGGTGGTTGAATCCCTATCCCTGGAGACGTTTAAAAGATGTAGATATGGGGTGCTGAATGATGTGGTTTGGCACCAGCCTTGCTGGAATCCAAGAAGAAATGTGTCTTTTATAAAAAACTTTTGTTTGGGGAAAATACTTATATCATGCTCTCCTCACACACATTATAATCACACAGAATATTAGGGAGATTTCAAAGCACAACTGTTTCTTTATCCATTACATGTTATGGGAGAGAGGGTAATTGGGGTCGAAGTAAATGGTTTCAAGAGGTGCCTCCCAATCTAAAGAGCTTTGTGGCTGTAATATTGCAGTATCTCTGCTTACAATACACCCACAGGTTGTGCTGACCTGTGAGGTTACACTATGGACAATAGCACTGATTTTCCTACCCTGTGTCCCAGGCTACCAGTGACAAAATGAGGGGACACAGTCTCAAGGTGCACCAGGGGAGGTTTAGGCTGGGTGTTAGGAAGCAGCTCTTCACAGAAAGAGTGATTTGCCGTTTTAAGGTCCCTTCCAGCCCCTAACATTCTGTGATTCTTTGTGATTCTTCTTTTGCCCAAACACCTGGGTTCTGTTGAAGTCTCCTCCCACCCCAGGTGTGACCACTGCCCTCTCTGCCTACTCCCCTTTATAATGGTCCCAGGAAAAGCACTAGTCCCAGGCTGTGCCCAACTGGGCAGAGGGATCCTCCTCCTGTCATCACTAGTCCCTAGGGTGCACTCCAGGTGAATGATGGAGGGGATCAAAGGCTGTTTCCTCCCTGGTTATGTAGGGTAGAGAGTTGATGATCACTGTCACATCCCCCATGGGTGCTGGCTGGGTCTCCGTACTTAGGCTGAGCTCCTCTCTGTTTAGCTGTTTCTTTCTGCTCACTTGTAAAGCTGTAACAATTGCAGGAATGAATCACAGAAATCGTTCTTATACACTTTAATATGCCTTTCTAGTTGCAATTCCATCCTAGCTTTGGTTTTCCCAGACATACCTGCCTATTCTGGTAGCATCTCTTGTATATAGCCCAGATAGCCATCCCCTGCATCTACCTTTTTTGTGCTCCTTACTGTGTTTGTGCCTTTTCAGAGGTTTCCTTTTCATCCATAATGGCCTTCAGCAATCTTTGCTCAACTTTGTGCATTTTAGAATAGACTATTTTCATGCTTCAAGGAGACTGATAATGAACTTCTCTGATTTCCTTTCTTCTAAGGCAGCCTTCCATGGGTTTATGAAAAAGACACCCCTGAATGAGCCAAAAATTTACCTTCCTGAAGACCAGAGTTTGTAATTCTGCTGTCTCACTTACTTCTCTGAGAATGTTAGACTCCACAATCACATAGTCACTGCATCCAAATCTGCCCTTTCCTTGACCTTCGTATTCTCAACCACTTGTTTCTTGCACATGAGTAAGAGGTCCAGCAGTGCCTCTCAGATCAACTGCATTAAGAACACAGTCCAGAAATCTCTTGGAATGCTTTTTTCTCTACAGCAGATGTTGAGGTGACTGAATTAGCCCATGAGTATCAGTGCCCTTAGGAAATTACTACCCTTTCCTTCTGTACCTAATTAAGATTCCTCTCACTAGTTAGCAAAGCTCTTTGTGCAGACCCTCTTGACCTATTTAATCAGATGCATCCTAGTTTTGCTTAGTTGTTCTTCACCCTACATTTGCAGAAACCATAGCTCCTCTCTCTATTCAGCCAGGTGTTGATCCACTGGGTGCATCATTTCCGGTTGAGTCTTTTCTCCTCAGTGAAGAGACTGAGAACATGTTCTGGCTCCTCCTTGCCCTTGACATCCTTATCACAGAATCACAGAAATTATCCATTTGGAAGAGATCCCAATGATCACCTATCCCAACCCTTGACCCAGCAATGAAGGCTCAACACAACCATGTCATTACGCACCACCAGGTCCACATGCTCCTTAAACAACTCCAGGGATGGCAACTCCACCACTGCCCTGGGCAGACCATTCTGGTGCTTGATAACTCTCTCAGAACACTGTCTTCTGTCATTTTATCTCTTGCTCTTTTATCTCCAGCCCTCCATCATCTCTTCACAGCTTGATTCTGTAGTTTGTCCTGTTTTCCCATTCCGTGATCCCTGTGAATCTGCATGTGCTAGGATCTTGATCATCTGTTGATACAGGTGATATCCACATATCTTTTCCCCTGCAATTTCTTCCTTCTAGTGCTTCTGCACCCACACAGGCCCATTCATTCCCCATTCATATCAATCTTGATGTTGCTGTTATAAATATTTATGTGTGCAGATCCGAGTGGTGTTCTTGCAGCAGTGTGGGCTGCACAATCAGTTTTAAGGATTCTAGCAAAACTCTTCAGCAGATGTGCCCACACACAAATCCAAAATAGCTAATGCCTATTATCCTACTCTTCCTGCCCCTCTTCAGTAGCTCATGGAGGTTACAGGATCTTAATCAGGGTATGAAAATTTGTAGCATTTATAGAAAGTAAGAGCCTGTGTATTGAATGAACCTGGAAGATTAACTTTCTTCTCTTATTTAGAGATTTTTCTTCCTGTGGTCCAATAGCCTCTAGTGCTATTGGCAGAATTTGCTTTCTGGATAACAGGGTGTTTTAGTCCCCAGGCATGCTTCTACTGTCTCTGCACAAAATGGACATAAAGGTCACTCAACAAATCCAAAATAAATATTTTACAGATATGTTTTGGGGAATGTAGCATTTGAGGTATCATTTAATATTTATTATTTAATTCCAGCTCAGTTCATGGAAATATCTGAAGACAAATTTACTATTATTTTCTTTTTCCTGGACAGGAAAATGGAACTTCAGGCAATATTTCCCAATTTGTCCTTCCAGACTGTCTTCCGGAGAGTGATACCACAGCCCAGACAAAACCATCAGAACCAGAAAGCACCAGCATCTGTGTCAAACTGCCTATGACAGCTTCAGGTAGAATAGAAGAGAACATCCTAAAAAGGCTGGAGTGACAGCCTGCCTGCAGGAGTGTGTGCAGCCAGAATGCTCAGTGTCCAGAGGTCCCATGCTAAATGGTCACTGAAAAGTAGAACAAACCCTTTGGAGGACAGGAACATGGATAAGCTCATTGATTTCTCAAAATCCTACTTGGGGATATACGCAGTAGGAGAATGAATAACACAAAGTTAAATGAGAGAAGTGTGCATTATGCACATGAAAATAAAGTATATTTTTCTTGGAATTATGGCAGTTCATGCAGGTGACATACATGGCAGTAGTCTGCTATAGTGACAAAACACTTTTCCTACTTGCTTGCAGCTGGGTCACATTTTGTCTATTTGGGCTGAACTGCATTTGGAGGGTTCTTAGGTTTAGAACATTTAAGGTGGACTTAATCTATTTTCACGAAGAATCTGTGGGGCGGGGATGAAGTGGCCTTTTGCTTTGAAACAATTTAGCATTCCTACATTGGTGGATGGAGATGTGCCACTGTTTAACAAAACACCCACAGGCATGCCTAGAGAGCACATTGGTTTGTAATGCTGCTGTATGATTATTTATCTAGATTGAAGTTATGTAAGCAGAGGTGTTAGAGTAGCTGAAATGTTTCTGTGAAGGAAGACTCAGCACTAGGAGAACAGCAGATATGGGTCCCATTTAATTCCTAACACTCATCCAAACTTGACATTTTCTACCAGAAAAAAAAAAAAAAGAAGTGCTTGAAAGCTTTGCTTACCTAAAGCTTACTGCCATATTATAACCATGACAATAAAACCAATTTTAAAAAAACATACAATATAAAAAAGTGTAAGCTGTGAAGTTTGCTGAAGTAACAGATGGGATTTTCAAAAACATCTAGGTACAGAACTTTGCTCAGGATCAAATAATTTTTACCCAAGCTCTCTAAAAAGTCTGGCTGATGGACGATGAATGCTTTGTCAAATAGAATACTGAAAGTCAGAAAAGGAAACAAGAAACATAAATTTGTGCAAAATCATAGAAGTGCTGGCCTCTAACAGGCAGCTACTCAGCCTCCTGTCCAGTGTGGCACATCTGACAGTCAAATATTCCATTGTAAAAGAAATTTGCCATTCAATTTCTGCCATTTTATTGATTTTTTTTCCCATTTTATATTCTTGTTTTCTGATTTAGAAGCCTTGAAATATTTTAGAAACCAGTTAACAGTCTATGAGCAAAAAGAAATTTTCAATTATGCAGAGCTGTGGTTTCTTGGGCTGGAAGCTAAAAAGATTGAAGTTTTGCCTGAAACCCAGAGTAATAATTGTTACGATGATGAGCATGGTTCCTACTTAAAGGTAAGTGGAAAAATTATGGTATGCATTTTCAGCTCAGTAAGTTTGTAGTGACAATCTGCCAGCTCTTAAGTGATTTGTGTGAGGGAAAAAAAGGTTGTTTCTAGAAGATTAATAGTCACATAGTGTAAACATCAGTACCAATCACTTTAAAGCTCAGGAATGAATCCTAGAGAGACCTACTTTGCACCTCATTCAGGACTGATGCAAGGTAGGTGGATTAACAAAGCATATGCTTGTTATTTTCTCTGTCATCCTTGTTCAATGTAGACTGCACTTGATACCAGCCCAGCATCTCTCATAGCCAGCTAACTCACACACACACACACACACACACACATACACACACACTCACACACAAACTAATTTAAAGCCAGATCTTTGTCTTACCATTTGATTCTGAATTATTTGTTTTCTTTTGAAGGTTTTACATGACCATATTGCATACCGATATGAAGTGCTGGAGGTCATTGGGAAAGGATCATTTGGGCAGGTGGCTAAATGCTTGGATCATAAAACCAATGAATTAGTGGCATTGAAAATAATAAGGAATAAGAAAAGGTGAGCTATCTGTTGACTTTAAACCAGTACAATCAGCTTCTTGTTCTATAGGCAGTCACATTCTGGGATAGCGTGAAGAACACAAAATCAATCCCCCTGTGCATCAGGTTTTTAAGACAGGGAAAACAGAGAGGAAAGGTGGTGTCAGGGTCTCAGAACTGGGCTGACCCAGTGGAGACATCGTCTTTGTAAGTAGGCATTGTTATTCTTGACTTACAAGGAGGAGGTCTTTGTATCTCTTACACACACAACTGAGCCCTGAGAGTCTATATTCATACAGAATCACAGAATGGTACAAGTTAGAAGGAGCCTCTGAAGATCATCAAGCCAGAGCAGGGTCACCTCAGTCCTGCTGGTGACACCATCCTCAAAGGCAGAAATTAATCCGGTGGATATTTCTCTCTAAACCCTTATCACTCCCTGTGACTGGTGGGATAGAATGTGAATAATTTCCAGATTTTTAGTTAAGTTTGGCTTGAATCAGAGTCAACAAAGCAAATGAGAATGGTGCTATTGAATACAGCAACAGTTTCCTCTCTTCAGTTTCCTCATCAGTGAATGCTAAATGTAAAGACACCCTTCAATACTGACTGCCTTGCAGTGGTAGGGTGTGACAAGTCAAGGAGAGCATTCCTATGTTGTTGAAAGGCACTTGTGCATCCAGGGTTTTACACTGGATGCTCATTTGAAACTTTTTCATGAAAACATTTTTTCAGGCAAGAACACTTATGTGTTCTGAAAGCCAGTATATCCAGACTAGGAAACAACCATAAAGAGTCACAGTTGCAGTAGCTGCCAGAGACAAATGGTAAATTTCTAATCATTGTCCCATGTGCTTGCTTGTATGGAGTGGCAAACAGGCTGAGTCGATGTTATCGTTCTTGTGTGATGTAACATTTCAGATTTCATAGCCAGGCTTTAGTAGAAGTGAAGATCCTTGATGCTCTTCTAAAGAAGGACAAAGATGACACTCACAATATCATCCACATGAAGGAATACTTCTACTTTCGCAACCACTTCTGCATTTCCTTTGAGCTGCTGGGGTAAAGTATATTTTCCTTAACACAGATCTTAAGGGGTGTTGTAAATTTTGTGCCTTCCAGGCTTTAATTTTTATGTCTTCTTCAGAAAAATAATTTGCAGATCTTAATGTTAGAAGGAAGGAATCCTGTCAAAATATAGACTGCGTAGCTGAGACTTTGATCACCAAAGGCAAAGTGATGAAAACTTTGACAAGGACATAATCCATCCCTTACTTTTTTTTGTTCTGTGTAGTGAAGTCTTTCTTGACAAAGAAAGAGTAGAACAGTAGTCAGGACTTGTAAGCTTCAGGGTATATAAATAATACTAAATAATTAAAAAATACAGCTTCTTGTTTTCTGTGCCTTGTGCTGCAGGACATATCTTAGGAATTTTGAAGACACTTTAAAGAAGCCAGATAATTTCATTCACCAGCCTCCTTGTAATCAGGGTGTCAAACTGGACACTACCCATAGTTTCCCATCTCTTAAAGTAAAGCTCCAATTGCTGCATGTCATAGCCCTTGATGAAGATTCATCTCTGTATGGAAGGATTCATCTCAAAGATAGCTTAACTCGGTGTGTTGCTGCATGTGAGTTTGTCACTCACAGACAGATACAGGCATTGACATAGACCAATCTTTTCAGAAAGCTGCTATGGAAATTCATGAGAATATCTTCATGAGCTAGCCATTACATTTCAACTCTTCACTGAAGAGTTGAAGAGTGGTTGTTATATAAAAAGATTTGTCTGGTAAAATATTTATTGTTTCTAAAATACAGTGATGAGCCCTGAGTTTGTGAACTTTCTTCTTCATCAAGTCCTGGTAACTTCAGTTGCTTCTGAAGGAATGGGCTTTGACTGACCCCAGTGGATGCACAAGTGAGGAAGGCAGAAAGCTCTTTATGTCCTTGCAAGGTGTTTGTAGTCCTGCTGAGGACAACTCTTGAGAGCATGTTGCTGAAGACATGCTTGTGCATCCCTTCTATAGCCACCGTCACTGTGGCCCTTTTCTTCTCTGAAGAACAACCACATATTAATCACTCAGTACTTGTTAGGGCACAGTCCAGGCTGATGGCTTCCTGGACCTCTGGCACCAGGAGCTATGGAGGCTCCTTTGGGTCTGTCTGGACAGGGCCTGACAGCCAGCAGAAGGGCAGCCAGGGACAGTCCCAGTCTTGACTACAGAGTTAGACCAAGGCTGCAATGAGACATGTATCTGTCTTGGTGGGGTGCATGACAGGGCTGTGGTGTCAGTGAATCAGGGGTTGATAGTCCAGAGCGCTTGACATTGGAGTTTTGGGCTGTGGGAGGGTTGGAGGAATTGCAGGCTACTGGGCAGGGCTGTTAAGGCTGGTGGTGCCCTCAAGGTCTCAGGGCAATGTTCACATGTTGCTAACCAAGCTTGGCAGAAGTTAGCAACATCAATTAATGCTAGGACTAGGATGTGATAAATGACAGGAGAGCTATAGGAAGATGATGAGACCTGAATTTATGGCAGTATTCCTCTAGAGAGATTTACTGCTGATAGAAGACTCTTTGGAGAAAAAGGATTTGCACAAGGTGCCAAAAAAAAAAAGGCAAGTGATAATGAGAAGAAGCTGAAGAAAATGTATTCCTCTCAGGTCTTGAGTGATAGTTGTTCTTGATGAAAATCAGCTCAGCACATAATATAACACTGAGTTTAGCAAGCAAGCAGGTCCACTGACGACATTGTGTCGTCTTCAGATCTGGAGGCTCAGGGAGGCGTTTGTGCATATTACATGCAGAAGAGCATTCTCAAGGAGGGAAATAGCTAAGTCATTTTCTCCTGCATGAGTCCTCCCTCATGTAGGAAGACAGGCTAAATACTCACTTGATGCACTGTGAGCTAATCACGCCTTTAAAAATAAGTTCCCTAATCTGTTTTCTGCCTTCTGTCTTCTTCTTCCACTCCCACAACCCTCGCAGAATAAATTTGTATGAGTTGATCAAAAAGAACAATTTCCAAGGTTTCAGTTTGTCTTTAATCCGACACTTCACTCAGGGTGTGCTGAGATGTTTGCAAGTGCTCTACCAGGAAAGAATCATTCACTGTGATCTGAAGCCTGTAAGTACAGCCATTTCACAACCTGTTATTCTGTACAGAATACATTAGCTTTATCCTGCTTTTTACTGATCAAAAGGAGCTCTCAGAAGCCTTAAAATCCACTAGGGTATTTGTACAGAAGCTGTGGTTTATCACAGACTGTGTTAGCACTTGAGTTGAACGATTCTTGCCATTGATTCAGTTCATTCATTGCAATGTTGTAGATTTTTCTGGTTGCTAAAAGGCATACAAATATGAACTGGATTCAGACAATGGCATTCTGCTTGGAGAAAGAAAAAAATGCCTTGTGAAATCAGATATTTCAGTATGAGGTACTGTGTATTTCAAGGAGATGTTCACAAGGCAGTTTGTTGCAGGTTATCCTATTAAGTATATTTAATTTCATATGCATAGCTATAAAATTAAGTAACCAGTTGAGATCAGGACAAAGTAGTTCTATAGTACAGTATTTAGTGTACTAACCTGTTTCTGGAAGAAATCTATGATCCAATATCTGCTGCTCTAGCTGTTAAACATTCATTCCAGGGGGAACACTTCCGTTATCCTTCCCTTGTCCTTAAGTTCCAATTTTATTTTTTTCTACAGTTTTCTAAGAATCCTGAAGCATTTTGTTTACATTTCCATTTCAGGTGAATGTTTCTCTTACTATCTTTTGTAAAGTAGCAGAAGAACCAATAAATAAAGAAACAAACCACCTCTTAAGTAAAAATGCTGCTGCTGAAATTCTGCTGTCATTTTTCTTACTATAATCTTGACTGAGATGCCTCAAGAGTCACACATTGTCTGTACCCATTGTCTCGCCAGCATCTATGCCAGACCCATTTACAGTGAGAAGTGAAGGTTGCAAGATAATCAGAATATCATAACTGGAACCAATTAGCCCAATGGGAAATCTTCTTCCAGGCAGCCGCTGATGAGGAATGAGGCTGGCAAGATGAATGAGTGCAGTCTGTGTTTAAATAGTGAACATTTAGTGAGTGAACTACAAGGACATTTTGTTCTCAATCTACAATTGCACAATTTCATAATTATGTTGCCTGAAACTCCTCTGCCTGATATTTCTCAGCATTAGGCAGAGAATGGAGTATCTCTAGACTTGATTCTAGGTAATCACTGTACCCAGAACCTGATTTTGCAGTTGATCAGGTGCCCTGCATTGTGAAAGATTCAATACTAGAGGCAGAGTCCTACCATGAACATGAAAGGCTAGGTAGCTGCAGAGAGAAGATGCTTCCCTTCCCATAAGACAGTCAAGAGTTCCTGAGTACTGTAAGTCAGTCCTGGTCTTGCCTTTCATCTGTATCACCTTCTCTCCATTTCCTTATGATCCTACTAATTACCCTAAGAACTACTTGGCATCAACCTGGGAGCTGCTCAGCCCTTCAGAGCTTTGACATATAATCACTACAAAACTGGTTGACAAAGCCAGCTGTTTCAAAGTCACTCTCAAGCTGGAATTGCAGACACACAGTACTACACTCATCTGTACCCAGCCAAAAACCCATTGGGTCCCCATCATTCCCATTTATCACTTCATTGAAATCTCTACATCATACTTATGTGAAGTGGAGAGAGTTACATGTACAGAGAGCCTGGAGAAAGTTGACAGCAATGGAGGAAAGAACTGTGAAGCACCACTCACTCATGGGGTGGGGCTTTCTGTGGTCACAAAAGGATGGTTCTTGTTAATTTATCATAGCATGCAACCAGATGCAGTTTGCTTTTTACTAGATTGACACTAAGAGTTTTGGGGTGGTCGTTCTACTCACACAGCACACACTCTTACTGGCTGGTGCCTTGGTAGCACCGTGCTCTGCACAGTGCCTGGCTTGGATTGCTGGGCTTGGACTAGAGTCCTTGCCTAGCTAACCTTCAAAGCGGGTTACAAATCTCCCCTCTGCTTTGGTTAATTACATGCTTTTGGATGCCTACTCATGTTAGCAAATGCAGTCCCAAGGAAGTTGTAGTTTGAAGCTTTTATTATGCAGATAAGTGTAAACCCAATGTGTTATGCACTGCTTATTTTTCCGAATGTTCACTAACCTACTGTGGCATTAACACCTTTTTTTCCTTGTGATGTTTGTTTTGTTGGTTTGTTGTTTTTTGTTTGTTTGTTTGCTTTTGTTTTCTCTTTAGGAGAACATACTATTATACCACAATGGCCAAGGTTCAGTTAAAGTTATTGATTTTGGATCAAGCTGCTATGAACACCAAAGAGGTTTGCAGAAAAGTAATTCTCTTAGTAAGCTTTCTTGCTTTTAAATAATGTGGGAAAGTTATGTCTTTGGCTGAACTCTTGTAGTGATTTAATGCTCCTAGTAAGAATCTGATGAACTGTTCAGCCACTGGTTGTGGAACAAATACTGGTAGGAGAGAAGTAAGCTGTTGCCATGCCTTTTTTTAATCCAAAGCCTGATCAGCTACTCTACTTCTGTTGAAACAAGAATTGCATTTGCCAGAGTGGTTATCTGAAATAGGCTTAGAAGGCCAATCCAAACACTTCACTTAACTTTCATAGTGGGATGCTTAAATTTTAATTGGTATTTTTCAGATTAATACAGTGTGGGAAATGGGAACTATTCTTTTAGTTTAGAAAGTCTACATTCAGTTGGGGGCATGGGGAAGGGGAGAAGTTTCCTATCAAAGATATAGGTAGAGTACGCAGGATATAACAAGAAAAATGTACAGGACAAATAAAAATATAAAAATTCATCTAATGACAAATCTTAAAATTAATAGATATATTGTGAAGCAAGAATTATGTTATCATCAGGAATGCAAACATAACAGAATCAAAATCACTGAATGTTAGAGATTGGAAGAGACCTCCAGAGACCACAGATTCACAGAACGTCACAGAATCACAGATCATCTAGTTGAACCCCTCCTGCCAAAAGCAGAATCACCCAGGGTAGTTTGCAGAGGAATGCATCTGTTACAAAAAACAAATGCCACAACAAAAAGCAAGACCTGAGAAAAAAATCCACACTGCATATTATTAAAACAAAACAAAACAAACAACAAAAAACCCCCCATACACACCCCAAAAAACCCCTACAAAACATGAAAAAAGACACACACACACACAAAACCAAACAGTCAACTTGCTAGAAGGCAGGGATCCATTCAGAGAGACCTGGACAGGCCGGAGAGGTGGGCCCAGGCCAACCTCATGACATTCAACAAGGCCAAGTGTAAGGTCCTGCACCTGGGTCGGTGCAATTCCAAGCACAACTCCAGGCTGAGTGGTAAATATCTGGAGAGCAGCCCTGAGAACAGGACCTGAGGGTCTGGGTTGACAAAAAGCTCAACATGAGCCAGCAGGGTGAACGTGCAGCTCAGACAGCAACTGATCCTACATCAAGCATAGCCAGCAGGGCAAGGGAGGGGATTCTCCCCCTTTACTCTGCTCTCGTCAGACCCTACCTGGAGTAAAGCATGCAGCTCTGGAGTCCTCAACGGAAGAAGGACATGGAACTGTTGGAGCCAATCCAGAGGAGGCCACGAAGATGCTCAGATGTCTGGAGCAGCTCTGCTATGAGGAGAGACTGAGAGAGCTGGGGCTCTTCAGCCTGGAGAAGAGAAGGCTTCGAGGACACCTTATAGCAGCCTTCCAGTACCTGAAAGGCGCCTACAGGAAGGCTGGGGAGGGACTACTTACAAGGTCTTGTAATGACGGGATGAGTGGAAATGGATTTACACTGGCAGAGGAGAGATTGAAACAGGACGTTAGAAAGAAATTCTTTACAATGAGGGTGGTGAGAAACTGGAATGGGTTGTCCAGAGAGGTTGTGGCTGCTCCCTCCCTGGAGGTGTTCAAGGCCATGTTGGATGAGGCTTTGAGCAACCTGTTCTAGTGGGAGGTGTCCCTGCCTATGGAAGGGATTTGGAACTGGATGATCTTTGAGGTCACTTCCAACCTAAACCATTCTATGGTTCTATATTTCTTCCAGTGCAAGCCTGTGATAATGAAGTCTTGCTTGATTCAAGGGGAATAAGCTCCAAACAGGATAACAAATATGGAGTAAGCAGAAACATATCATTAGTAGAATAATTTTTTCCTGTGAAACTTAGCAAAGGACAATTTCCAGAAGGAACAGTGAAAAACGTTGATCTCAGGGTGGGATTAGAAAAGATTTTCAGAATCTATGTAAGCAATCCCTTAGTGTTAGCTAATGGATAGAGTTTTGGGCTCCCCAGCTCAGGAAGGACAGGGATCTACTTGAAAGAGTCAAATGGAGAGGTACGAAGATGGTGAACAGGCTGGAGCACTGTCCTGTGAGGAGAGGCTGAGGGACCTGGGACTTTTTGGTCTAGGACAAGGGTATAAACTACTGCACAGGAAGCTCGACATGAGGAAGAACTGCTTTACTGTAAGGGTCAAGGAACAGTGGAACAGGCTGCCCAGAGAGGTTGTGAAGTCTCCTTCTCTGGGAGGCTTTCAAGACCTCCTGTCTAGATGCATTTCTCTGTGACCTGCACTAGGTTATGGTCTTACTGTGGCGGGGGTCGATGATCTATGGAAGTCCCTTCCAACCCCTAACATCCTGTGGTCCACGATGCCTGATCATATATCTCACTTTTTCTGGAATCCACATTTCTCTCTCAGTTGTGATATTTTGCTTCTTGTCTAACTTTCTTTTTTTGATACAGTGTACACATATGTTCAGAGTCGGTTTTATCGCTCTCCTGAAGTGATCCTTGGCCATCCTTATGCTATGGCTGTTGATATGTGGAGCTTGGGCTGTATCATAGCTGAGCTTTACACAGGCTACCCACTGTTTCCAGGCGAAAATGAAGTCGACCAGCTTGCCTGCATCATGGAGGTAACTTTTGGGGGTGTCTCTGAATTGCATGTTCATTTGACAAACTGCACTGCCAGCAACAAAGGGAAAGCTCAACAGATAATGAAATATAACTGGCTAAGTACTAGCCTTTCAGAGGGAGGTTGTTACAGCCAAAGGGCTCTGCATGAGAATGACTTCTAACACAAAACTCATATCCATTTCACGTGCTTTGTATACTCACTGTTGTGCTTCTGAAGGAAACATCTTTTAATCTGGTCAGAATTTGTATGGAGTAGTTAGAAGAACTATATCTAAGGGAAAGGAGAAACAACCCAAATTTAAACAGACTTATTTTACAAATCAAGCTGGTTGGTGGGATTGGACCTCCTTAGTCCATGCTCCTGCTGAGAGAGATTTCTGCTAACGTTTCAGTGGTCACTTCTGGCTTTGTCTGACAAACCTTGAAACCCTCAAAGGCTTGACTAGAAACCCACAGGGTGACCTGCTCAAATGCTACACTACTGTCCTGGTGACAAAGGTTTTCCTAATAATCACTCTGTGCTTCTCAAGCCAGTTTGTGTGTGTTTCCCCTTCTCAAACTGTCTGCCCATAGCTTTGGATCTATCACCATTGTGCATGTTTTTCAAAGAGGTGTAAGATACACCGTGACATCTCCTACCTCAGATCACCTGCCCAGAATAGAATAGAATAGAATAGTGACCGCTGAAAACAAGTTAGTTAGATACTTCCTACTAATCACTAAGTTGCAACCTGGTGTTGAACTGAGCCCCAAGTTCTGATCCTTTTAGTGCCATGTTAGTTTGTGCA
>VWZI01015467.1:0-19850 GCA_013396835.1 Psilopogon haemacephalus
TCCACGGGATACTGTGTTTCGTTAACTCATTCCCGTGACAGAAATTCAAAAGGAAATTAGAAATTTAGTTTTGTTTAGCTTATCCTCTGCTAGCCTAAGCATAGCTAGAAGCAGCATCACTCAATGTCACAGGTTGAGGCTGAGTGCCCTTAAAAACTGCTGAGTGGAAGACCTCCAGGAGGTCCAGAAGGGCCTGGAGATGGACTGGAAAGGGCAAATTGTTTATTCTATCCCATAATCCTGCTATCACTTTCTAAGGAAAATGTGCTGCTAACTCATTTTTCTCTTCTCACTTTTCTCTCTTACCTGGGTTCTTACTAGGCACATGGGGGAGGATTTTGGGTTTCACTGTGGCCTTGAAAGGCCCTGGATAATCTTTCATCTGCAATTCTGACCTGTTTGGGCCTACTGTNCTACTGTAAGGAGGCAATGGGGTGGGGGGTGGGGGGGCAGGGGAGAGAGGGCATTAAGGCCTGAATGGGGCCATGGATGTGGGTAAGATGCTTTTCTGGTTCTGGGGATTTATGTAACCTGTGTTATATATAATGGGTCAATGTATTCTGCATTCTATATATATTTTTTAATACAGTTCTGTGTTTCTCTCCAATTCTCTGAGAGCATTTTGCTTTTCCCCTTTGAGGGGATGCAAAAGCTTAATCTGTCCTAGCTCCTTAAACGCAGACACTCAAGTAGGGCAGCACTTGAGCATGTGCTAGTGGAGAGTCATTGTCAGAGATTGAACACCCACCAGATGGCTCCAGTGATTCCTGCTGTCACCAGAACAGCCAGCCCATGCAGCTTTGTGATTCCCATCTTGCTGCTTTTATCAACCCTGCCCCTGACAGCAAAGTGAAAAAAACAAAAAAGACACTCAAAATACTGTAGCTGCTAAATATTGAACAAGCCTCCTGGTTTGAGTAGCAGGTCTGAACAAAAGCTAGACAGAAAATGTTTCTAGAAGGAGTATTTTACATCTAGGTATTTATATTAGATACTGGGAGTTTCCATCAGCTCTTCCCCAGACTGAGCTCTCAGTTTCAGATGGCACTGCAGTATAAAATCCTAATAATGTACAAACATAATTCTCAGTTCAGATTTTCTCTGGATCATTTTTTTCTTCTTTTCCTGGCCAGCACCCACCCTGCTCTTTATGTTCTCAGTTCCAGTCTCTCACTCGTCCTATCTTCCAGTCTGGCTCTCCTTTTTGACCGGTATGCCTTGGATTTTCCACTGTACTCCTTGCCTGTGCAGCTCTGTGTCTCAGGTAAGGTTGCAATCCCTTTCTCTGTGCCAGCTACACTTCACCATCCATTCTGCAGCTGTGCATGGCTGGGATCAGTCAAATACTCCTTCTGCCAGCCTCCTGCAAGTACTCTTTGTGACACTCTTTGCCCATAGTGTCTGCCCCTACTCTCAGCTGCTCTTGAGCATTCCTTCCACCTGTAACCAACTGCTCACCACAGTGACCTAGCCCCAACCTATTTACCCTAACCACAGTACTCACCTATGGTGCTTTCAGTCTCTCCACTTCAGCAGCTCCTTCTTCCCTTCTCCTACTTCTTCTGTCCTCACATTCCTGCTCAACCAGTATCAGCACAGCAAAACCTTTCAGCCATGTGTCAGCAGGCAGGCTGAGGACCAAATGATGGCCTCCACCCAGTCCCTTATCTTATGTGGGAGTGCTGCTTCCTGAGTAATGGGGAAACAACCAGAAACTTGCCACAACCAGTTATTCCCTAACATTGCAGCATGAGCAGGAAGGGGACTGCCTAGACTTCAGATTTGGGGAATTCATTCTTAGAATGTGGAGGGGTTTGTTAGGAACCATTTGTGATGTTTCCATGGATGGAGTGATGTCCTTCACTCTCCAGAGAGGAGCAACAGGAGACTGCATTGAATGAGCCAGCAAAGGCCAATGGTAAATGTGACAGTGGTGAACAAAATTCAACAGCAAGGAGCATTTGCTTATTTTCTGCTCAGAGGACAGAATCAGATGAAAGTGTGAAGGAGACCCTCCTGTACAGTCATGAGGTGACATGAACACCCTTGTGTTCTAAAATCCTTCTTAGAGGGGATCTTAGGTGTGGCTGGATCCAGGCTTAGTCCTAGGTTTGACCAATAGTTTATGTTTAAAGGTTTACATAGGCACAATCCATCCTTTACAGCACTTAGCTCAGATTTCAGTATACCACTTCACTTGCCTAGTATCTGAGAGGAAAAGTCTTCCCATCTCTGAGAGGTCTATCCCACTCAAGGAGAGATCCTGGTATGCAAAACAGCTCAACAGACTGTGGGCTGCCAACTTCTACGAAGCAAGATGCTTAACCTCATCTGACACCAAGTACATCTTGGTGCATGCTCGACTAGCCCTCAGATAAGACTTTAGAGCAGGGCCTGTTGTGACAGGAGTGGAGGTGATGGTTTTAAACTAAAAGAGAGAGATCAAGACTAGAGAGAAGACAGGAATATTTGGTGCTGAGGTGTGGTGGTTTTACAGTTACCTGCCACCCACCTTTTGATATAAACCCCAGCTAGGACTCAGAACACTGGAAGTTGATAAATGAAGCTTTATATTTACAGCAATGTACAATACACAAGCAGATATTTACAATGTATACCAGATATTTACAAATATATACAGTGAAAAGGTAGTACAGAAACACCACAGCCCTCTCAGAGATCACAATCCCCAAAAAGGGTAACCAACCACCCCCTACCACCTTTCTCCCCTTCCCCAATCTTATCTCACCAGCAGTTGATGCTTCAGATAAGCTGAGGTAGATCAGCCAGGGGGGTTAGCAGTAGGAAAGAAGTTAGTGGAATTATTAAGAATCAGCTACAAAAGACAGAGACAAAGGAACCATGCAAGGAGCAGCCACAGCCCAGAGCGGCCTGAAACTGTCTGACTCTCTATGTTTGGGTTACACTCTTTTAAAACAATTTTTTTTTCTTTCTCAGTAGAGCTCTGGGTGAAGTGACATCCTGTGTTTTCCTCCCTCAGCCAGTAGTCTAATTTCTCACTCAAATTCTCCAATTACTTCAAACCAGCACATGAGGGTGGTGAAACACTGCCCAGGTTGCCCAAAGAGGTGATAGTGTCCCATGTCTGGACAGGCCTGTGAGCAACCTGTTCTAGTTGCAGATATGAGTGAACCACAAATGATGCAGGAATGTTTGAATTGAGAAAGGTCACTGTGAGTTACCCAGTGCTCTTCAGAATGTGCTGGGAGGTTAAGACTTCAAAGTTAAGGTGAGTCAGTAATGAGGTGAAGTTCCTTATGCCTCACTTCACATGATGAGTGTTTCAACTAGACTACTAAAATTGAAATAATTTGACAATTTTAGGGAGTCTTCATATGACCTGCTCCCATTCTTCCATCTGAAAACTGAGATTTTACACTTAACTGTGAAAATAAAATTGTGAGGTCTGGGACAGGTTCCTATGCCTCACATGCTTAAAATGAGGCGAGATGCTGAAATTGCTAGAAGACAGAAAATGTAAGAGAAATAATGAAAGATTGTATTGGTTTACCCCCAGCTACTCTGAGCTAAAAGCCCAAAAGAAAACTCAAAGCGGTTTGGAAGTGAGAATGGAGAATAACGCCTTTAAACAATGAAATACAGGGTAAAAAGGGGTTTCTGCTTCTCACAGGAAGCAGGGGGAAGGGATACAGAAAAACCCGGGAGGAGGAGGGGGTAAGGGAGAAAGGATACCACCGCGGCAGGAGTTTAGTCCGAAAAGCAAAGTCGCGGTCCCGTAGTTGCTGGTGCTGAAGAACAGAAGCAGGTTGCAAAGCACAGCTGAGCAGTTCTGGGTCTCCACGCGGCTTGTTGCAGAGCAGGTGGAGGAGCAGCAGGGAGCGGCAGGGAGTGGCAGCAGCAGTGAGAATGGGCCCAGGATGAGAGAGAGAGTGGGGCTGAGTTCCCCATTTTATAGCCCAGATCCAGGCAGGAAGTGGGAGTGTTCAACCATGCCACCTGGGGGGAACGGGGCCAGACCACCCCTGGGACAAGGCAGGGGGTCCCAGGTGGCTTAACCCTTTACAAAGATGAAGGCTAAAGAAAGGTAGGGGAATAAAAATAATGCACAAGGGTGGAGTTCAGAGGTCACATATGCAAAATTACTTTAATGTCTTGCAGAGTTCTCTTGTGTCTGTGCTGTCACTATTTACATCTCTGAAGGAGCACCCCTGGGAAGCAGGAAATGGGGATGAGGATAAGCAAGTCACAAACAAGTCATCTGAAACTTATCCTTCTGCTTTGGCCTGCAGGCATCCCAAATTACTGTGTTCAGAGTTGCTCATTTATGATTTAATTCTGTGTGGTACAACTCTCAGGGTTTCTCTGTGCATCATTCCAGCTGTGGTTGTGTCTGCTGTCACTGCAGCAGTGACCTCCACAAACACCAAGCCTGCCTACAAGCCTGTCATTAACAGCACTCCCTGGTCCTGAGCAGCACAAAGTTACTTGGCTCTGCACTGGACAGGCTTGAACCCATAGGAAGTTGATTGCCACATACAGATCACATCAGGGCATTTCACCCAGACCTTCCCTGGGTTCTGTCTGTTGCCTTGTGGCTCTCTGAGACTTCTTCTCAAAGTTATGTCACAGCTTAGTGAGATGCAGTTTCACTTTCTGAAACAGGCTACCTGAGTCCTGTGTTCTGTAACTCTGTGATGGACATTCCAGGGTTTCCTTGGGCTAAGTCAGAAACTGAAGCTATTTTCCAGTGTAGACACAGACCTGCCTTAAAACTTAACCATGGTCTCTTTTGGAGAGCTTCATTGTTCCTTGATTACCTTCATTGACCCATGCTTTGAAATAAAAATTGGACTAGACTCAGAATCCTGTACCTGAAGGAGCTCTGTCTAATAAAAAAAAAACCAAAAAAACAAAAAACCACAAAAAAACCCCAAACAACAAAATTGTTTGTGGTAACTTTGAGCTTCAGGCAGAAACTATTTCACTGGCAGCTCAGCTTGTACTTATTTGCACTCTGCTTCCAATGAGAACCAGATTTCCAGAGATGCAGATTGAATTTCTCAAACCAGTGAGTTTTCCAGTTGCACAAAGCTGAAGTGAGTGTGCATCTACACAGGTGTCTGGGATACAACTGCTCTGCTCTGGCCTTTGAAGAAGGGAACAGATGGTTAGTGCCTTGCATACCCAAGACATCTATATTGGATGGCAGATAACAATACAGGATCAGCTGAAGGGAAACAACACCCAGGAGTGTTGGGAAAGACACACATTTTGGAAATTAATCCCAAAGTGTTTGGTTCCTTTGGATCAGGTGAAGGACTGACCAGGCTCTGCTCTATTGATTCTCTGCCCTCTGACTGCAGTGGGAGCTCAGCCACATGCTTCACATATGGACACTTGACAGGCATAATATGCATTGGGTTGGAAGGACCTTGAAATCTCACCTTGTCTACAGTAATCAGGGACATCGCCAACTAGATCAGGCTGCTCAGAGCCCCATGAAGCCTGAACTTGAACATCTCCAGGGATGGGCCCTCCACTCACAGTACTATCACCTGTAGTTAGACACCTGAATGAGTTTGTAGGCACATGTTGGGAGTTGATTCCCCCTCTGAGTGCTGTCTTTCACATCTCAATATTATTTATATTTCACGCTGAGGCACCACTTTCTCTGCAGAACTTCAACTCATTTTTGAGGCAAATATCATGACTGGTTTATAGCTGGGGAAAGCAAGGTGCTAGGAAATGTTTAATTGGTCAAGATACACATCAGGTGAGTATGAGAAAAAAGCAGTGTCCTGGGTTCCAGTCCAATGTTTTATCATACAGACAGCATTGACTTAGGAGAAAGAAAAAGAACTATCAGTGCTTTATGATAGCTGCAGAGCACAGAAATAATATAGTAAATTTTAAAAAGCAAACAGGAAACCCCAGATGATCAAGGTATTTTTTGAGATTCAGAATAAGGAGCAGAATTTATTCTCTCTGCTTTTGTTCTTTGTTCCCTTGTGCTTTGAAGGGTAATATAGGTGGTGTTTTCCACCCTGGGAAATCTTCCACTCAATGGAAGCTGCAGGAATCTGCAGAAACTGTTTCTGCTCATGGAGAATTTCAGCCCAGCCTGCCTTCAGCCACCCAGAGGAAAATGAACAGGTAAGAGAGGAACAGAAGCAGAGGAACTGATCTCTTGTTCAGACACAGAGCATTGCATTTCTTCTCTCTCTGTTAGGGATCTATCCTCACCTATGCTCTAAGAAGAAGAAAAGCCAAGAGAAGCTTGTAAGAGATTGCTTCCAAGAGAGTCAAAGAAGGAAGTGGATGGATAGCAAAGCAAATGTGGATGTGGCAGAGAAGAAAGATGGAAGAGTCTTCTTGACCTTTGTGTGCTTTAACAATTGCTGTGGCTCTGTGGAGAGGTGGGGCTGGCACTGCAGCAGCTGTGGAACATGACAATGTATATGGACATTAACATCCTTTTTTGTTTTCCCCTCACATTTAAGCACTATCCTGAGGTCAGCTGGCTATAACCTCCAGCTCATGCTCTCTCTGTATGACAGGCAGAAGCAGTTCTTCTGAAGAGACTGAAGATGTGATAAAAATTGTCACCTGTATTCCATTTTCAGTAAGTTTGAGTAGTGTTTACCTTGTGAAATTTCATGTGGCAGGAGTGACCCTCAAGAAAAAAATCTACGGAATTTATCTTAACATCTCACCTGAGAATGAGTCATTATTTGAAGGTAGGAAATAATCTAATTAATCTTTTTTAAAAAAACTTAATGATTTTCAGTTAGTATATTGTATTATTTTCAGGTACTATAAGGTAGTTTGGGAATTTTTAAAGCCTATAGTGGAAAGTGTAAATATAATTTTAATGTTCTGATTTTGTTTGTTTTGTTTTTATTTTCCTTTTCATTCATGCACTTCTCAATTATAATTTCTATTCCATTGCATGCCAAGATCACATGGTTTAGGTATTTTTCTTGTACTGCCATACTGAAAACCAAGTCACCTACTTTACCTGTCAGCATTTGCCATAGTCCAAGTTAAATGCCACAAATTTTATGAAAGATGCCTACAGCAAGCTGCTACAAAAGGGTTGATGAGTTCCAAAGACAGCACAAAGTAGGAAATGAGGGAGCTATGCTTGGAGAGAAAAGTTTATTTGCTTTTCCGACACTTCTTTATTTGGCAGCAGTTCTGTGCTTGTAGTGGAACTTGTCAACTGCACAGTGATGTTAATTCTACATAGAGAACCCATATGAAAAACCCCCAAAATAATCAAATTTGAAACAGACATTTTGAAACTCAAAGTCAAATAAATAATGACAGCAGTAGCACATTATTTTACCTTTTGAAGTTTTGGTAACATTTCCTAATAGTAATACTTTTCAAAATGTTCTTTATGAAAAATATTTTGTGAAGGAGAAAGCCTGACCATCATTCTAGACAAGTAGGTCATTTTTTGATATGGATGAGCAGGAATAGGTCAAAAACGCTTGTTTAAAACCTTCTCTAAGAAGGGGAAAAGAAGAAGGATAAACAACAAACCTCAGCTATTAATTCATAGAATGGTCTGGATTGGAAAGGACCTCCGAAGGTCATCCAGTCCAACCTCCCTGCAGTCAGCAGGGACATCCTCAGCTGGATCAGGTTGCCCAGAACCCTGTTGAGCCTCACCCTGAATATCTCCAGGAATGAGGTCTCAACCACTTCTCTGGGCAACCTGTTCCAGAGCTCCACCACCCTTGTGGTGCAGAACTTGTTCCTGAAGTGAAGAACTTACCAGGTAATGCAGAAGGAAAATTTTGGCTGGGTTCTCTAACTTCTGTAGTCTAAGACCACACAAAATATGTTACTTGTGAGGAGAAATTACTTCACTTTAGTCAATCAATCAATATATTGGAAATCAGAGACATTTTCAGGTTCACAGGTCCCTCCCAGTTTTGAATTAAATAAATGCATAAATCCCATAACCCTGGGAAACTTCAGTGCCATAGCTCAAAGAACAACCATTTGTGTTCTTCTGTCTGTAGGGAAGAGAAAGGGAGAGAGAACAGCTCCACACAGATTTGCCTTGCATAAGCTCAGCCATTTACCCAGGCTGCCATATCTTTGGCACTGGTTGTCACCTGGGTGGTAGCTTGGAACTGAGACACAAATCACACTTAGTGATGTTTCTTCTTCCCTTTGTTGTTCAAACGAAGATGAGAGGAAAAGGGCCTGTAAGGAAATTGGTGAAGCCATTTGCTTGGTGCTAGGATCTGACAGAGTAACAGAGTGGTTCAAGAATGCCAATTAAATAACTGTTGTGTAATGTCTACATAAATTGGGTGTTTGCAAGTCCAGTTTGGAGAGGAAGCTTGGAGATGATGATTCAGGATATTCCTTGTCTCTTTACTTCTTCCTCGTTACATGTTCCAGGTCTTCAAAGCCATCATGATACAGCAAAATGATACCCACGTCCATGAGTTCATCCTCCTAGGATTCCCTACCATCAGGGAGCTGCAGGTTCCACTGTTTGTGCTGTTCCTCATTGTGTATTTGTTGACTGTCCTTGAAAACATGGTCATCATCAGTTTAATCAGAAGCAACCACCAGCTCCACAAGCCCATGTACTTTTTCTTAGGCCATCTCTCTTTTGTAGAGGCATGGTACATCTCAGTCATTGTTCCCAAACTGCTGGTCAACTTCCTGGTAAAAAATAAGAGCATCTCCTTCACAGGCTGCATGGCCCAGCTGTACTTCTTCATTGCCCTGTTCTGTACCGAATGCAGCCTCCTGGCTGTCATGGCCTATGACCGTTACGTGGCCATCTGCAGTCCCTTGCACTACACAGTCATCATGAACCACAGGCTCTGTGTGCAGCTGGCCATGGGCTCTTGGCTGCTTGGCTTTCTCATATCGGTGCTAAAGGTCTTCTTCATTTCCCAGGTCTCTTTCTGTGGCCCTAATGTTATCAACCACTTCTACTGTGACATCAGTCCTCTGCTCAACCTCTCTTGTACTGGGCAGTTAACTGCAGAGATGGTGGACTTTGTCTTAGCTTTGCTTATTCTCTTGATCCCTCTCTCTGTCATCATCATTTCTTACATGTACATAATCCACACCATTTTGTGTATTCCCAAGGGTCAGAACAGGAAGAAAGCCTTCTCGACCTGTGCTTCTCACCTGACCGTGGTCATCATCTTCTTTTCAGCCACCCTCTTCACATATGCCCGACCCAAGAGTATCCACTCCCTAGATATCAATAAACTGATCTCCATCATCTACACTGTAGTCACACCAATGCTAAACCCACTCATTTACTGCCTGAGGAACCAGGAAGTGAAAGACACTTTGTGCAAGGCCTTGTGTGGCATGGGTGCTGTCTCCAGAGTTTCTGGGTCCGATCTTTGATAGAATACTTGGGAGATAATCTTCCAGTTGAATTTGTCTGAATGCTATGAATGTCTAATAACACCTTTGCTTCCACAGGAATCACAATTTGGATTGCTTTAAACATCAGTGGTTAAGGGTTGTTTTTCCCAAGTCAGTGCACACTAAGCTAAAATCAATGAATGCCAGTTCTGTGAGAATGTAAAAGATACTAAACACATCACACAGCAGTCCTGACCAGTGGAGAAGGAAATTAGCATCATCACCTTCTCTTATTGTATTTTCTGGTCTGCATCAAAGAGCACAAATCCATTCTGACCTTGATTGAACTTATTTTGAAACAAGGATTCAAAGAACTCCAGGCAGAGATAGATCAGCACTCTTGGCAGGAGTTAAGAAGAGAACTTCAGTGATTCAGTTCACATCAGGCATTTTAGACAACTGTCATAGGAGAACATGAACCATAGAATCACAGAATCATAGAATGGTTTAGGTTGGAAGGGACCTCAAAGCTCAGCCAGTTCCAACCCCTTGCACCATAGGCAAGGACACCTCCCACTAGAACAGGCCACTCAAGGCCTCGTTCAACCTAGCCTTGAACACCTCCTGGCAGGGAGTAGGCACAACCTCCCTGGGCAACCTGTGCCAGTGTCTCACCACCCTCACTGTCAAGAACTTCCTAACATCCTGTTTAAATCTCCTCTCTGCCAGTTTAAACCCATTCCCCCTTGTGCTGTCATTACAAGACCTTGGAAATAATTCCTCTTCAGCCCTCCTGTAGCCCCCTTCAGACACTGGAAGGCCACTCAAAGCCTTCTGTTCTCCAGGTTGCAGAGCCCCAACTCTCGTAGCCTGGTCTCATAGCAGAGCTGCTCCAGCCCTCTGAGCATCTTTGTGTCCCTCCTCTGGACTTGGTCCAGCAGATCCATGTCCTTCTTGAACCATCACTGAGATGTTCCTTCTTCTTTTCAGTCATTTCAAACAGAACTTCGGGAAGTAACTGACATTCGCAGAATGCATCTTTCCTTTCAGGGAAGAGGAATGATTCATATTATTTAATTTCACCTTTAAATTATAAAAGAAACCCCTTGTCTTCAAGTTTTGTTTTCTCCTTGTGTTGGTTTGAGCTAATTGGAGGGGGGCAGGTAACTGCTTAACCCACTACACTTCTGCTCCTATATTATATGACAGGATAAAGGCACTAAGGGAAGTGTGAATTATAGAATCACAGAACTGTTTTGGTTGCAAAACCTCTAAGATCACCCAGTCCAACCACTAACCAAACAATACCATAGCCAATAAACCAAGGGCTATGTCCATGTGTTTCTTGCACACCTCCAGAGATGGGGGCTCCGTCACCTCTCTGGGCAGCCTGTTCCAATCCCTGACCACTTCGGCAGCAAAGACATTTTTCTTAATCTCCAACCTAAACCTCCCCTGGCACAATTTCAGGTCATTTCCTCTCATTCTCTCACCTGATACTAGAGAGAAGATACCAACCCCCACCTAGCTGCAATCTTATTTTGGGTTGTCTAAACGTAGGCATCTAAAAGTATTTCTGATGTCATGCAGTCTCCATTCAGAGTTTGACACTGGACCTATGGGAGACTCAGCCCTCTCTAAAGTAGCATTCATGAGGAGAGGGACAAAAACAACCTGAAAGATGGGTACAAAATCCTGCAACCAGGAAAGAATGACTCAAGCAGTGTAAGATGGACACTCTCTGACTAGACAACAGCTCTAAAGGAAAGAACCTGAATGTCCTGTCAGAAAAAATAGTATGGGTCCACAACATGCCCCTGCAGTGATGAAGACCAACTGCCTCCTGGGCTGTGCCAGCAGCAACCTAGCCAGCAGGCCAAGGGAGATAATCCTTCCCTCTGCTGCCTGAGACTGCATAGATGTGTGAGATTGCATCAGCAGTACTATGGATATCTCACTACAAGAAAGACAAATATGGACAGCATCTACAGAGGGTTACCAATGATATAGGGGCTGGACCACATGGTATGCAAAGAGAGACTGATGGAAATAATTTCTTCAGCCTGGAAAAGAGAACAGTAAGAAGGTATTTAGTTGCAGTCTGCCACTGATGCACAGCTCTAAGCTGTGCTCACCTGAAAAGACAAGAGGTGACAGAAATGAGTTGCAGCAGTTTAAGTTCAATTTAGATAGTTCAAAAATGAAAGCAAGAAACAAGACAAATCAGAGTGATTAAGACTACAATAGTCCCAGACAGGTTATGAAATCTCCATCTTTTGAATTTTTCAAAGCTTATCTGTTCAAGCCCCATAAAAACCTGGGCTGACAAATATGATTTGATGGCACAAGGAGCTAAAAAATTCCAAAAGTGAAACTCAGTCCTTCCAGCCTAAGTTTTTGTGTGATTGTTGGATCTGGATGTCAGATGATAAAGCCTGTGGCATCTCTAACTGCAATGGAAATTGATATTCAGGCAATTGAATCTCACTGTAGCCACCTGCTGACTGAGCGATGCACTGGATCCAATCTGGGTTAGAATGCAGGGAGCCATTCAAACTCTTGTAGGGAAATGGAGCTTAGTTTTGTTCTCCTCTCATAAGTGTCTGGTGCCATTTGGCATTACACAATCATAGACTCACAGAAATCCTTTTTAGAAACTTTTGAATGGTTGAAGTTGGAGGGGGCATCTGGAGGTTGTCTGGTCCAACCTCCACACTTTAGCAACAAAAACCTAGAGCTGGTTGCATAGGAATATGTGCAAACAGCTTTGGATGCCACCAAGGATGGAGACTGCACAACCCTCCGGGCAACCTGTGCCAGTGTTCAGTTACCCTCACAGTGAAAAAATCTTTCCTCATGTTCAGAGAGAGCATCCTGTGTCTCTGTGCCCACTGCCTCTTGTCTTGTCAGTGGACAACACAGAAGAGACTGGCTCTGTTTCCTCTATGCTCTTGCTTCAGAAGTAGTTGTACACATGAATGAGCTCCTGCCTAAGTCTTCTGTTCCTCAGGGTCCCTCAGCCATTACTCGTAGTAGAGATGCTGCAAATCCTTAATCATCTTAGTGGCCCTTCAATAGCCTCTTTCCAGTATATCCATGTCACTCTTTTGGTAGGTTGCCCAGAGCTGGATGTAGCACCGCAGGCATGAGCAGATACATAATTTAACTTCTCTTTTGTAGGGCAACTCAACAGCTCTACATTTTGTGAGCTGTGGCTTGGTCTAGCTGAGTTGGAAGATGGTCAAGATGATCTTCTTCTCCCATAATCTCTCTGGGCAACTTGTTTCAGTGTTGTTTTGGCTTCCCAGTGAAGAACCTTCTCCTAATAGTCCATTTGCAGCTATTGAGTTGTCATTGTCTTTGCCCTGTGTAGAACTGCTCGGGCCCATTGTCTTTGTAACTGCAGGCTTCTGATAGATCACATCACAGCCTGATAATCACTGACTCACACCTCACTGTCTCAACTTCTTTTCATAGTACATGTACTTTTCGATACATCTTAACAGGCCTTAGTAAGAACCTCTCTAGTTTCTCCATATTTGCCTTGAGCTGGTGAAATCCCCAAGCTGGACACAGTAGTCCAAGCAGAGCATAATGAGCTCAACAGAAAAGAGGTAAGGAATCATACAATCACATAATGGTCTGGATTGGAAGGCACTTCCAAAGGTCCCCTAGTCTAGCCCTCTCTGCAGGTAGCAGGGACATCCTTAACTACATCAGGTTGCCCAGAATCTTGCAAAGCCTCACCTTGAATATCTCCAAGGATGGAGCCTCAACCACTTCCCTGGGCAACCTATTGCAGTGTTCCAGCACCCTCATGGTTCCTAACATCCAGTCTAAATCTTCTGTTCTAGAGATTGAAACCATTGCCCATTGTCCTATTGCTGCAGGACTAACCTTTCTCCTTCTGGCAACACTGCTGTTTGTTCTCCATGCACCTACATTATCCTAAAAGTGTCTTCTTCATGAGATGCCCTTAGATCTAAGTATGTACGTAAGGGTTTGGCTGGCAGCTAAAGATCAACAAACATACCTTAACACATGTCAGATGTCACCAGATTCTACTATATTGGCAGATGAAATCAAACTGTGTGTCTGTTGTGGTAGGCCTGATGGGCCAAAATAGGCCTGAACATGTCCTGACTTGCCCAGACATGTTTTTGTGCTCTCCCTCTCTCTGTTCTGGGGAGAAGCAACCATGGAAAGAGGACAAAGAAACTGGAGCCACTGAGTCTGAGAGCCCCTGGCTTGCCCAGACTAGTTTTGTTCCTGTTTACATCCTGTGGTAAGCAATTGGCTTCTGCCTGCCTCATGCCTCGTGTCTTTCCCAAATTTGGGTAAAGCAAGCCTATGGCTTCACCTAATGTGGTCAAGCTTGGCTAACTGCTGTTCTGATTGGCTATTCTATGTCCAAAGGCCCATTAGTCTTAGGCTACACTGATAAAAGGAGATGAGCAGGTAACACAATGTACTCTGCTGTTGTATCTGTGCTTGCTTGCTGTTGTATTTCACTGCCTTATTGCATCCCTACCTGCCTGGAAACTGTCTGATTCAAGTTTACCAGGAACAGGCTCTAAATGCCTCCACACAATAGGCCTGCATAGCCAGCGTGACATCCATGCTGACACTGCACATTGCAAGACATCCTGCCTACACCAGAACTTCTCCTGCCAGGAAAGGAAGTCCTGGAGGTACACAGACTACCCAGAGAAGCCAGGACCAGGTCAGAGATCATCTGCTCCCTTTCCCCAGCCTCCTGTGAAGCCTGGGAAGAATTTGAAGTCTCAGCAGCCAACAAGACTTTGACAGAATTCCCTGAAAGCTTTTGGGTACTGTCTGAAGCTGTAGCTACCCCCTGCAAATTGGGAATTAATATTTTGTGAGTAAATCTTTAAAGCCTCTTGTAATTTACCAATTGCCTTCTGCCATAAGCAGAAAGGAGTTCCTTAAAGCAGCTCCTAGAGTCCATCCAGTTGGCAAATGGTATATTGACTGCAAGAACCTTCTCTTCCAGTTCAGGTGGGCTGAATGAGGCCTTGAGCAATCTCTTCCAGTCGGAGGTGTCCCTGCCTATGGCAAGGGATTGGAACTCGATGATCTTTGATGTCCCTTCCAACCTAAACCATTCTATGATTCTATGAAATGTTTATATATTTTTGCTAGTTATTTCTAGATCAATTTATTAATTTGTGTAATATTTCCATGACCATTGCAGAAGAACCTGATTATTATTAAAATTTGTGATTGGGATAGGTGAGAGTTTTGAATACCAAAATTAATAAACAATTGTGATTTTGCAAAATACCATCTCACATTGATTAATTACCCCTCTATCACACTGTCCTAACAGACAAATGACTTCTAAAATTTGAGCTCTTCTAGGTGTTAATCCTTCACTGAATATCACTGTAAGAAAATAACTTATACTGTATACTTTGTTCTTAAAGGACACATATGGCTGACGAAAGAGCAACTCCAAAGTGATTTTTCAAATACCTTGCTCCAGGGATCCTGCCACTCAGGAGAAGGAGACCAATCAGGTTTCTGTTCTCTTTGCTCTACAGAATCTTGCAACAGCAGCTGAGCAGGACGCTGATCTTCACATTCCATTCTGCCACACCCTAGGACACTTAACATTTCACCTTGATGCTATTTCTACACTGAGGTGACCTACAGTACGGTCTCCATATTTTGAGAGGGATTAAAACATTGCCTGACAATCAGATTTGTTTTAGCAGCCATTGAAGTAGATACATTAAATTACTGTGGAGTCTCCATAGTGAAACAGAATAGTTTCATTTACACCTAGAGGTGGGTCTGATCTATAAATGTGCACTGAGTTCAGCTACCTCAGCACTGCAGTTGATATAATCTAAGCTCACTGAGGCAGTAAATAAAATTCATGGGCTAACAGAATTGACACAAAACTTGCTGGAAACTTTAGTGAAAAGTATATAAAATGCCACAAAACCTGGAAGTAAATATCTCTTTAGAGAACTGAATCTTCTCCTAAGCACCTGCATTTCCATTAGGGTCTTTAGCTCTAGTTTTTCAATCGGGTGAAGAAGTCATTCAAACTTTTCCATTTCAGCTGCTACTGCATACAGGGACAGATTTACTGAATTCTGGTGTCATACCTGGTAGCCTTACTTCAACATTTCATGTCTGAGGCCTTTACATGGCACTGGAAGCTCAACAGTGTACACTTGAAATGAGAAACTCTTCAGGGCAGTCACCAGGTTCTAGAGATCTATGCACAGATTCATGGATTGCATTGGGTTGGAAGGGACTTTCAAAGGTCATCTTGTCCAACTCCCCTGCAGTCAGCAGGGACATCTCTAACAAGATCAACCTGCCTAGGGCCACATCAGGTCTGATTTTGAATGTCTCTGGTGATGGAGCCTCAATCACATCCCTTGGAAACTTGTTCCAGTGTGTCCTCACCCTCACTGCACAGAACTTCCTCCCAATGTCCAAACTAACTCTGCCCTGCTCCAGTTCCAAACCTTTGCCCTTGTCCTATCCCCACAGGCCTTTCTGAACAGTCCCTCCCCACCCACGCTTGGCCTTGCTGAATTTTCAAAAAGAGTAGGAAGGAGGGCTCAGTGCTGGGGACAGTCCTCTTTAAGGTCTTTATCGATGATCTGGATGCAAGGTGCCCTCATAAGATGACACTGAGTTGGGTGGCAGTGTTGATCTGCTGGAAGGTGGGAAGGCTCTGCAGAGGGATCTGGCCAGGCTGGATTGGTGGCCAAGATCAGCCGCACAAGGTTCAACAAGACCAAGAGCCAGGTCCTGCATTTTGTTCACAATAACCCCATAAACACTGTGTTGGGAGGAGTGACACAGAGAAACTATGGACACCAATATGATTAGGTCGTAAGTGTCTTTATTGTGATTCTACAGCTCCTTTTATTGCCACCAAACGAGACGCATTCTCTACATACTATAAGGTAATTGGTAAAGGGGATTATATGTGGAAGACAATAATTGGCTATTACCCAAGTAGTAACAATAACAATCAACACCTCTTAATTATGAGAAAGTTCTGGTTAACTTTTCCAGAAGCAGGAACTGTCTCAGTCTGCACTGTTGTTTTCCTTCCCTCTGTTCTGGTTCCACTTTCTCCTCAAAGGCATTCTGCTGTGCTTCTCTTCAAAGGCATTCCTCACAGTGGGTTTTTTTTCCACTGCTATCAAGCTATGTCCCTTCTCTCTTAAAAATCCCTCTACAACACTGCAGGCTTGGGACAGAGTAGCTGGAAATCTGCCCAGTAAAGAAAGACCTGGGAATGCTTGTTGACAGCCAGCAGTGTGTATGGGTGGGCAGGATGACCACCAGCATCCAGGCTTGGATCAAGAATATTGTGAGAAACTCCTACTGGTGAGGCTGCACCTTGAGTACAGCATTCAGTTTTGGGCATCACAGTATAAGAGAGACATCGAGGTGCTGGAGGGTGTCCAAGCAGGGTCTGGAGAACAGGGCTGGTGAGGAGCAGCTGAGGGAATTGGGGTTGCTTAATCTGAAGAAAAGGATGCTGAGGGGAGACCTCACTGATCTCTACAAATCCCTTCAAGGAGGGTGGAAGGTGGGGTTGGTCTCTTCTCAAAAATCACAACTGTTAGAGCAAGAGGAAATGGCCTCAAGTTACACCAGGGGAGGATTAGGTTGGTCATTAGGAAGAACTTCTGTAATGAAAGGGTTCTCAAAATCTGGAAGAGGCTGCCCAGGGAAGTGGCCATATCCCCATCCCTGGATGAATTTGAAAGCTGTCTACATATGGTGCTCAAGGCTATGGTGTAGTAGTGGCCCTGGCAGAGTTAGGCAATGAAGAGACTAAGAAGAGGTCTTTGCCAGCCATGGTGGTTCTGTGATTCTGTAA
The DNA here is from genome assembly GCA_013396835.1 of Psilopogon haemacephalus. Classification (NCBI taxonomy): domain Eukaryota; kingdom Metazoa; phylum Chordata; class Aves; order Piciformes; family Megalaimidae; genus Psilopogon; species Psilopogon haemacephalus. The sequence goes on from VWZI01015467.1 coordinate 17,222, forward strand.
CAACAGGGCTTGGAGACAGGAGTGAGTTAACTCTCAGGTGACTTTAACGTGCCTTAGGTGAACACATTAATTGTTACATTTGATCTTTGATAAGACTTAACCTTTCCTTGCAGACCACAGAGGTGGAGCAGCAACCACCCAAGAGTCACTAAGCTTCTGCTCAGGACAGAAGTCACCTAACACAGGCACCATAGTACTAAAGGAATGGTCTAGATCAATTCTGACACTGTCTGCAGTCACACACATACACAACCCCACCAAACTCCATAGTTCTATAAACAGTATGAATATCATTCAGTAGGAAAAAGAGATCTTCATCTCAGAGTGAAAGAATTTATCTGATAAATGTTTCTCTACTTTTAAGTGCATCTCAATAATTTAGATATTGTTTTGAGAATGAGTTCTGGGCTGTCTGCTGACTCTAGTGCATGCACAGCAGTAAGGAATGGCTGCCTCCAGCTGTCTCCATTAATGATGCTTTTTCTAGACTGCTCTAAGGCTGATCTCCTGGCATCCATCTTTGACATCCACCCTGATGACATGCTACACTCACGTTGCATGGAACCCCAGGCTGCAAGCACTACTGATCTTCCTGAGGAATTCATGTTCCTTGGGGTTTAATCTGAAAACCACCAGCACTGACAGGCTTGTACTGAACTTTTCTTAGCTGTGTTTTTCAGCATTATGCTAGGTGTGGTGTGTCCTCTGAAGTGGTATGAAGGAGCCTTTGTACCTGATGATTTAGTGCTTGAGAAATTTGCAGGGCAGATAAATCTTGCCTGTACTATCTATGACAGAGAGTTACTAGGGGGAACTCACCATGGGGTTACATTTTAGGGAGCTGGTTGGCTCTGCTACAGCTGAAAGACAAAGAGGTTGTGAACTAACAATGAAGCAGGCTCTAACACCAGGGCATTCCTTGACATGGATAGAGATACCCATTCATATTTAAGATGTGGGAGGGCAGACATCCTTCTCTCCAGAGGGGTTAAGGTCTGAGTGAGATCTGTCAAACCTGTGTGTTTCTGAAAAGGTGGCAAAATACAAATATGTGTAGACAAATTAGTTCCATTTGCAGGGTGATCGCTTTGTGCAAACACAGCTGATGGAGCAGGCACAGTGACAGATAATTACCAGGTACAGATTCATCTGATTCCTTCTTGGGTATCTTCCCAAGGAACCTCTCTCAGTAGCTTGTTCATAGGAAGATTCACTGAGGGATAGTTACTTGAAGAAAACATCTCACAGCGGCTAAGTTAGGTTATTGTTTTTTTTCCATAAGCTGCAAGTGCTGCAGAGAGAGCTTCAGAAAGCTTGAATTTGTCCTCATGAGTTTCCTTCTCGGTTACCTCAGTTACACATGGGCAAAGCAAACACTGAAATCCCAGGAGTGATCACTTATACCATCTTGTACTGAATTGCTTCTTTATAAACAGCACTCGGGTCAGGATGCTTTGCAGAACATCTCGGGTTATATTTTTACAATAAAATAATAAAGAAGGTTTCTCTTCCCTAATCAGCCCCTGCACGAGATCACAGGCACTGCTGGAGCAGTGTGGAGGTGAGAGAAGTTTTTCGCTGCTATTTTTCTTTAGGAATTGTTCTGAGTAATCATCTCCTTCCAAGAAGAAATAAATGTACAGGCACTTTGGCATCCATGCTGAAGTGTGATGTACACTGAGCCACGCACCCAGGCTTCTGGGCTGCTTGTTGACTTCCAGAGTCAAGGAAGAGAGAAGCAGACATGGCTATGGAATGATCCACCTGAACTATTTGAGACCTTTTCCTCTTAAAGCAAAATTACCTGGAAATGCCTTGAGATGTGTATGCCCTACAAAGAACATAAAGTGAGCACACTGAGCATTAGATACCTAAACTTCGGCAGGTGAAATTCAGCTTCTCAGCATAGTCTGATGTGCAGAGAGCTCAACTATTTGCTCCAGTTCAAGGGATAGAGAAAGGCAAGCATGACCTTGGACTTGGGAGAATCCCCATCACTCCCTTGTAATTGTTCCTCTGGTGATTTGACCAATGTGTGAGGTGAACAATTTGAAGAAACTTTTATAGGTTAAACTAACACTGACCAGATCAGAAAGTGCTGAACGTATGGACTGTAGAGACAAATCCCTTAATAATTCACTTTGCACTGACTAGGAAGAAAAGACAACATTTTATAGCTTCTTCTTAGATCTTTGGAATTTCTTAGGATAGCAAAACCCAATGGTAACATGGCCACAAGTTGCTATGAGTTTGCATGTGCCAACCCTTTAGTCACAGAGTTTGTATCTCCCCTTCTGAAGCCAGAAAAAAAGTTTTAAATGGACAATATCTGGACTAGAGTTTCAGCTTCAATGAGTTGTTTATTGATGGAGAATATTCTTCCACCACCTTAAACACAGTTTATTCTGTGCTTTTCTCTAACAATCTGGACAGGAGGGAAGAGGTGTGGTGATTTTTGTTGTTGTTAGTTTTCCCTTTGTTTTTAACATGAAACACTAACAGAACTTTAAACCAAGATTAAAATGCAGTTTTTAATGCATTTAGAATTCAGTCAGAATGAATCTTCTTTTCAATTTTGCCCAGTAATACTAAAAAAAAAAATATATATATATATGCACATATATGCACT
>VWZI01015467.1:19889-37192 GCA_013396835.1 Psilopogon haemacephalus
ATATACGCATGTTGAAATTAAAAAGATAATGTAGGTAGGTAGCAAAATGGAAAAACAGAAGATGGGAGTGAAAGAGACACAGAAAGTAGAATACATTTCTCCATAACATAATCCATCTTCCCTGGCAGCTGCATTAGATTGCTCTCTGGAAATAGTTGCTCCATTTAGTTAATATTTTGAGGCTTTCTGTGCTGAGAGAACATAGCAAGAGCCAAGCTGCACTCCACAGGCAGTGAAGGACTGACCTCGCTTTGCAGAACCAAGCCCAGGTGCCTAAGTCATGCAAACATATACTCAGTATCCAGTATCTCCTGCAAGCTGAAAAAGCACTGAGCACCCAGCTGTGACCCAGCTGTTACATGAGCATTTGGTGTCCATGGATCACCTAAACCACTAATTGTAAACCTGATATTCAAATGCCATCTTTAATTTGTTCTTAGACCTTCACAGTGGTGTGATCTGAATGTAACAATGTTCTTTTGCCTTTTATGCTTTTAGTTTTTTACCATTCTTCCTTCCTTCTTTTTGATTTTTTTTTTCTTTTCTTCCTCTGCAGTTCCCCTCAGTATTGCTTGGGTTTTGAAGATATTCCATACTTTTTCCCTTCATTGTCTTTACTTTTCACTGAAGCTTGATACTAAGCCTTCTATCATGGAGCAGAAAAATGGCACAAAATTCCAGGAATTTATTCTCTTGGGATTTCCAACTATCATGGAACTTCAGATGTTGCTCTTCATGATATTCCTGGTGGCATTCATGCTGACTATCTTGGAAAACATTCTCATCATTGTCTTGATAAAGGTGAACCATCATCTTCACAAGCCCATGTACTTCTTTCTCAGCAATCTCTCCTTCCTGGAGGCTTGGTATGTCTCAGTTACTGTCCCAAAAATGCTAGTGAATTTTTTTATGGAAAAAAAGAAAATATCTTTTGGAGGCTGCATGACTCAGCTTTACTTCTTCAGCTCACTGATTTGTACTGAGTGTGTCCTCCTTGCAGTCATGGCTTACGATCGGTATGTGGCCATCTGCAACCCCCTGCGCTATCTGGTCATCATGAACCACCGCCTCTGCCTGCAGCTAGCCACCTGCTGCTGGCTCACTGGCTTCTTGGCCTCCATGGTGAAAGTACTTTTCATCTCTCAGCTGTCTTTTTGTGGCTCCAACATCATCAATCACTTCTTCTGTGACATCAGTCCCTTGCTGAACTTATCCTGTGCTGACATGACAATAGCTGAAATTGTGGATTTCATCCTGGCCTTGCTTATCTTGCTGATACCCCTCTCTGTCACCATTATCTCCTACATATGTATCATCAGCACCATCCTGAATATTCCCACAGCCCAGGGCAGGAAGAAAGCCTTCTCCACCTGTGTTTCTCACATCACTGTCGTCATTATCTTCTTTTCAGCCACTCTGTTCATGTATGCTCGGCCCAAGAGAATCCACCCTTTTGACCTGAACAAGCTGGTGTCCATCATGTACACTGTTGTAACTCCAATGCTCAACCCCTTCATTTACTGTCTGAGGAATCAGGAGGTTAAAGGGACTTTGAAAAAGATCTTCTTCAGTCTTAGTCAGACTGTCCCAAACATCTCTCAATCCACTACCATCCACCTTTAAGACAATTCTTTATAGATAAAATGTTAGTTGAAAGGAAAGATTTTAAGGCTGAGGCTGCACTTAATTGGAACAGCAACCACCACAATGCTGGTAGCTCGAGAAACTGAGATGACCACACATTGTCAACAGGAAATCCTCAACAACCACTCTACTGATGGCCTTTAAGTGCTCTTTCTTCTCTGATGAAGGTTTGTGAACACTGAAGTTATTGATTTGACTCACAGGTGCTTCAAGGGAGAATCAGACATATCCAGGGTACCACACAGTGATGCCTTTGAGAACACCTGAAATAGTCTGTGAGCAATATGGGGTTCAGCTGCAGGCAGCATCTGGCAGCTAAAGCAAGCGGTGTCTGACTGACCATACACATGCCTCATGTTTTCAAACCCTGGGTTTTCTACTTGACCTACAAATGTGATGCTAAAGGGAGAGTCTCTCTTGCAGTTGCTGAGTCATGTTTGTCAATCCAGAAGGGAGATCTCAGGCACTCCACAGTGTTTCATGTTCTACAAGAAGTCTGCACTTTTTAACCCTCCTGGAAGAGAGAAACAGCAAAAGGAGAGAAAGTGTCCAAAGTCCATCTTGTCCAGGAAGGTTGAAATAAACACTGTAACTAATTCTGTAGCTAAAATTACTCTTCCATGCCCATTTTAAAGACATTTCATTAATTTCTGTTCTTATAAATTCTGACAAAGTCACTGTGTGAACATGGTGTGAACATGAATGAACATACAGCTGCTTGGGAGTCAGTGGTTGTATCTCTGCTGCCTTTGTCATTTTAGTGAGTTTATCTAAGAACTGAAGGTATTTATTGTCTACCTTCCCTTCCCTCTCCTTCCCTCCCCTTTCCTGCAGTTACAAAGACACTGTTGCAGGCCTCCACATCTAGGAACTCAAGACCTAAAAGCATGGTTCTTGTTAGTGGAGTAGGCCACAAGAATAGGGAAGTTCTAAACTTTTTGAAGAGTCATAGAATCAGTCAGGGTTGGAAGGGACCACAAGGATCAGACAGTTCCAATCCCTCTGCCATGCCCAGGGACAGCCTACCCCAGAGCAGGCTGCCCACAGCCTCTGCCAGCCTGGCTGCAAACACCTCCAGGGATCTGGCCCCAAACACCTCCCTGCAGGGGCAACCCATTCCAGCCTCTCACCACTCTCATGCTCAACAACTTCCTCCTCACCTCTACTCTCAATCTCCCCACCTCCAGCTTTGCTCCATCCCCCCTAGTCCTGTCACTACCTGATAGTCTAAAAAGTCCCTCCCCAGCTTTTTTATAGCCCACTTCAGATCCTGGAAGGACACAATAAGGTCCCCTGGGAGCCTCCTCTTCTCCAGACTGAGCAGCCCCAACTCTTTCAGTCTCCCCTCACAGCACAGGTGCTGCAGCCCTCTAAGCATCCTCGTGGCCCTTCTCTGGACACCTCCAGCATGTCCACATCCCTCTTGTCCCAAGGGCTCCAAAACTTCACACAGGTAAAGGGCCTCACCAGAGCACAGTAGAGGGGGAGAAACACCTCCCTCGACCTGCTGGCCACGCTTCTCCTGCTGCAGCCCAGGATCTGGTCAGCTTTCTGGGCTGCAAGCACACACTGCAGGCTCTTGTTGATATTTTTCTGGTGTTACTTCTTTGATTTTCTTGATTAACAAAAAACTTGTGCTTCAAAGCCTTTAGAAATTAAACATCAATATTTAAGAAATCCAGCCTTGGCTTTCTTACACCTAATAGAAAAGTACATGAGAGAACCTCAGGGTTGTTCAGCCACAGATTCTTTGTGGCTGTCTTTTTTCCCCTGTTGATTAACAGCAAAGATGTGGCTCCACTCTCAGAGAAAGATCTTTAAATCTTTATGTCTACATGTAGACTATGAGATAAGACCCAATTGTGTGAGTGTGGGTGTCCAGTACCCCTTGAGATATCCTAGATGTTGTCCTCCAAATACTGTTTCAGAAGGTCACCATGTGCCAACTGATGAGGCACAGATTGCAGAGCCAAGGAGTCCCAACCAATAAGAAACAGCTGTCTTTAGACAGCCTTGGACAGCATCAGTGCAGATCTCACTGCTGGTGAGCAGGACTCTGTCAGTGTTCACGAAAGTCAAGACCCCAATTTAATGTCATAAAGTGCACAAGTGAGTTGTCTACTTTTGGGGTGCCCAGAAATATCAAGTCCAGCCTCCACCTGTCATTTCAGAAGGGTAGATGTCCCTGTAGATCCTGCGTCTCTTCTGCATGATGTTACCACAGGACAGCTCAACTAGCATGCAACTATTTATGGGTGAGTCAATCCTTTACCACATGACTTGGCTGCCTGAGACAAGGCTTAGCTCTTAGCTTTCCCTCTTGGCCTCCAGCTGCTCTTCTAGAAGCACATAGAACTATAGTGTCATGTCCTTAGCCACTTGAAAAACTCAGATATCCTGAGACTTGTTTTAAGGAAAGACAAAGTTAAATGTCATTTTAAAGGCTGAGTAGATGTCATAGAATCATAGAATAGTCTGGATTGGAAGGGACCTCCAAAGGTCTAACCCCTGTGACATCAGCATAGGCACCCTCCACAAGAGCATGTTGCTCAGAGCCTTGTTCAGCCTCACCTTGAGTATCTCCAGGGATAGGGCCTCAAATAGCTTCCTGGGCAACCTGTTGCAGTGTTCTAGGACCCTAATGGGGCAGAACTTATTCCTAACTTCCAATCTGCTCTGCTTTAGTTTGAAACCATTGCCCCTTGTCCTATCACTTTGCTTTGCTTTAGCAGTCAGGTCTCCTATATAAAGTTAAAAAGACAAAGTTAGGCAAGGTGAAGCCATTCCCATTCTGCTTAGCCTAGGGTGAGAGTTATCCTAACTTCAGGAACAGAATTTTCTGCACAAAGGTGCATATGCTGTCAAAATGATAGCTCCCTATAACCCATGTTGAAGCAATTCTGGGAAAGAGGGCTCAGCCCAGAGTTGAGGTTCAGCGGGAGGATGCAGCACATTAGATCTCAGGGAATATTCACTGTCTCTTGCTGAAGCTGGAAGATGAGTCTAGTGCCCCTCAGTGGTGCACACTGATTGAGGATCTTTGTTGACACATCAAGGAGATATGGGAGGAAGTCAGTAGACTGTATAATGTCAGAGATGATGATAAAAGTGATTGACAGGACCTTCTGATACCCTGCAAAAAAGAAGGGACAGGATGGGAGAGTCGGAACTGTTCAGGCAAGTGAAGAGAAGGTTCCAGGAAGACCTTAGAGCAGCCTTCCAGGACTTGAAAGGGGCCTCAAGAAAGCTGGGAAGGGACTTTTGTGGTGGCATTGTTATTAAACAATATAAACATTATTAAAGATTTTTTTTTTAATATCAAACTTATTTACAGTCAATACACACAGATTGGGCTATCAGGTTGGAAAAGCTCACTTTGCAGAATGTGTACACAGACAATCAGAACAATTTAAACACCTTTAGAAAATTTAGAAACAGTAATCAGTTTGGGAAGAGATTCCTGTGGCGCATCTGTCGGTTGCCCTCCAGGGATAACTTTAAAGGAGCTTTCAGCCACTTAAAGTTAAATGGCAGGCACAAACTTTATAAACTTCAGAAAAAAAGACACACAGTCTTTTTTTTTGTAATCTTTGGATTACAAATATTGAAATGTCGAGACACTGAGTCTGTCACACTCAGTGTCTCAACATTTCAATATTTGTAATCCAAAATATTGTGTGGCTGCACAAAACAAAGATAGTTCCAACCACGTGGAGGCTGCGCCAGGTGGTGGTGTGGAGGCTGCAGAGGCAAACTTCCAGTGCCGCGTGTAGCAGGCTTCAGTGACCACGGGCATGGCAGATGACTCCTCGGCACAGGGCGACTCTTTCCATGGCTCACAGAGTGCTACCGGATCAGCAACAGCCACCTGGATGAGGCAAGATCCAGGCTCCCCAGCTGGGGCAGTCCAGAGTATGCTGTCTCCATTCGGCAGGAGCACTCTCCGCTGTTGCGACCTGATGCTGCTAGGCTGCCACTGGGGTTGAGTAGTCTGCAGCTTGGCTGGACTTAGGAGGGCAGCTGCTTCCTGGAGCGGAGAAGCAGTTCCAGCCCCTGGCTCAGTTCAAGCTGGGCAGTGCCAGCATCTTCTGTTCACAAGTGGAGGCAGGCCCCTCAGGTGCACAAGCAAGGACAGGGCAGGTTGCAAGCAAAAAAATCCAAAGGAAACAAGCCAGCAACTTGTTTAGCAAATTTGCGTTTAAGCATTTTGCTGAGAGAGTGTTGGTCCAATAGGAACAGATAAAATACCACAATTAGCCAAACCTGGCTTATTCACACCAAAAATAGAAGATGCACATGCTCAGCATCAGCTGTTTACCAGCACACAAAGCAGGCTCAAAAACAAGTCCAGAAATGGTGGTGTGTCTAGACTGACTGACAGGCACCAAGGCTTTTGTATTGTTTCCCATCTTGTCTCAGCCCAGGAAAGAGGGAGAGAGCAGGGAGAAAGTTGAATATATTTGTGTGTTTGTGACATGTAGGGACATGCACTGGATGTATGTATTTTGAGCATAATTTTGGACCTTCTACCACAACTTTTTACAGGTGATTGCAGTGACAGGACAAGGGGGAATGGTCTGAAGCTTGAGGAGGGAAGACTTAGACTGGATATTAGGAAGAAATATTTTCAGTGAGGGTGGTGAGACACTGGAACAGGTTGCCCACCTCCCTGGAGGTGTTCAAGGCCAGGATGGATGAGGCCTTGAGCAACCTGTTCTAGTGGGAGGTGTCCCTGCCCACAGCAGGATGGGCTGGATGATCTTTAAGGTCCTTCCAAACCAACCCATTCTATTGTGGTGAAAGCATTCATTTGTGTCAAAATAAACTTTAGCAAAGAGCCAGAAAGATAAAGGTGTCTAAGTAGATTTGTGGCACTCTGCTGGAATGTGCTGCAGACAAAAGATTACAAAGAAAAAACAAGCAAGTTAACTGATAATGAGCAGAGCATTCTGCCTAGACATAGGTTAAGAAGATAAGGACCCTACAAATTCCTCTACGAGGTCTTGGCAAAGGTGAAGACTGCGCAGACTCCTCAACTGGATTCACTGAAAGGACATTTAAATTATGACTCTTTACTTTATCTGGAAGACCACCAGAGGGGTATAGAAGACCCCCAAGGATCAGTATAAAAATGTGTGTAACTTTCTTTGTGGTGTGCAATGTGGAGTGGCAATTCCCCTGCACCCAGCGCTCTTTTGCTTGCTATCCAATAAAAAGAAATGAGCTTTTGAAACAGAATCCGTGGCTCATTTATCCACTAGGATTCTATGAATCTCACCATTGTGAGAAGGAAGGACTGGATTCGCATTAGAGTAGATGGACAGTGCTGTGAGGTAGATGGACAGTGCTGTGAGATATGCCATTATGACCCATGTACCTATGGGTCAATATTAGGAGACAAACATGAGGAGGGGTTATGACCTTTTTCTGGGGGACCTTGCATTACTGAGCTGATAAAAACAAACTGAATAGGGCACAGAACGGAAGCTGGGATGTGATAAAAGATATCTTGTGAAAGACAGCTGTATGTGTAGATAAAACTGTAAGCCAAATTGCCTGAAACCAGCTTGCTGCTAACCACAAACAGTGATAAGTAATAAACAAGTAAAACCACGGATATGCCCCAGAAAAGGTCATCTAGAAGATACTTGAGAAAAATCTACTATCTTCCACTATCAGACCACCAAAAAGGGGAAAATGAAGACCGTAAGAGACGGAGGGCGATGCACAGGAAGATTCCACCTATTCCAAGAATTAATATACATATATGCACCCTTTCTTAGAGTAGCTTATGTATATGTATTGAAATAGAGACTATAAACCAAAACTAGAGCTTCTTTGTGCATCGCTGATGGATCAGAGACTTCCCAGCACACACAGCACTGCCTGCTTGCCTTTTATATACCAACCTTCTGATAAATTTGATTTAGATTTGATTTATAACACTGGCATATGAGGGGAGAGAAGGGGCAGTTGATTGAGAAGTTGCTACATCAGCCGTTTTTTGTTGATTGCAAGAAGTTGTTATGTCTGACTTTCTCCTGCCGACAAAAAGGCAGGAACTGCCGGCTGGGGGTTCCTACCTACCTGGTCCTTGTTGGTGAGGAGGGTTGCAAAGGGCAGCAAAGAGAGCATGCCTTCCTCCTGCCGACCTCCTATAAAAACCTGGGCAAGATTGTATCCTGCATACTAGTTTGTGGAGCACACACTCCCCTTGCATCCAGGGCTGTTATCTCACAAAATAAAACCTTAATGATTTCTTTCCATACTGGTGTGGACGGCTCATTAAGAAGTAATTATGGCTCATTTACAACACTGTGGTGAAGGAAAAGGATAAAATCAAAGAATACTGGTGAAGGGCCCCTTACAGTGCCTCACAGATCAGCTGCACATGTAACCATAAATATCAAGCTTTGTGGGAGTTGGAGATTTGTAATATGTAACCTTGAAAAGCCCAGGTTTGGTTTTGGTTTCTTTTTTTTTTGCCGAAGGAGGCAGGATAGAGATGAGGTGAGAAAGACACTTTGCTGGTTTGAACTAATTGGAGAATTTGAGTGAGAAATTAGACTATTGGCTGAGAGAGGAAAACACAGAGCTTCACACAGAGCTTCACACAGAGCTTTACTGAGAAAGAAAAAAAAATTGTTTTAAAAAGTGTAACCCAAACATAGATAGTCAGATGGTTTCTGGCCCCGCTGGACTGTGGCTGCTTTTTGTATGGTTCTTTGTCTCTGCCTTGGTAGCTAGTTTTCAGTAATTCTACTAACTTCTTTCCTACTACCAACCCCCTTGGCCAATCTACCTCAGCTTATCTGCAGCATCAACAGGTGGTGAGATAAGACTGGAGAAGGGGGGGAAGGTGTTAGGTGGTGGTTGTTTACCCCTCTTGAGGATTTTGGTCTCTGGGAGGGCTGTGGTGTTTCTGTATTACCTTTTCACTGTATATATCTGTAAGTATCTGTTATACATTGTAAATATCTGCTTGTATATTTGTGCATTGCTGTAAATATAAAGCTTCATTTATCAACTTCCAGTGTTCTGAGTCTTAGTTGGGGTTTATTTCAAAAGGTGGGGGGCAGGTAACTGCAAAACCACCACAGACACAAAACATCTCGACTACAAACTAATGAATCAATTAAGCTGTGAGGGGGAAAGTACACTGTGAGGAAGGCTGCTGGCCTTCATTCCAGACTACCACCAGAAGATCACTGAGAGGGTGAAACCAGGGCAGAGAATGGGAGGACACCTATGTTCAAATAGGTGAACCTATGTTAATGAGCTCCAAGAACTAATTTTAATAATCATGCGTATTCTAAGAAATAATTGTAATAACCCTACCTCTTCTCATGAATATGTATGCCCTTGTAACAGAAATTATGGCTTGTGCCAGCATAAGGTGTGTAGGTTTGGTGGTGCACTCCCCACTGTACCCGATGTCATAATAAACAACTCTATGAGTTGTGGGGTTCTTTTCTGCAGGTCAACTGGAACTCTGTCATTTAAAGATGGTTATTGATTCCTCTTCTTTATGTGATTACTGGTTTGCCAGATTTGCTGTGCTTGTCTCTTCTGTTGTGTGACTCCTAGGTGCACTCAGCAGCACACAGATGGCAAGCTAAATAATTTAAATAAAATTATGTTTCCTTTTGGCTTGTTTACACAAGGCTTTAGGATTTTCTTTCTATTCTGTGCAGTGTGAAAAGGCAAATATTGAACAAGCTGAGTTAACACCATATGCCCTCTTTTCCTTTACGTGCCAGGGAGGTACCCCAAATCAGACAACAACAGCTACCAAAGATGCAGATTTATCCCAAAATATCCCTGGACCTGAGTAAGGTGTTTGACTGTGTACCATATGACATCCTGGTCACCAGACTGGAAAAACATGGACTGGACAGGTGGAGCACTCACTGGATAAGGAATTGGCTGGATGGTCACATACAGAGAGTGGTGATCAAGAGCACAATGTCCACCTGGAACAGTGGTGTCCCTCAGCAGTCAGTGCTAGCACCAGTGCTGTGCAGCATCTTTGTCAGCAACATGGACAGAGGAATCAGTGCAACCTCAGGAAGTGTGCAGATGGCACCAAGCTGTGTGGCACAGTTGACTTGCTGGAGGGCAGGGATCCATCCAGAGGGACCTGCACAGGCTGGAGAGGTGGGCCCAGGCCAACCTCATGACATTCAACAAGGCCAAGTATAAGCTCCTACACCTGGGTGGGCGCAATCTCAAGCACAAATCCAGGCTGGGTGGGGAATGGCTGAGAGCAGCCCTGAGGAACAGGACCTGGGGGTCAGGGGTGATGCAGAGCTCAAGATGAGGCTGCAGTGTGAGTGCAGCCCAGACAGCAACTGTGTGCTGGGCTGCAACAAGAGCAGCTGTGGGCAGCAGGGCAAGGGAGGGGATTCTGCCCCTTTACTCTGCTCTCATCAGACCCCACCTGAAGTACTCTGCAATTCTGGAGCCCCCACCACAAGAAGGACATGGAACTGTTGGAGCTCAGTGGGCTGGAGTAGCTCTGCTATGAGGACAGGCTGAAAGAGTTGGGGCTCTGCAGCCTGGAGAAGAGAAGGCTTCCAGGAGACCTTGGAGTAGCTTTCCAGTATCTGCAAGGGGCCTACAGGAAGGCTGGAGAGGGACCATTTCCCAGGTCCTGTAATGTCAGGATGAGGAAGAATGGGTTTAAAGTGGAAGAGGGGAGATTGAAACTGGATGTTAGGAGGAAGCTCTTTACAGTGAGGGTGGTGAGACACAGGGAGGTTGTGGCTGCTCCCTCCCTGGAGGGGTTCAAGGACAGGTTGGATAAAGCCTTGAGCGACCTGTTCTAGTAGGAGGTGTTCCTGCCTATGGTAGGGTTTAGAACTGGATGAGTTTTGAGGTCCCAACCTAAACCATTCTATGATTCTATAAAATTAGCCAGTACTCTGATGAACAAAAGTAAAGGACAAGTTCAGATGTCAGGCAGGAATGTAACACCAAAAAACTAATTCCCGTTTGTGAATATTCCTTTTTAGAAAGATGATCCAGATGTGTGCATGCTTCAAGTCCTTTAGCTCAGTCTTATTATTTATATATTGGGTGTTTGAATTAGGACAGGTGAGTCCTATATCTATCACAGACCTGAAAACAAATATATGCATAAACCTCCAACATGAAGCTGAGGTTTTAGCTGATGCAGATGCTAAGCAGAGTTCCCATAGATCAGTGTCATCAGTGGAGATAGATCAGGCAACTGTTTCAGTTTGTCTCATAGAGGTATTTCACACTAGTAGAGGAATCATCTCACTGCAGTGTTTGCATTGTACTGTAGCATGGCATTCAGAAAACCTGCAGCATGGTTGCTCATAGCCCTGGAGTTGTACCAGCAGCTCCAGAGTGGAAGAAATTTAGTCCAAAATTAATTATTGGTTGAGGCTTTGGATTTAGATTTAGGGCTCTAAAACATTTTTCTGCTTCACCTCTTGGTAAATGACTGGCAATTCCCATAATAATAATAATTTTCCATCTCCCTATAAAGACCAGTAGACATTAACTGGTGTTATTGATGTTCAGTGTGTATTGGGTTTAAGCCAAAAGCCCAATAAAAACTCAATATGATTTGGAAGTGAAAAAGATACAAAATTTTAACAATAAATAGGAGGGAAAAGGTTTTTTTACAGAAGGTGGGGGGAAAAAAAGGGAAACAAAATGTAGGGTAGGGAGAATGAGGGAAGAAAATACAGAAGCTGGGGAGAAGAGGAAAAAGGGGAACAAAATACAAATACAACCCATGAAAGGCAATTGAGTCCCAAGGCTGAGATGGATGGTTTTGATGTTGGATGAAGACAGGATGTAGGAATTTGATGGTGAAAAGCAGTTAGTCCCAGTTCCAGATAAAAATGGTGGTGCTCTCTGTGCGGTGGCAGGGAGCACATGGTCTGGCAGCAGAATAGCTCCTCCAGGCAAGCAGGACAAGAAGAAGAGAGAGAACACAAGATAGCCTCCCTTTTATAGACAGGAAGTGGGCTAACCATGACATTTGGCAAAAGGTCAGACCACCCCCTTAGGAGGAGGCAGAGGGTTCCCAGGTGGGCTTAACCCTTTACACAGTGTCTGACATGAAATCTCAGACAGTTTCAGTGTTTCCTATTTCTCCTCTGCACATAATTGCAGAGCAAAGAACAGCATCCCTCAACTGTGACTACTTCCACTGGGAGTATACCCATAATTTCTAGGTAAAAGCTCATGAGAGACTGAAGATAAATAAAGTAGTGACCTTAGATTTGCTGGTATAAATAATGCAAATGGCACAACAGTCTGCACTTCATCTGCTCCCTATTGATTATGTTCTCCAGGATCAGCTAAGTGGATTCTGCTCTGACTTCCCACTACGTAAGGTTGAGCACAGTTCTATTTCTAATAGCATAGCATGAAGCATTCTTGTCTGTGAAGGAAATATCTGTGATAACTACAAGGAAACCAGATCCAGAACTATAATCATTGAATTGTAGAATCACAGAATGTCAGGGACAGGAAAGGACCTTGAAAGATCATCTGGTCCAACCCCCCTGCCAGAGCAGGATCACCTAGAGCAGATCACACAAGAATGCATCCAGGAGAGTCTTGAATATCTCCACAGGAAGACTCCACAACCCCCCTGGGCAGCCTGTTCCAGTGTTCTGTCACCCTCATTGTTATGGAGGAACTGAATTTCGGTTAATATTAAGTTGCAACGAGGCCGACATAAAATTATTAAATATTTGTTTAATATATATACAAAGAAAATTCCCCCAAACTTATTTACAGTTTACACACTGTTATAAATGACTGTGAGCCAATGGTTGTTTGTTATGGTTTATTACTAATTTAGGCTATAAAAGGCAGGCAAGCAGCGCTGGGTGCATAGGGAGTCACTACTCCTATTGGCATGCACAAAGTTAGTTCTCTAGTTTTTGGTTTGTATAAGGCTTTCTCATACATATTGTGGCAGGGCAAGGCACTGCCCCACCGGAGGTTTGAATGGGTGCGAACTGTCTTTCTCCCTTCCCACCTCTGTCACCAGAGGCTTAGTACAGAGGTGTGAAGTGCCTTCTCCCACCCTCCATGGGCTTGAAGATGGAGGGAACAAATCACCTCAGTATATATATGGCAACTGGACAGATTGGAGTTGGACCTTCACTCGGACCTGCACTCAGACCTGAACACAGATCTGAACACAGACCTGGAGACACGAACCTTGCACGGACTTTGAGTCTTACCTTGAGGAGCATCCTGGCTTCTTGCTGCAGGACCTCCCTTTAATGGTAAACTACAGCCATTGGTGGGAATACCGCGGAGCACCCCTGGCTTTCCCCTGCCTTGCTTCGCGATCGTGGCTTTGTGAAAGCCTACAGCGATCTTGGGCTTTGGCAGGCACTGGACTCTGGACGCTGCCGTGAAAGAGACAGTCTCCCGTTTGTAAGTAAGGCAAAGCTGTTTCATGCCCAAACCTTTTCCAAATTTTCTTGATTTTTCCTAAATTACCTGAAAAGGCATCCTTGTGAAGACTTATCCTGACCGAATTAGGACCCAAACTTAAACCAATTTACACACAGATTGTGGGTGGGGCTTTTGGAAATTATAAAAGCTACATAATTTATAATTTCTGCCTCTTCAATCGCCCACAATCAATTCACATACACATTAACTATTCTGAGAAAAGGCAGTCCTATGCAAATTGCTTCTTGGTATGGGTAGAACTCATGTGGGATCTCATGGCGCATGTCTCTTTCTGCTCCGAGGGTCTCTTCTTTGCCCTCACCTCTGATGTTCTTGCTGCATAAGCTTTGTCTGTTTCAACACATATTTACTTTGCAAAAGTCTTGTTACAGAGTATCAAACTTCATACATCTTGGCCTTGATTCGTGTTATCTTTTTACTTGCTCGCTCCACAAGTGGCTGTTGTCAGTTTCACAAGCAGTTATTTTTATAACATTTGGGTCATTCAGCAAATTCCATCAATTTCTCACATTGATACAAATCAGCTAGTTTTAGTTTATCACAATCCCTTATCTGTTTCTTTATTTCATTGACTCATATCTTCATTTCAAATTTAGCTGTTATTCGTTGAATCTCTGTTGGTTTTCCTTTCTCATGGATTTTTAGAATCATTATGGAGTGTGATCCTTCTTCTGGTCCTATAAAACCTGCATTCTCTGTATTACCATATGAATCAGTCTTATAAAACAGGGTATCAAATACAGGATAATTAAAAGGCCCAGGCATAACCTGACTGCTATGATTCCAAATCTTTCCCCCCAAGTTCCATCCAGAAGTCCTCCCCACATATTTTCCAGATTAATTCCATTCCATGTTTTAACTACCTTTGAAGTAAAGTGTGTTTCTTGATCCAAATCAATGTTCCCAGTGAATCCAAAACTCAGGATTATTTGTTCCATCAATATTTTAACAACTGATTGGGCAGTGGCCTGAGCCGTGGAATAGGCCTCCACCCAGTGGGGCAGTTGGTCCACTATTATTAATAAATGTCTCCACTTTCCCACTTTGGGTAATTTGGTGAAGTTTCCTTGAATCCTTTCAAATGGTTGGTACGCTGTTTTCTTTCCTCCTGATGGGGTCTGTCTTGGAGCTTTCTTATTTATCTTTTGACAAGTTAAACATCCTTGAGTAGCCTGTTTGGCCAAGTCATAGATTCCTATACATGCATAATACTTCAAAAATTGGTCACTTGAGGCTTCTGCTCCCCAATGTGTTCTCCCGTGTAACTGGTTAATAATTCTCCTGGCATAATTTTTAGGTAATATTTCCCTTCCATCAGGCAGGACCCACTTTCCCTCTTTAAATTCTGCTCCTTATATTTTAACATTTTGTATTTCTTGTAAGGTCTATTTCTTTTCTCCTTTTCCCTATAAAGTTCAATAGACTTATTGTTCCTTTATACCTCGTTCTTGGTTTTTCCTGAAATTAGTAAATCATCCACATGCTACAATAATTTTGTTCCTTCTGGTATTTCAAAGCTCTGTAACACTTTTCTAATGTTTTGTAAAGGGTTAAGCGCACCTGGGAACCTCCTGACTCCTCCCAAGTGGTGGTCTGACCTTTTCCCAGGTGTCATGGTTAGCCACTCCCACTTCCTGCTAGGACCTGGCTATAAAAAAGGAGGAGCCATCTTTTTTCTCTCTCTCTTCTCCTCCTCGTCCTGGCTGCCTGAGTAACTACTTCGCTGCTCTCTGCTGCCAGACCACCTGCCGCCTCATGGAGAGCTCCACCATTTTTATTTGAAACTTGGACAAACTGCTTTTCACCATAGAATCCCTGCATCCTGCCTTCATCCAGCACAAAAACCATCGACCTCAGCCTTTGGACTCAATTTCCTTTACACGGGTTGTATTTGTATTTTGTTTCACCTATTTTTCCCTTCTCCCCAGTTTCTGTATTTTTCCCTCATTCCCCATATCCTGCATTTTGCTTTCCCTTTTCTCCCACCTTCTGTAAAAAAACCCTTTTCCTTCCTATTTATTGTTAAAGTTTTGGTGTTGTTTTTCTTTTTTTTTTTTTAATTACTTCCAAATGGGATAGAGTATTTATTGGGCTTTTGGACTTGGGGTAGCTGGCTTAAACCCAATACATGTTTGCCCAAATAAACTTGGGGATTTAGCAAAACCCTGAGGCAGGACCATCCAACAATGTTGTTGCCTTCAACCAGTTTCAGGATCTTCTCATTCAAAGGCAAAATCGTGTTCTTCCTCAATGGTTAATGTGTATAATTTTACCTTTAATTTTCCTCTTTTAGTATCCATACCGAGGCCTAAATTCACAATTAAATATCTTCCAAGTAAATTGTGTTCTGCCTCTGGTATTAACAATAGATCATTAAGACAGATTCATTTCTCTGACTCTATTTCTACATTTTCTATTATAGGTATCTTAGAAGGCTCACCTTTTGGCCCTACCACTACAGTTGTCCTTTTCCATTTCTGAACCCCTTTTGGTATTTGTTGAATGGTCAATCTTTCGTCTCCTGTTTCAACGAGGAACATTGTTTCTTCTTTCTGGGGACTATTAATTTTATCAAGGGATCTTCTGATGTTTCAGTCCCCAAAATACAGAGCCCCTGACACCCTTATTCGTCTTTAAACATCTCATCCTGTTCCCGCTTCCTACAGTTTTTCTGCAAGTGCCCCTTTTTATTGCAACAGAAGCAGATGGGAGCTTCCACAGACTTGTTCTGAAAGTTCTTCGGTGTCCTTGGCTTTGGTTCAGTTTTTCCTTGCAGCTTCTGAGTCTCCTGTATGGCTGCCACAAAACTTCAGCCTTTACTTTCTGCTTCTCCTCGTCCCTTCTGACATACACTTTCTGCACTTCTCTTAACAACTCTTCTAATCCTCTATCCTGCCAATCTTCCAGTTTTTCCAACTTTCTCCTAGTGTCTCCCCAGAATTTTTCCACAAAATGAGATTTTACCCATGGCACTCCTAGCGGGGAGTCAGGATCCACTCCAGAGTCCATTTGCAAACTCTTGCTTATTTTTTCCAACCAATCAGTTGGTGATTCCTCCTTTTCCTGATATGCACTAAAAGCCTTATTTATATTTTGTCTTTTTGGAACTGCCTTTCTAACGCCTTCAATAACCATACTTCTTAAATCTCTCATATTCTGTGTCCCTCCCAGTGCCTGGTTTCCCAATTAGGGTTAAGGTTTGGCCACTTCTGATCTTCAGGGGGGCCTGCTTCGTTCTGTCTCTCCCATAATTGCATCCCAGCCTGACGGATCATTCCCCTTTCCTCTGTAGTGAACGGGATGCCTAAAATTAACTGCATTTCTTCCCAATTATACGTGTTAGGTCCTAGGAACTGACCTAATCTTTCAGCTACTCCTAGGGGGTCGTTCAAAATTCTTTTTAAATTCTTAAAATTTCTCACATTGGAGGTGTTTAAAAGCACTGCTACAAATCCTGTTCCTCCCTGATTTCCTCCAAAAGGTACCTCCCTTAGAGGATACAGGCACTTACTGGGCTCCCCTTGTGTTTCTACATTAACCTCCTTTTTTGTTTGGCTTTGAGTTCTTTGAGCCAGAGGGGAGGGGGATGGACTTGGAGCTAAGGGGGCTACTATAGCACAGACCCTGGACCAGGTGCAGGGATTGGTGATACGTTTCTGTGTTGGTTTGAGCTAATTGGAGAATTTGAGTGAGAAATCAGACTATTGGCTGAGAGAGAGTTAAACACATTGTGTCGCTTCACCAAGTTTCACTGAGAAAGGAAAAAAAATTGTTTTAAGAGATGTTCCCAAAACAAACGAGATTAGCAGAGGGCTTCTGTCTGTTGGGCACTGAGGCTGCTTTCTCCTTTGTCTCTCGGTCTTGGTGGCTAAATTCAGAGTAAAATCACTAAAACGACTAACAACTTCTCCTACCACTAATCTCTCTGATCTTCAGCCTATCTGCAACATCAACAAGTGGTGAGATAAAGCTGGAAAAGAGGGGAAAGGTGGTAGGGGGGGAGTTTGGTTACCCTCTCTTGGGGATTTTGGTCTCCGGGAGGGGTGTGGTGTGTGTATTACCTTTTTTACTGTATATTTCTGTAAATATCTGTTATATCTTGTAAATATTTGCCTGTATATTTGCATTGCTGTAAATATAAAGCTTCATTTATTAACTTCCAGTGTTTTTTTTTTTTTTTT
>VWZI01015468.1:0-13303 GCA_013396835.1 Psilopogon haemacephalus
GAGGTCTCTTCCAACCTAAACCATTCTATGATTCTATGATTGGGTCCAGCAAGACAGATGAGAGTGACTGTTGATATTTTTGGCTTTTTATCCCCTTCAGCAAACCAATGAATGATATAGACCTCATCATTATTTTCCTTTCACAATCAATTATCTATTTTTTCCTCATTAAAATATTCCATTTAGCTTCATGCCAGCACAGATGTCCACCTTCCCACTATGCAAGATGGACTTCCAGGGCGCTGATGCTCCAGGGTGATCTCTTCTTTCTTTGTGAAGGTATTTCTTTCTCTTCTTTCCCTTTTCTTCCCCTTCTCCCATCCTTCTCTTTACCCTCATGTGTTAAGTTGTGTGAGTGTATAAAAGCTAGCACAGGCTCTTATCATAGAATGGTTTGGTTGGAAGGGACTTCTTGACACCATGTCCATTGACACCATTTGTGCCTTGATTCTGGGAAAGAGAATTCACACCTCTCACAAGTGGAAATTTTCCAGTTCATGATGAACTCTTACAAGATGTAATGTGAAAATATTAAACTAATACAGTGACTTTGCACAAGTTATCACCTTTCTTTTCTTTTTACTCTTTTTTTCCTTTTTACTTTTTTTTTCTTTTTACTCTTTTTTCCTTTTTACTCTTTTTTTCTCTTTTAACTCTTTTTTCCCTTTTTAAATTTTTACTCTTTTTCCCTTTTAACTCTTTTTTTCCTCCTTTTAACTTTTTAAAAGTTTTCATTTTTTTTTTCCCTTTTTACTCTTTTTCCCCTTTTTACNTTTAGCTAGCTGCCCTGAGCCCAAATGCTCAATAAATAGACTTAATTCAATTTGGAAGTAAAAAAATAACCTTTAACAATAAATAAGAGGTATTTTAGGTAAGGGGAACTGCAAAAGATATGGGGAAGGGAAACTAAATACAAAATACAGTTATACAACCAGTAGATGAAGATGGATGGAAGATGAATCCAGATGGTGAAGTTGAATTGATGGCGGACAGAGATGGATGCAAAATGATGGTGGATGCAAATGGATCCCACCACGTGTTTGCTGGAGAGCACCTGGTAAAAGCAGGAGCAGCAGGAAAGCAGGATGCACCCAGCTGCTGAAGGAGCAGGCACAAAAGAGGGAGGAAGAGGAAGTTCATCTGCCCTTTATAGGCAGCCCAGGCAGGAAGTGGGAGCAGCTAAACACAACACCTGGGGGGCAAGTCAAACCACCCCCAGGGAGGAGTCAGGGCCAACTTGCCCCCAAGAGGGGCTTAACCCTTTACGACGAGCTATCACTTGATATAGTAAATCATGATGCATTGTGGCCTAAAATTTATTTAGTGTTCAGAAACTGTGAAAATGTCTCCACATCATCAAAAAAAAATTAAAATTTAACAGGCACTATTCAAACACACATGCTGTTTTCATATATATTTGTAGAATATTCTCTCTACTGTAGATCAAGATACAGCTGGAGATTATAGTCCATAAATTATTTTGATGTGTTTTTTAAAACACATCAAAGTGTGCACTTGCACTGAGTGTGTTGTCTCTGGGTAGGCTGAGAAGAAGCTACTCAAATGCTCACCTCCATGGTTGCTGTTACACATAGAACCTTGCAAAACTGACTGTCCAGAGGGCACAAATACTAACGGGACACAGAAGAACCCATTACAGCTTTGTTCTTTATGCACCAAAGAACAGAGATTGTGCAACTTTTTGTCTAACGTGGGCCTGAAAATAACAGATAGAATCATAGAATGGTTTAGGTTGGAAGGGACTTCAAAGATCATCTAATTCCAACCCCCTGCCATAGACAGGGACACCTCCCACTAGAACAGGTAGCTCAAGCCCTCATCCAACATGGCCTTCAACACCTTCGGGGAAGGAACAGTCACAACCTCTCTGGGCAACCTCTTCCAGTGTTTCACCACCCTCACTGGTAAATCTAGTCTAAATCTCCCTCTTCCAGTTTAAACCCATTCCTCCTCATCCTATCATTACTAGACCTTGTCAATAGTCCCTGCCCAGCTCTCCTGTAGGGCTACTGGAAGGCTACTATAAGGTCTTCTCACAGCCTTCTCTTCTCCAGGCTGAAGGGCCCCAACTCTTGTAGCCTGTCCTCTTATCAGAGCTGCTGCAGTCCTCTGAGCATCTTCATGGACTCCTCTGGACTCACTCCAACAGTCCCATGTCCTTCTTGTGTTGGGGATCCGGAACTGTACATAGATAATAACACTGACAACACAATGATTTCAAGGGGAGTTAAATAAAACACCAAAAATTAGTCAACCATCATGAATCTGTTTCGTGACCACGATTACAGTAATGGAGAGGGCACAAGAGCAGAACATTTTAATATCCACTGTAACTAGATGTGAAGTTAAAACCTGGTTGTTACTGGTAGCATGGAGATGGAACACGAAATATGTGGAAATATAAAACCACTTTAGTAGAATGAGTTAGATGGGAGTCGAGATGCACAAACTTCTGCTGCGTAAGCACAGGTAACCAATCATTTACTTTTGGGCAGCTTCTTCTTTGTTTATGTTTCATAAGAAAAGCTCAACATGGTTGCCAATAGGTGTGCCTGGCACCCAGTTCTGCAGACTTTAAATGAAAACAAATGCCTCAACTCACTGTGTTGATGAGGATTTTGACATTCTGTTTAATGTTACTCTTTGGCTCTTACAAAGTAGATCTTACTTGAAAATCTGACTTTGATGATTAGCCAGACTTAGGGATAAATAAATAAGGTTCCAGTTATCACTACATCAAGCAAGTTATTTTAGTCTTTATCTTCAAACAAAATATTCCTTTATTTTGGTTTAAGTACAAATAAATTGCCAGTCTCCTATTCCTTACGTGGAGAGGCTGAGGGAGCTATGGTTGTCTAGCCTGGAGGAGAGGAGGTTCAGGAGTGACATCATTGCTCTCTAAAACTATCTGAAGGGAGGTTATAGCCAGGTGTGGGTTGGTCTCTTCTCCAAGATAACCAGCAACAGAACAAGGGGACATAGTCTCAAGTTGTGCTGGTGGAGGTATAGACTGGAGGTTAGGAGGAAGTTCTTGCCAGAGAGCATTGGAAAGGGCTGACCTGGAAGGTGGTGGAGCCCCCATCCCTGGAGGTTTTCAAGAAAAGCCTGGATGGAGCACTTGGCTAAGGCTAGGTGATAGCTTGGACTGGATGATGTTGGAGGTCTCTTCCAACTTGGCTTATTCTATTCTATTCTATTCTATTCTATTCTATTCTATTCTATTCTATTCTATTCTATTCTATTCTATTCTATTCTATTCTATTCTATTCTATTCTATTCTATTCTATTCTATTCTATTCTATTCTATTCTAGTCTAGTCTAGTCTAGTCTAGTCTAGTCTAGTCTAGTCTATTCTAGTCTAGTCTATTCTAACCTAATCTATTCTAGTCTATTCTATTCTACTTAGGGCCATGGTCTAGTTGATTGGATAGGGATGGGTGATAGGTTAGACTGGATGAGCTTGGAGGTCTCTTCCAACCTGGCTGATCCTATGATTCTAGTGGACATTGTAGTTATATTTGCTGAAACAAGGAAAAAAAATACTTCTGAATTTTTTAGTATATCTGTAGGTAGATGACATTTACTAGGTAACAACATACATGACTTATTCTAGTCTGAAATAAATGGCAGAATTATATTTTTTTTCTCACTTTACTGCTCAAGGTGATGTTAATGCTTGTAATATAATAATTCTAAATCCTTGTACTTAAACCCACAATATATAAGCTACCAATGTAAGACAATGTAAACTTTTAGCACAATATCCAGTCTAATTTAATTTCATATTATTTATCAGACATTGGCTTTTCAAAGTCAGAATGCATTTAACAGTCAAAAAATACTTAGAACCTTTCATTAAAGCACTGATTCAAGGCCAAGTGCAAGGTCCTGCAGCTGGGTCAAGGCAATCCCAAGCACAAATCCAGGCTGGGCAGTGATTGGCTGGAGAGTAGCCCTACAGAGAGGACTTAGGGATGCTGGTGGACAAGAAGCTCAACATGAGGCAGCAGTGTGCACTTGCAGCCCAGAAAGCCAAGCAGAGTCTGGGCTGCATCAGGAGAAGTGTGGCCAGCAGGGCCAGGGAGGTGATTCTCCCCCTCTACTCCACCCTGGTGAGACCCCACCTGGAGTACTGCATCCAGTTCTGCAGCCCCTATTACAAGAGGGATGTGGACATGCTGGAGTGTGTCCAGAGAAGGGACATGAGGATGCTCAGAGGGCTGCAGCACCTCTGCTATGAGGACAGACTGAAAGAGTTGGGCTGTTCAGTTTGGAGAAGAGGAGGCTTCCAAGTGACCTTATTGTGGCCTTCCAGTATCTGAAGTGGGCCACAGAAGAGCTGGGGAGGGACTTTTTAGGCTATCAGGTAGTGACAGGACTAGGGAGAATGGAGCAAAGCTGGAGGTGGGGAGATTCAGACTGGCTGTGAGGAGGAAGTTGTTCATCATGAGAGTGGTGAGAGCCTGGAATGGGTAGCCCAGGGAGATGGTTGGGACCCATATCCGGAGGTGTTTAAGAGCAGTCTGGATGAGGCTGTGGGCAGCTTGATCTAGGGTAGGGTGTCCCTGGGCATGTCAGGGGGGTTAGAACTGGCTGATCCTTGTGGTCCCTTCCAACCCTGACTGATTCTATTCTATGATTCTAAAAGTGTAGGGCAGGTCTAAACACTGGTATCCCTGAGTGCATTGGCAGGTAGACAGGTATTCACAGAATCATAGAATGGTTTAGGTTGGAAGAGACCTCAAAGATCATCCAGTTCCAACCCCCCACCATAGACAGAGACACCTCCCACTAGATCAGGTCGCTCAAGACCTCATCAACAATTAAACCCAACAGTGAAGAAAATTCCCTTCTGTGGTATTGTGACATATATTTGGAAGATACTGCAGCTTGTGTTTCGACTTACATCTCAGATTTTTTATTATGATTATTTACATTTCAAAGCCATATGTGAGGCTTTTTGTTCTTTATATCATTTTCCTTCTTTAACCATCTATCTGCTGTGCCTCTGTCTTGAATGTATCTACCCTTTTTCAGTTGCTAGATGCTAGCATATTCTCCAGGTGGTGTTTAAAACGGTTTCACGGGAGCTTAAATCCTGAATAAAGAATGCTGCTCTGTTCTTAAACTGCCTTAAAACATCCTCATCTGTCTCTTCCAAAGCCTTGATTCAATTTGAACCATGGTCGTTCAACTGTACTCTTCCCACAGTTCTACCTTCTCCTCTTTACTAGGCCCAGGAGAAAGCAGAGGCTCTCAATAAGTGTGTGTCTCTGTATTCATTGGCAACCTCTCCCCCCACACCTGCAAGATGGGGACCAGCAGGACAAAGTCCTTCCCACTGTAAGTGAATACAAGGTTCACAGGATCACACAGGATCACAGGATGTTAGGGGCTGGAAGGGACCCAAGGAGATCATCAAGTCCAACCCCCCTACCAGAGCAGCACCACGCAATCTAGCACAGATCACAGAGGAACTCATCCAGACAGGCCTTGAAAGTCTCCAGAGGAGACTCCACAATCTCTCTGGGGAGCCTATTCCAGTGCTCTGTGACCCATATAGTAAAGAAGCTCCCCCTTGTGTTGAGGTGGAACCTCCTGTGCTGCAACTCATGCCCATTGCTCCCTGTCCTATCCCAGGGAGCAAGTGACCAGAGCCTGTCCCCCCTCTCCTGACCAGCCCTCAAATATTTATAAATATTTATTGAATTCCTTATCTTTTCCAGACTAAAAAGTCCCAGGTCCCTCAGCCTCTCCTCATCAGGCAGTGCTCCAGTCCCCTAATCATCCTCATAGCCCTCGGCTGGACCCTCTCCAGCAGATCCCTGATTCATGACCAGGTCTTGTAATGACAGGATGAGGGGGAATGGGTTCAAATTGCTGGAGGGGAGATTTGAACAGGATGTTAGGAGGAAGTTCTTCACAGTAAGGGTGGTGAGGCACTGGAACAGGTTGCCCAGGGAGGTTGTGTCTGCTCCCTCCCTGGAGGTGTTCAAGGCCAGACTGGATGAGGTCTTGAGCGACCTGATCAGTGGGAGGTGTCCCTGCCTATGGCACAGGGGGGTTGGAACTGGCTGATCTTTGAGGTCTCTTCCAACCTAAACCATTCTACTGTTCTATGATTCTGTGACCACCTGAAGAACCTGAATACACCCAAGTCTATTTGACCTAATGAAATGCATCTCAGAGTCCTGAGGGAATTGTCCACTGTGGTTGCCAAGCCACTGTCCTTGATTTTTGAAAAGTCCTGGTGACGCGAAGAAGGGAAAAGTTGCATCCATTTTTCAAAAGAATAGAATGGTGGACCCTGGGAACTACTGACCTATCAGCCTCACCATACTGCCTGTAAAGATCATGGATCAGATCCTCCTACAAGCTCTGATAAACTACATGGAAGACAGGCAGGTGTTTTGAGACAGGCAGCACTGTTTTACCAAGGGCAATGCCTGCTTGACCAGGAAAGAACCATGGATGTCATTCATCTAGACTAGCAAGGCCAGTGACATGGTCCTTCACAACATCCATCTCTTTAAGTTGGAGAGATATGGATTCATGGGTGGACTGTTTGGTGGGTAAGTAATCGGGGATGGTTGCATCCAGAGGGCAGTGGTCAATGGTTCAGTATTCAGATGGAAACAGATGACAACTGGTTTCCTTCAGAGGTCCAAAATGGGACCAGTTGTGCTTAGTATCTACATCAGTTGCATAGACTGTGAGGTTGAGTGTTTCTTCACCAAGTTTGCAGGTGACACTAAGTTGTGTGGTTTAGTCAATATGCCAGAAGGGTGAGATGTCATCCAGAGGGGCCTGGACAAGCTGAAGAAGTGGGCCCAGGTGAACCTCATGAAGTTGTACAAGGCCAGGTGAAAAGTCCTGCACCTGGGTTGGGACAATCCTCATTATCAATACAAGATGGGGCACAATGTGGAAAGGACTATAGAGAATGACTTGTGGGGACTGGTGTCAAAAAGATGGACATGACTCAACAATGCACCCTTCCATCCGAGAAGGCAAATCATATCCTGGGCTTCATCAAAGGAAATGTGGCCAGCAAATAGAGAGAGATGATACTGCCACTCTGCTCTGGTGAGACCTCACCTGGAGTACTGTGTTCAGCTCAATGGCCCTCAACACAAGAAGGACATGGACCTGATGGAGAGGGTCCAGAGGAGTGCCATGGAGATGACAAGATGTCTGTGTCACCTCTTCTGTGAGGATAGACTGAGAGAGTTGGGGTTTTTTTTCAGTGTGGAGAAGATAACCTCCAGGGTGATCTGATAGCAGCCTTCTGGTAACTGAAGGGGACCTACAAGAAAGCTGGGGAGGGGCTGCTTAGAAGGGCTGTTTAGGACTGTGTAGAGGGACTGTTTAGGACCATTTAGAGGGACTGTCTAGGTCAAGAGGCAATGGTTTTAAACTAGAGCAGGGTAGATTTAGACTGGACATTAGGTCTTTGCTCTGAGGATGGTGGAACACTGTGACAGGTTGACCAGAGGGTGGTGGAGGTTCTATCTCTGAAGACATTCAAGGTCAGTCTTGATTGGGCTCTCAGCAGCCTGATCTAATTGGGGATATCCATGCTTACTGCAGGAGGGGCTGGTTGGATGAGATGACCTTGAGGGGTCTCTTTCAACACAGTACATTCTCTCATTCAGTTTTACTCAAGTCTATTTGAAAAGAACATAGAATAAACTAAACCTCTTAGGTTTTATGAGAGATGTCTAACGCCTTGGTCTAAAATGAGAATATAATTGTCCCTCGAGCTGCTGGTCCCTCAAGTCACCCTACTGAGAGGACAAGCAGGAGTGGACTAGGTGACAGCTGCTAGAGTCATACTGGTGGTGTGAGTGCTCCTGGCTGGTGCTGAAACAAGTGGAAGGTCTCAGTGTGAGTGAGTGGACTTAGCCATAAGGTGAGAACAGTGCATGTCCCAGAAAGAAGCTTCTGGAAGCAGTAATGCCAGTGCTGTGCTCAGTGTCTGCAACAGAATACTCCAAACCTGATGCACAGGGAGTATGAATGTGTAATTACAAGCAAGCTTCAAGGTGAAGTCAGGGACTGATGGGGCAAGCAAAGACCAGGTTCAGTGTAGAGGTGCTGGATGGGCAGAGTGGACGTGCCAGTTCTCAGGGAACATGCAGTCATGCACGTCCTTATGGACATGGAGAGTGTCCCACGTGTGCTGCACTAGTGGCCTTTTGTCTTTGCCAGCCCAGGAGGAGGAGGAAACCATGTTGTATCTACTCTCCTGCAGTGCAAGAGAGAAGAAGCCCTGCCACTGTCCCCTGTGTGTGCACACATGACTGCCTCTGTATATGTGTGCACATCTGAGTGTCACACCGGGCTCGGCTCCAGCAGACAGGCAGGAGAGGGTCCTAGGCCAGGTCTGCTGGAGGATTTGGCTGCTCATAATCTTCTTTGATGGACAGGACTCAGAATACAAATGAAACATCAGGAATATAATATTTTTATGGGATGCTAGTTTTAGCTGCAAAGCTGTTTCAAACCGTTTCCTTCTGAGTTACCAGGACATCACTTCACTGGTCCCCAGGCTGGACTGCAAAACAATACATTTAATTGTGCCATTGAAATTATCTGGGCAAAATTGCACTGGAAAGCACAAAGAGGCTTTTTAATGTGAACCTCACAAATGGTTTCACCTGCATAATTCACAAGATCACAGAATGTCAGGGGTTGGAAGGGACCCAAGGAGATCACCAAGTCCAACCCCTCTGCCAGAGCAGGACCGTACAATCTAGCACAGATCACAGAAGAACACATCCAGACAGACCTTGAAAGTCTTCAGAGAAGGAGACTCCACAACCTCTCTGAGGAGCCTGTTCCAGTGCTCTGTGACCCTTACAGTAAAGAAATTCCCCTCTTGTGTTGAGGTGTGTTGCTAAGGTGATTACAGGGGAGAAGAAGCCTTTATGCTTTAACGAGTATCATTTAACTGTATGTACCGGGTTAGAGTGGATCCTTCACCCTAGTAGAGTAAACTCACTACAACACAGATTTTTTTTTTTTTTTTAAGTCAGGAAAAAATGAAATTGCATTTCTTATAGTTTAAACTAAGTCTAAGGAGAATAAACTGCTACAGAAATATAATAACCTTAAGGAAGATGGGGAAGGGGTCAGGCAGCGGTGAAGCGGCAAAAGCAGCAGCAGCCAAAACAGCGGTGGGAGAGGATAGCAGTGGGCACAGCAGAAGCAGCAAAAGCAGCAAAGGGAAGGTACAAGCTGTGCTTTCAGACATAAAGCTCTTGACATTCCAGTGAAATTATGTTAACTTATCCATTGTTGCCATTATATGTTCACCTCTCCACTCAGAGCTTCCACTTCAAGGTTCTCTGTTCCCAATTTCGTTATGTCTGAGCTAGAAATCTAGCTCAAAAGGCCACCCTGTAGGTGAAGAAAAGACCTTCCAGTAGAAATTCTCCTTCTTGCCAGTGAGGACTTCAGTTTCATTCCACAGGAGTTATACATAAAGGAGTGAATCCTATTTGAAGTGGGATACTTTTCCTTTTAAATTTTTTTTTAATTGACTTTTAAGTGAGTTTGGTTAAGTTCTAAACGTATCAGCATGCAGCTGTATAGTCCCTGCCAGAACTCTTAAGTGAAAGAATATACACCTCTACACCTTGACAACATGGTGCCACTGCCATCCTTCAAAAGTGAGTCCTATGACTGCAGGGAAAGAGAGCACATATTAAAGACTCCGTGTGATAACAGAGACAGCTCATTTCACACTCTAGCCTTCAGCTCCTAGTGAATATGAAAGCAAAGAGCTAACATGGCTTCTGCATTTTCAGTAGCACTTGAGGCAGTTTTGCCTTCTCAATGGTATTTTATGCAAATCTCTATCAGTTACCAGGACAAGTTCTTAAGAGCTACTTCCTGCACCCTAAGAAGGCATTTTCTCACCATGAGATCAATTAGATCCCTCCACCCCAAGGGAAGCAATGAGAGTTCCATCACACAAATCTTTTCTCATTTAGATGTGAGAGTTGTCAGGACCAGGAATACATTAGGGAGTGATTTTATTGAAAGGGGAAGTTTTCCTAACTTGGGTCTAGAAAGTTTTTGAAGCCTTTGATCAGGAGCCCCTATTGGCTAAACGAACATTTTATTCTAAGTCTCTCTCTCTAGATTTAATTTCAGGTTACTTTGTCCCAATATTTTTTGGCAGTTTCTAAGAAATTTCAACACTTATGGATTCTAGGAACACTTTTCTCACTCATGTACCTGTTCTTCCAGTAAGTTGTTGTTATTTACCAAAACACATCCTTTGTTGTTTGGTTCCCTTCCCCGCCCCCCTGCCCTTTGACACCATAAACCACCCTTCTTGATGCATGATTAATATTTAGCACTCAATTTCTTGACTCATGTTCACTGCCCAAAGTTACACTTGCATGGATTCGTTTACTGGAATGATGGTGAGTAATCTTCTCCTTACACCTTCTCAATATCTGTTAAGAAACAGAATTTGCAACAGGCTTTGACAAATTTAACATTCCACGAACAGCACAATCTTCTAATGAGGACAGATCAAGAGCAGGGCAGTTTTGCAGTGCCCTCTTGCAGACCAGTTGGAACCGAATATTAACTGGTCCCTGTGCATTTCTTTTCCCACTGGACAAGGCATGCACTTGTCCTGTCAAATTCTATAAGCCAGTGTTGCCTCTCTTTTTCTTCTTGTTTCGATGGTTCACTTGAACGTGCTACTAGCCCAGAGTGACAGCAGTATGATGCCACATGTTAGCCCTGCATAGTCTCTTAAATTGAGCATAAAACCTAAATCTTCCATCTGAACAGCCACACACCAATTGTTTTGGGGCCAAATAACTTGTCAAATAAAAATTATATTAATACAAGCATTCATTGTGCTGGTTGGAACTAATTGGAGAATTTGAGTGAGAAATTGGATTATTGGCTGGGAGAGGAAAACACAGTATGGCACTTTACCCAGAGCTTTACTGAGAAAGAAAAAAAATTGTTTTAAGAAAGTGTAACCCAAACATAGATAGTCAGATGATTTCAGACCTTGCTGGGCTGGAGCTGCTTCTCTTGCATGGTTTCTTTGTCTCTCTGCCTTGGTAGCTAATTCTTAATAATTCTACTAACTTCTTTCCTACTGCTAACCTCCCTGGCCGATCTACCTCAGCTTATCTGCAGCATCAACAGGTGGTGAGATAAGATTGGGGAAGGGGGGAAAGGTGGTAGGGGGTGGTTGGTTACTCCTCTTGGGGATTTTGGTCTCTGGGAGGGCTGTGGTGTTTCTGTATTACCTTTTCACTGTATATATCTGTAAATATCTGCTTGTATATTGTGCAAAGCTGTAGATATTAAGCTTCATTTATTAACTTCCAGTGTTCTGAGTCCTAGCTGGGGTTCATTTCAAAAGGTGGGGGGGGGGAGGTAACTGCAAAACTAACACATTCATTAAAAAAGAAAAAAAGAAGAAAAAAAAAAACCTAAGGAGGGACCACTTTTTATCAAATATTACCGGATAAGGGACGTTAGGAAACATTTTTTTCCCAGCAAGAGTGGTCAGGCATTGGAAAGGGCTGCCCAGGGAGGTGGTTGAGTCACCTACCCTGGATGTGTTTAAAAGTCGTTTGGATGTGGTGCTCGAGGATATGGTTTAAGGGTGAGCTTTGTAGAGTAGGGATAATGATTTGGCTTGGTGATCCTGTGGGTATTTTCCAACTGGAATGCTTCTGTGATTCTGTGAAGTGGAACTCCACAGTATGTCATAATCCCACAGTGTCTTTCCCTATTTCTATGGTAAAATTCATTGTCTTCAGAGGGTGGAATAAAGGAGATTCCTCCCATTCATTTTGTGGGATGAAAATAGGGCAAACTACTTCCTGACTTGGTACCTTTGGTAGTTCATGAGTTATCTGCCTCACACACTTGAAATCACCCAGACTAGACTCAGTCAGCTGGAAGTTAAGGATTGAAGCTTTATAATTACAGCTTTGCGTAACATGCAAGCAGATATCTACAATATATTGCAGACATTTACAGATATGTGCAGTAAAAAGGTAATAGAGAAACACCATACCCCTCCCAGAGATCAGAGTCCCCAAGAGAGGTTCCCAACCACCCTTCCACCTTCCCCCCACCAGCTAATCCTATCCCAGTATCTGTCTTACATGCCAGATAAACAGAGAAGATAGGCCAGAGGGGTTAGAAGCAGGAATTGATTAGTTGGGTTACACAGAAGTCAGAGAGCAATATCAGCAGCCAGAGGGACCTGAGCAACTCTGTCTTATCTATGTTTGGGTTCTTATTTTTGTATCTGTCAGCAAACCCATGAGTGGAGCAGACAACACCAATGTTTTCCTTTCTCATCCTATAATCTAATTTCTCTTATTAAACTATTCCAATTTCCCTCAAACCAGCACAGTACCACCTGCATGGGCTATTATTAAAATCAGAAATACAGTTTTGGCAGTGGCTCAAGCTCAAGTCAGGTCCAAATTCAGAACTCCAGGTGTCTCAAGTTCTAGAAGCCCCATCAATTTAAACACTAAGTATCCAGAAGACCCAATTTCATCTTTTATTTCGCCCTTCTCCTCCACATGATATGCTTGGGAAACTAAGAACTGGTACCTGAGAAAAGTTTAAAAGTGGCTTCAGGTCAATGGGGATCAGCAAAAAACCCAGACAGACACCTTTGTCAGCTGACTGGGGCAATTGAATATAAATGCCTGGCTCATTACAAAACCCAGTAATCAATTCCTATGTGAGTTTCCCAAAATTCTCAGATACAGTGTGTCCTGGTAGGGCACAAATCCTGCCAGATCAATTCAAACCCCTGCTCTCCTCCTCCCGTTGCAGGTCCAGGAGTTTGGTGGATTGAGGAAAACAATGAAGGGTTTGGCCCCACCAAAGCTGCGAGGGCCAGGTACTTAGCACCACCAAGTCAGGTGTCTTGTGCATGCCTGGGTGGACACATGGGAATGGAACTTTTAATTCATTGGCTAAAACAATGGATGCTACTGCCTATTGGCCAGTTTCACTTTCAATATGGTATATTTAATGGGGATGATTTAGAAACTGCGCTTCTTTGGCAGGGGGTTGGAACTGGATGATCTTTGAGGTCACTTCCAACCTAAACCATTCTAGGATTCTTTCCCCATGACTCTTTACCAAGACTGGAGGTCTACTCATGGTCCTATTCACGGCGGCCACAGGTTTGCAGCCTGTTGTGCAGCTTGCACCAGCAGCCTAGCAGTGAGGCAGCTCTTTCCTCCTTCTCTACCAGGAAAACTTT
>VWZI01015468.1:14905-32189 GCA_013396835.1 Psilopogon haemacephalus
CTATCAGTCAGAGTTTTTTTTTTTGCCTGGGGAGTCCTGTAGCAGGGATTTTTCACTTTGTCCATTTAATTCCCTTGGGCTCTGTTTTAGTGACTGGAATGGGTTCATACTTCCATACATAATTGATAAATTCCTG
Organism: Psilopogon haemacephalus; assembly: GCA_013396835.1. NCBI lineage: Eukaryota > Metazoa > Chordata > Aves > Piciformes > Megalaimidae > Psilopogon > Psilopogon haemacephalus. Next base: position 15,042 of record VWZI01015468.1, read on the forward strand.
TGCTGCCTCCCACCGTGTCCTCTCTGAATGATAGTGGCTAGTCCAAGGGTGGCTGAAATTCTTTCTCCCAGAAGGATGGATTTTATTTGTCCCTGTAATTGAATACCCACAGGCTTTAAAGAATCAGGTAAGCACCTGAATAAGGGGACTCATTCTTTCAGGTTTTATGAGTATCATCACTGGAGTTCCATGTTGCATCTTCAACTCCCTGTCATACACCGTTTGGAGACAGCCTTTAGAATGTTTTCTGACATAGAATCATAGAATCAGTCAGGGTTGGAAGGGAGCACAAGGATCATCCTGTTCCAACCCCCCTGCCATGCCCAGGGACACCCTACCCTAGATCAGACTGCCCACAGCCTCTGCCAGCCTGCCCTTAAACACCTCCAGGGATGTGGCCCCAACCACCACCCTGCGTAACCCATTCCAGGCTCTCACCACTCTCATGCTGCAGAACTTCCTCCTCACCTCCAATCTGAATCTCCCCACTTCCAGCTTTGCTCCATTCCCCCTAGTCCAACTGACCCACGGCCCCAGTGATGACTACCAGGTCTCCTCTTTCAAGGGAATTTATCCTCTTTTAAGAGCATCCCAGTAGGCTTCTCTTTGGGTTAAAGGCCACGAGGCCAGATGATTCCCCATGGTCAAAGCCCCTGTGAGTCCCCAGTATTCCTCCAACTCCTTCTCAGTCAATAAAATTCTATCTCCTCTGGACAGTGAAATTCTTCACACATATTCAGTCTCTGATTCCCTTGCTGTTTGACCAAAATCCTTCTTTAGCCTTTTTAACTCACAGGTGGAAAAAGGGACATCCTTTGTGATTAATTGAGGGGTTTTGTCCCTGTACCCATCACATCAGTTTTTACCTTAAAGGCACAGATACTCCTAATTTCTCTATTCTCTCCTTAAGTTCATTTAACTCATCCTGGGGGTAAATAAGTTGGATTGTTATTCTCTGTTTCTGCATTACTATATTCACCTCCACAAAACACCCTGTCTTCCAGAAGCTTCTCATTAAGACCATTTCACAACAAATTAGCCTGCTCCTCTCTTCCTATAACTGTGACTGCAGCGTTTTCACTACATGCCACAGCAAGTCAATAATTTGACTTTGGTCTCTGTACTCATTAGGTGCCACGAAGGCAGCCCCTAGCACAAAAGATTGATTTCCCTTTTCCTTTGAAGAATTTAGGCTTCTGCCTGTAAAACAATCATTCAGCCTGCTATGGCTTGGGGATTATCCCCAAATTTTATGAGCCCACTCCATTCCTGTCAGTCAGGGCTTACAATTCTGTGCTTCAAGAAGTCTCAGAATAATGCTCAATTCTGTACCTGTAGTAACTGGCCAACTAGCTCAGGTTCAGAGTGCAGTCATCTCAAGGGGATGTCCTGCTCATCAATGCCTCCAGATAGCCCCTTCCCTCTCCCTCAAGCATTGCCCCATTTATATCTTTCTGTCCAAACTAATCCAGGGTCAAGCTTTGCCCTGCTCATTTATATCACACTTACTCTCTTCCTGACCTAGCCAATCCCGGGTCAGGACTTGCCCCACTTATTAGTGTCACAGCTATTATCGTGAATTTCTCACATTTTAGGGGATCCAGTCTGTGATGCCAATTAAAATGTCTCAATCCACTTCTGCAGTAGAGAAGGTTCTTTCATGGGTCCCCCAAATGAAACTGAGAGGGAATCAAATGGTTGATTGGGGAAATCACTTGAATTTATTTCATTTAAATTAAATACATGTGTGGGGGTGGGGGGGTTGGTGGGGAAGAGAAATATAGAAGAGGAATAAAGGCAAGAAATAGCAAAAGCAATGAGATGATCATGGGTCCAGCAAGTCTCACAGGCCCCAAAGGCCTCCATTGGTGGGGAACCTTCCAATTTCCCTGTTACTTCTCAGTTTTTATACCCTTTCCAATCTCATACATTGTCACAGTCCCTCATTCAGTTGCCATGGTTATAGCACATTCAACTGCTGCCAGCACCATCCTGCAGTTACTTGTGTGCTCTGTTGGCTCTCAACTGCACATGCATCAGTCATCTGTGGAGGTCTCCCTTCATCAGAAATCCCATAAAGCCTTCCACCCAGTCCATAATCTTTGAGTGCAGTCGCACAGTGTGCTCCAGCTCTCATTACAACACTCCTGAATGTGGAACTTGTGGTTTTGTCTGGGTGTCAGTTGCTACAGCCACAGAAATAAGCTTTGGATAGGATATCCTCTTCAGTCGCTATCCTCATGGGACAACGCTGAGGTCAAACATCTCAGTGTAGCAACATCCTTACAACCTGTTGCAAAGGGAGAAAGAGGAACCTAGCCCAGGAGCTAGCAGGGCTCACTGAAAGAGCTTTAAAATCAGATTTGAAGGAGGAAGTGCAGAGACCTAATAGAAATAAGCACAGTGTGCTAGCAAGGTCTTTCAATCTGACTTCATTGGGCATGCAGACACATGCAGCACCAAGGGCTCAGTGGTTATGGATGGATTAGGAAACACTGGAGTGGCAGAGAACAGTCAGAAATGAACTGGGATTTCTTACAGTGGGAGAACAACTACAATTGGCAAGGAAGGAGAGACAGTGCAGTGGCTCTGTCAAGGAGTGCTTTGATTGCCTTGAGCTTAATGATGGTGATTACAGGGGTAAGTGTTTATGGATAAGAATGAGGTGAAAGGCCAATGAGGCAGATATGGGGCTGGGAATCTGTTATAGACCACCCAGCCAGGATAAAGAGGCACCAGGAGGTGATTGTCCCGCTTTACTCTGCTCTCATTAGACCCCACCTGGAGTAGTGTGTACAGTTCTGGAACCCCCAACACAAGAAGGATATTGAAGTGTTGGAGCCAGTCCAGAGGAGGCCATGAAGGTGCTCAGAGGGCTGCAGCAGCTCTGTAAGGACAGGCTGAGAGAGTTGGGGCTCTGTAGCCTGGAGAAGAGAAGGCTTCAAGGAGACATTGAAGTGGCCTTCCAGTATCTGAAGACAGCCTGCAGGAAGGCTGTGGAAGGACTATTGACAAGGTCTTGTAATGACAGGATGAGGAGTAATTGATTTAAACTGGAAGAAGGGAAATTTAAACTGGATGTTTAAGGAAGAAGTTCTTGACAGTGAAGGTGGTGAGACACTGGCACAGGTTGTGTGGATGTTCCCTCCTTGGATGTGTTCAAGACCAGGCTGGATGAGGCCTTGAGTGACCTGTTCTAGTGGGAGGTGTCCCTGCCTATGGTGGGGAGTTGGGACTGGATGATCTTTGAAGTCCCTTCCAACCTAAACCATTCTATGATTCTATGATTCTGTAAAATATTCTTTAGACAGTTGAGAGAACTTCCAGGGAAGGTCATTGAGCAGGTCATCTTGAGTGCTGGTATGTGGCATGTACAGAAGAATCAGATGACCAAACACAGTCAGAATGGGTTCATTAAGTTCTGGCCCTGCATGACAAACCTGATGTTCTTTCTATGACAATGTGACCCACTTTGTGGATGAGGGAAAGGCTGTGGTTGTTTAACTAGGATTTAGTAAATCATGTCACACCATATCCACCAGCATCTGCCTGGATTGTAGTGGTTTAGCAGTTACCTGCTCCCCTACCTTTTTATAAACCCTGGCTAGGACTCAAAAACACTGGAAGTTAATAAATGAAGCTTTATATTTACAGCAATGCACAATATCCAAGCAGATATTTACAAGGTATAACAGATATTTACAGATATATCCAGTGAAAAGGTAATACAGAAACACCACACCCCTCCCAGAGACCAAAATCCCCAAGAGGGGTAACCAACCACCCCCTACCACCTTTCCCCCCTTCCCCAGTCTTATCTCACCACCTGCTGATGCTGCAGATAAGCTGAAGTAGATTGGTCAGGGAGATTAGTAGTAGAAAGAAGTTAGTAGTATTACTGAGAATTAGCTACCAAGGCAAAGGGAAAGGAGACCATGCAAGAGGAGCAGCCACAGCCCAGAATGGTCAGAAACCATCTGATATCTGTGTTTTGGGTACAGCACTTTAAAAACAATTTTTTTTTTCTTTCTCAGTAAAACTCTGGGTGAAGTGACACACTGTGTTTACCTCTCTCAGCCAATAGTCTAATTTCTCACTCAAATTCTCCAATTAGTTCAAACCAGTACATGGAGAAAGCAGCTGCTTTTATCTTGAATGGGTATACATTTTGCTGCATAAACAAATCCAAGTGTCCAGTCCCAAAGAGAGACAGTGAATAAACTAAATCCAAGTGGCAGTTGCCCGTAAGTGTTATTGCCCAGGGCTCATTATTGAGACTAATATCTCTGTCAATAATCTGGATGAGGGGCTTGAATCCACCCTCAGTAAATTTGCAAACAGCACCCAGCTGAGTGGGAGTGTTGATCTGCAGGAGGGTAGGGAGGCTCTGGCAGACAGGTCTGCACAGGCTGGATAAATGGGTAGAGACCAATTGGATCTGTTTCAACAAGGCCAAGTGTTAGGTCCTGCACTTCACTCACCACAACCCCATGCAATGGTACAGAAAGAGAGGATGGAAGGCTGTCCATTAGGGAAAGACCTGAGGGTCTTGATCAGAAGCTGGCTGAATATGAGCCAGCAGTGTGCTCAGGTGGCCAAGGAGGCCAATAGCATGGTGGCCTGGAGCAGAAATAGTGTGGGCAACTCTTGTAGAAGGCCAAAAGTGGCCAAAATTAGGCTTAAACATGTCCTGGCTTGCTGAGATATGTTTTCCGCTCTCCCTCCTTCTGATGATGGGAGAAGAAACCTTGGGAAAGGAGGACAAAAGGCCTGGTGCCACCATGTGTCTTCTAACTTGTTTACAGGGTACCTGCACGTGTTTATACACTTATTTGTGTTCTGCCCTGAAAAGGTAAACATAAGCCCTGACTTTGCCTAATATGGTTAAGCTTAGCAAACTGCCATTCTGATTGGCTGATCTGTGGCCAATTAGAATTAGTCTTGGGCTGTATTGATAAAAAGAGATGAGCAGGTAAAGACAATGTGATTTTGCCTCAATGTGCTCTCTGCTTCTGGCAGTGCTGCTGCCATTGCCTCTGCCTTATTGTCCTCTCTGCTTCTGGCAATGCACTCTGCCTTATGGAGACTCTGCCTCACTGCTGTTGCACCCTGCCATGCTCTACAGCATTACATTTGCTAAGCTATAAGCTAGCCCTGCTTTTAACAAGCCCTGATACTTTGGGTTTGTCTACCTGGAAACTGCCTCAGGTTTACCAGGAATAGGCCTTAGGTGCCTCCACGAGAGAGGTTTGCTTAGCCAGTGTGACATCATGCTAAGACTGTACATGTACAAGAGTTCTGCCTGCACTTGCAAGTCTTTGTGCCAAATCTGAAGCCAAGAGGAACCAGGATCAGGTCAGACATCATCTGCCTTTCTCCCAGCATCCCTGTTAAGAACCTGGAAAGAATTAGAAGCCTTGACAGCTATCAAGCCAACAAGAGAACTCCCTGCAAGTGTTTGGCTACTGTCTGCAAACTGTAGTTAGTCCCAGGAATTCAGATACTAATATTTGTGAATACATACTCAAGTAGCCTCTTTAGCAAAACTCGGTAAAACTCTCTAATTCCAAGCAGAAAGGAGCTTCTCGAGTCCCTCCAGTGGGCAAGTGGTACAATTGACTACAAGAATCTCTTTCCAGTTCTGACAGTTAATGTTTTTTGTACTATTGCTAGTTATTTCCTAAGTGCTCTAAATTCTGCTACTCCTTTGTCTAATGTTTCCGTAACCATGCAAAGAACCAATTATTGTTAAAAATTACCAGGTGGGAGATGAGAGCCCTGAATATCAAAATTAATAAACAATATTAATTAAAAAAAAAAAAAGTTGTCTCACACTGATTACCAGCCATNGTCCCATCTCTTCTCATTAATGCCCTCTATTACACCAACAGGACCAGGGAAGTGATTGTCCCCTGCATTTGGCACTGGGTGAGGCCACACCTTGAACACTATGTCCGGTTTGGGGGTCCTCACTACAAGAATGTTATTTAGGTCCTAGAGTGGGTCCAGACAAGGGCTGCAAAGCTGCTGAAGGGTCTGGAGAAAAGGTCTTATGAAGACCGTGTGAGGGAACTCAGGTTGTTTAATTTGGAGAAAACGAGGCTGAGGGGATACTTTATGACTCTTTACAAGTACCTTAAAGGAGGTTGGAATGAGGTGGATGTCAGTCTCCTCTTCCTAGGAGGAAGTCATAGGACAAAAGGAAACAGCATCAAGTTGCACTAAGGAAGTTTACACTGGACATTGGAAGTCCCTTCTAAGAAGAAAGTTCATCTACACTGAAATGGTTATCAAACACTGGAGTAGTCTTCCCAGGAAAGTGATTGGATCACCATCCATGGATGTATTTATAAAACACAGGGATGTGCTGCTGAGGGACATGGTTTAGCACCAGGTTTGGTAGCATTAGATGATGGCTGGACTTGATTATCTTGAAAGTCTGTGTATGAGGTTTTTCAGTATAGCATTTCCATGTTTCATCTTTACAGCAGTGATCTAAAAAATGTAATTCTTAGACATTATTATGACTGAAAGACAATTAGACTCAATGATCTTAATGCCCTTTGCCAATTCTGAGTTTCTTAATTTCTTGGTTGGTCTGACTGCTGGAGACAGTAGGGAAACAATTATTTTTTTCTCTTTTTTGTTATTGATTTTTTGGTGGGTTTTGTTTGCTTGTTTGTTTCTGGTTTGTTTTCTGTAAGAACAACAATCATCCTGGAAATGTTTAGGAGGAAGTTCTTTCCAGTGATTGTGGTGGGTGAAACACTGGAACAGGTTGCCCAGGGAGGTTGTGGCTGCTCACTCCCTGGAGTTGTTCAAGTCCAGGTTGGATGAGGCCTTGAGCAACCTGATCTAGTGGGAGGTGTCCCTGTCTATGGCGGAGGGTTGGAACTGGATGATCTTTGAGACCTCTTCCAACCTAAACCATTCTATGATTCCATGAAAGTGTCTTCAACTACTCCATTTGCATAACTTTCAGAAAATGAGTTCATATAATCAGTATTAACTATCTAAAATGTAAAGCAGAATTAGAAACTGGCTGTTCTCTATGCAGAATTATGACACTAGAGCCATGACCCTGCCTTAAACAACTCATCTGTGCAGCTGAAAGATATATTACTCTCTTTTCTCCTTTTAGAAAGCATCTGGCACCAAGCCCAGACTTCCAGCTCATCTATGCAAAGCTGGTTTTCCCAAGGTCTTTTATAACAGAGCAGACAGGAAATAAATCTCTGCTTCTCTGCAACACCGTATTTTCACTTGCCACTTGTGCCTGTGGTGACAGTAGGTACTTAGGCCTGCTTGTAAGCTCATGTATCTCTTCAGAAGGCCAGGAAAAGGACTTCAGGTGTTTACAGGTCAATAGCTCAGGATGGCAACATCTGGAGAGAGTGGCTTTCAGAATGGAAGGCCAAGGACGCCATCACAGTAGTTTTCTTGGGCATATTGCAACTGCAAAATGTTGAAGCTGTAACTATGTCATTATTTGGGGAAGATACACACACATGGTCTCAGGCTTGCCTCTCACTGTGTCTTGCTGCCTGCTTTAACAGAATAGAATAGAATAGAATAGAATAGAATAGAATAGAATAGAATAGAATAGAATAGAATAGAATAGAATAGAATAGAATAGAATAGAATAGAATAAGCCAGGTTGGAAGAGACCTCCAACATCAGCCGGTCCAACCTATTATCAAGCCCTATTCAATCAACGAGACCATGGCACTAAGTGCCCCATCCAGTCGTTCCTTGAACACCTCCAGGGACAATGACTCCACCACCTCCCGGGGCAGCTCATTCCAATGCCAGTCTCTCTCTCTGGCAAGAGCTTCTTCCTAACATCCAGCCTATACCTCCCCTGGCATGACTTGAGACTGTGTCCCCTTGTTCTGTTGCTGGTTGCTTGGGAGAAGAGACCAACCCCAACCTGGCTACTACATCCCTTTAGGTAGCTGTAGACAGCAATGAGGTCACCCCAGAGCTTCCTCTTCTCCAGACTAGACAACTCCAGCTCCCTGAGCCTCTCCTCACAGGGCTGTGCTCCAGGCCCCTCACCAGCTTTGTTGCCCTTCTCTGGACACATTCCAGTACCTCACTATCTCTCTTGAATTGAGGGGACCAGATCTGGACACAGGACTCAAAGTGAGGCCTGACCAGTGCCAAGTACAGGGGAAGGATAACCTCCCTTGTCCTGCTGGCGACACTATTCCCAATATAGGCCAGGATGCCATTGGCTCTCCTGGCCACCTGGGCACACTGCTGGCTCATGTTCAGCCTAGTATTTACCAGTACCCCTGGATCCCTCTCTGCCTGGCTGCTCTCCAGCCACTCTGTGCCTGGCCTGTAGTGCTGCTTGGGGTTGTTGTGGCCAAAGTGTAGTAGTTAAGACACCAGACACTTGATTTACATTTTTTGGTGCCATATTCTAAATTACATTGCCCCATATGTAGCACAAGACAAATTTCAAGCCTCTTCTGATGGTGTCATCAGGCTTCAGACTGCAGTTATAAGAGTCTGCGGTTTGAGGTTAAACCATGTGCTGGGCTGCAGCAAGAGCAGCATGGTCAGCAGGGCAAGGGAGGTGATTTTGCCCCTTTACTCTCTCTCTTCAGACCCCACCTGGAGTACTGTGTGCAGGTCTGGAGCCCCCAACACAAGAAGGACATGGAACTGTTGGAGCCAGTCCACAGGAGGCCATGAAGATGTTCAGAGGGCTAGAACATTTCTGCTATGAGGACAGGGTGAGAGAATTGGGGCTCTTCAGCCTGGAGAAAAGAAGACTTCCAGGAGACTTCATAGTAGCCTTCCAGTATCTGAAAGGTGCCCTACAGTAGGGCTGGGGAGGGACTATTCACAAGGTTCACAAGGAAGATGAGTAATGGGTTTAAACTGTCCAAGGGGAGATGTTAGGAGGAGGTTCTTCACCATGATTGTTGTGACACTGGCACATGTTGCCCAGGGAGGTTGTGTCTGCTCCCTCCCTGTAGGTATTCAAGGCCAGGTTGAACGAGGCCTTGAGCAACCTGTTCTAGTGGGAGGTGTCCCTGACTATGGCAGAGGGTTGGAAGTGGATGATCTTTGAGGTCCCTTCCAATCTAAACCATTCTGTGATTCTATGATTCTATGATTTGCATGTTGATTAAGCAATGCTAGTTCAATTATAAAGAACCTGATGACTGGAGAATGCAGCAGCCTTAGATAACAGCCCCAGAACAACACTGCTTTAGTCATATGTTTTTGCATGAACTATCTTGACTGAAATATGGGAAAGGGAATGTTCAGGAGCTGGCACTGGCACGAAGGCTACACCCACAAGGAACATGCTACTACTGGTGCATTAGTTGCTAAGCAATAACAACAATATTCTTTTGAACACGTGGCTGCACAAATCAAACACCATTGCTTTTCAAACTCAGATGTTAAATTTATTCAAGCATTAAAAATCCCAGGGCTGGCTGCACCTTCAGGCCATCTCCTAGAAAGAACCCTTGCCAAACACAAATGCATGCCCTAGCTTTGATTGGGGCTTCAGTAACTGTAAAGAGCTTCTGCAGTAGAAAGAGGCTGAGTCCTTGCATAAGGGATTGCACTGTACTGACACACGTTTTGGCACTTCCAGAGTGTAATTCTGTGTGGTCTACAGGCATAAAAAAACCCCTTCTTTATTATATGATTTAGATTCTAATGTACACCTCCCTGTACTATGTGCATGCTATGTGGCACCTCAATCAAACTGCACAAGAAATACAGTAGGCTGCCTGCTATGAATCTTAGTGCAGGACCATAATGCAGACAGGTGTATTCAAGAGGCTGGGGACTCATTCAAAGTTTTGGCTCATGAAGGAGGACTGAAAGACCAAAAAGGGATCCAAGCAGATGCAATGAGTCCATAGTCCGAGATTTACAGTCTACACCACCCAATCATCTGATCTGATTTGTCAGGGGTCTGACAAATGACCTCTTTTCAGTCCTGTCCCAGTCCCCCTTGGGATAATTGAAGCTCTAAGTATGTTGCATTAGTCTGCAGCGTTTGTGATTTATCTTTTGATACCCTATGTCCTGGTAGGTCCCTAAAGTTTAAGAGACTCATGGTTAATGCCCATCCCTGGCTCATTTCCTCTGCTGCAGTAAAGATGTCATCCACGTATTGGAGTAAAACTCCAATCTCCATTCCTCCAGTTCGTTTGCCAGCTGGTAGGGCTGCTTTTGAATTCTTGTGGCAATACTGTCCAAGCAAGTGGAGCCTTTCACCCTGTATTACAATTCTTCCATTCAGAGGCAAGCATTGCTTGGCTTTCACAGATAACAGTTATGCAGAGGAAGGCACACTTAAAACCTGACACTGAGGACCACTTTGGTTAGTCAAAAAGATCTATATGTTTGGCACAACAGAGTGGATACCCCCTGTTATCCTACACTGGGCTTCCACTGGACTTTTGGAGTGGCAATATTGAGTTATTGAAAGGGGATTCACACTCTACTAAGAGGCCATACTTGAGAAATTTATTTATCAATTCCTTGCAAATCCTCTTTAGCCAGCCTGGGAATAGGGTATTGCTTCAATCTTAATGGTTTGCCTCCAGCTCTCAGTATAATTGTTACTGGGTTGGCTTTTCTTGATTTTCTTGAGACCTGAGCTGCCCACACTTCAGGGTTCACTTCTGTCTCCAGCTCTGGGGATACACCAGACTCTACTCTCTCCTGTAATGCTGGCCCCAGCCAATTTTATTTCAGGTATTTCAAACAATACTTTATATTCTTTAAATGATTTTTTTTTTTTTAGTCTAATTTACTGAGCGTATCTTGCCCCAACAAATTTTTCTGGGCATTCTGGCACATATGAAAATTGATGTTACTCACTTGCAATTGGAGGAGTCCCAGGAAGAATTTGTTTTGAGCTTTCCCAGTAGCACAAACAACTTTAACTCTATCCCTCCTAAACGTGCCTTTGCATTGGTTAAGTACTGAATATGTAGCCCCTGTATTGATCAAGAAAGGTACATTTTCATTCCTCTACTTTAAGGCAAACAGGGTGTGCTCGTTTGAACTAATTGGAGGATTTGAGTGAGAAAATTAGACTATAGGCTGAGAGAGGAAAACAGATGATGCTACTTCCCTCAGAGCTTTACTGAGAAAGAAAAAAAAAAATTGTTTTAAGAGTTATAACCCAAATATAGATAAGCCAGGCAGTTTCAGATCGATCTGGGCTGTGGCTGCTTTCTTGCATGGCTCCTTTGTCCCTTCCTTTTGTAGCTAATTCCCAGTAATTCTACTAACTTCTTTTCTACTGCTAATCCCCCTGGCCAATCTACCTTTGCCTATCTACTTCATCAATAAATGGTGAGATAAGATTGGGGAAGGGGGGAAAGGTGGTAGGGGTGGTTAAAAACCCCTCTTAGGGATTTTGATCTCTGGGAGGGGTGTGCTGTTTCTGTATTACCTTTTCACTGTATATATCTGTAAATGCCTTGTAAATGAATTGTAAATATCTGCTCGTATACTGAGCATTGCTGTAAATATAAAGCTTCATTTACCAAATTCCAGCCATTCTGAGTCCTAACCTGGGTTATTTCAAAAGGTGGCGGTGTAGGTAACTGCTAAACCACCACACAGGGATTCAACTGCAGTTGATTCCCCTGGTCCCCATCCTCCCTCATTGGCATTAATTTCATGGCCCTCAAAGTGGAGTCCAATTCCCTTTGAGGACACTCTTTCTTCCCCTGTCCCTTCTTCCTGCAGAGCATGCACTGGTCCCTTGCTAAAGGCTTATTTTGGATTGCTGGTTGTTGCCCTTTGTTCAAAGTTCAGGTTTTCCCTTCACCCTCTTCTTCAGGGTCTGGCTGAGAGCAGCTAAACTCTGATCTCTCTCTGAGTTCATTCCCATCCTCTCTCTCAGTTATTAAAGACAGTGCATACAACCTCTAATAATTTGCTCAAATTCCTAGACTTATACTCCTGAGGCTTCTGATTTTTTTTGCTGGATCTCTGATATCAATTGCCCTATAAAAATTAGTGCTACCTGTATTCTATCTTCTGTCCTGACTGCATCAACACAGATGTGCTTCTGTAATTCACTCTTGAGCCTTTCCAAAAAATCTGAAAGGGACTCATCAGGCTCTTGGTGAACCATAGATTTCAGAGTAATTAACTGCCTCAGGCATATCATGCTTGATCCTACATATAACCCAGCCTTGGTATCTTCTCAAATCCGCTCTATCACTTCAGTCACTCAGGTCCCACTGAGACTCTGCCAGAGGGAGTTTGTGTTTAATGTTCCTTATAATTGTGTCATTTCTATCAAACCCTCAATCAGTGGCTGGGTGGTTGTCTATCACCATCTGCTTTCCATATTATATAACAAAGAATCTAAACCAACTTGGACATGTTTCCAGTCTGGATTTTGCATCCCAACAATGTTCTCTACTGTCCCAGCCATTTTCACAGGATCCTTCCTGTAACTTTCTGACACCTCCTTCCAAGCATGAAGTCAAAACAGGTAGTGAATGAGCTGATACAAAAGGGAAGCAAAGCCTTGCTTTGAAATGTGAGGTTGGTGCCTTTGAAATGTGAGGCTGGAGACACTGATGTGTGAGGCTGGAGGCATTGAGATGTGAGGCTGGGAGCATTGAAATGTGAGACTGGAGACACTGAAGTGTGTGCCTGGAGACACTGAAATGTGAGATTGATGAATGCAAGCTCTGATGTTTAAAGTGACAAACCAATATGAGGATGGGAGAGAGGAAAAAAAGCTTTGCTAGGGCCACTTTAATTCAAGAGGAAGGCTAAAACATTCTGCAAGCCTAAGGTTTCCACTATGGAGAACTTAGTTTCCTCACATGGGCAAGAATGCCCTTTCATTTCTGTCAACCTTTCTTAATCCATTTCAGAGGAGACTGTGGTGGAATTGGGGGCTTGATTAATTAATGTGATATGACTTTCCAAAATTAATATTGTTTATTATTTTTAACAACCAATTTTTTCAGCCCAATCACTTATTTTTAATATTAAACAGGTTCAATCGTAACACTTACGAACACATTACGTAAATGACATCTAGATCTAGTAATAACTATTAATATGCATAAATGTTTGGATTCAAATGAGCTCTAATTATCTAATTAACTAACACTGGAAGAGATCTCTTGTGGTCAATAGTGAGGACAGACTGAAAGAGTTGGGGCTGTGCAGTCTGGACAAGAGGAGGATCCCAGGTGACCTTCTTGTGGCCTTCCAGGATCTGAAGGGGACCTACAGAAAAGCTGGGCAGGGACTTTTTAGGCTATCAGGTAGTGACAGGACTAGGGGGAATGGAGCAAAGCTGGAGGTGGGGAGATTCAGATTGGATGTGAGGAGGAAGTTGTTCAGCATGAGAGTGATGAGGCCCTGGAACGAGTTGCCCAGGGGGGTGGTTGGGTCCACTTCCCTGGAGGTGTTTAAGGCAAGGCTGGCAGAGGCTGTGGGCAGCCTGATCTAGGGTAGGGTGTCCCTGGGCATGACAGGGGGTTGGAACTAGATGATCCGTGTGTTCCCTTCCAACCCTGATTGATTCTATCAGTAATGCCACGTGGACACTAGATGGACTCAGAGCCCCTTCTGCATAGGCCAGAGGTTAGGTTAAAAAAGAGAAAGCTTTAAGTTTTACTCACAAGTATTATTTCTCCCATCTTGCAGGCTTATCAATAGATTGAAAGTACCCGGAACACTTGCAGTGTTTCTGGCTGGTCTGGCTGCTGAGACTTGGTTCACCCCAGGCTCCACAGGCTGCTGGGTGAAGGGGAAAGGGGGTGCAGAAAATCGCTGACCTGTTCCTGGCTTTTGATGATCTGTGTGCTTTCAGGCTTGCTCATCTTCAGGAGATGCAGGCAGATGTCCTGTGATGTGTCTCAGTGGATGTGTATCTGTCAGGCTGTCTGTAGTATGCAGCTAATTGCATGAAAGCTTATTCAAGTTGCTCCTGGAAAGACTCAAAACGGTTCCAGGCTGGACTATAGCTTATATTGCTACATATAATAATAAGGCATTGCAAGCAACACAGGCACAGATAATGGCAGGAAGCACAGCAAAGCATGGCAAAAGCACATAGTGTTACCTGCTTATCTGTGTTTACGTCAATGCCTGAGACTGATTGGACCTTTTGGACCAATTAGCTTATCCAATTAGAATGGCAGTAAGCCAGGCTGTGATCATATTTGGGTGAAGCTACAGGTCTGCTATGACCGTTTAGGGAGAGACCATAGGCCTAGCACAGGCTTGGCATGAGGCAAGCCTGTGCACCTTGTTTACCATGGGATGCAGGTATGAGAAAAACAAGTTATGTAACCCAGAGTGCTCAGACTCCATGGGTCCAGGTCCTTTTTTCCCCACAATTGCCTCTTCCCCAAAACAGAGGGAAGGCAGTAAAACATGTCTGGGCAAGCCAGCACACATACAGGCCTATTTTGACCCTTCAGATCTACCAGCTCTGGAGTGGGGTGTCTCCTATGGGACAGAGTTCATCACTTAACTGCTCCAATGTGGGTCCTTTACATGGATTGTACATCTGCAACACGGATCCTCTTCATGGGGTACAGTTCATCAAAACCAGATTGCTCCACTGGGGATCCCTTGCAGGCCACAGTTAGTACCAGAAAATCTACTCCTCTCTCAGCACAGATTGCAGCTCCTGATAGGATCATGCTCCAGCATGGGTTCTTCATGGGCTGCATCTTCCAGAGAGAATAGACTCTCCTGCCTCAGTGAGGGGACATACATGTTTAACCAATTATTAAACATTCACCTGTGTCCATGGGGAGGAATTGGCTTTTTTAGGCACGTGCACATCAGAACCAAGTGGAAAAAAAATTGCTTTATCAAGAGAATATATATTTGACATTTCAAAAACATTCTTTTTTTTCACAGTTTCAGAAGCAGTACCTTTAGGAAGCTGCAGAAGCACAAAAGCAGATTCACCAGTAAGGAGGTGAAAGTCCTGTAGCCAAAGTTCCCGCTTGCAATAATGGTATAAGAAAGTGCAGATCCCTGCTTTGAATCAGACAGAACAAAGGCCTAAATGTAGGTCTCCTATTCCTGCTGAGTCTTCAGACCACTACACTATTGTTTCTTTTGTGGGATCCCTTGCTCTTTAGTTTGACAAAAGAATTAAATTCAGAGATTTCTACTGAAACTTTTTCAATTGTATGCACACAGGGAAAGAAATTTGTGTTTGAATGCATTAGAATTTTCCAAAGAATCAATCCCTGAACAGTTGTACTCCCCGATGTCAGCTTCTGTACTGCAGTGAGCTTTTCTTCCAGACAGTGGCACCAATCTTTTGAGCCCCACTTAAATCTCTGATTCCCTCTTAAGGACAATATATGCTATTTCCAAGTCCTTCTGAGAAGGAAATTCAGTGTTTGGTACTAAGAATGGTTCAACTGCAGAACACAAGTGGTACCTCTTGATTTTCCCACATACTACACAAGACACTATAATGGCTCTTCCCACATTAACATTTATGATTTGAGGTTATGTCTCATTTGGTACTAAGAACAGTTCAACTGCAGGGCACAAGTTGTATCTCTTGATTTTCCCACATACTACACAAGACACTATAGTGGTCTTCCCACGTTAACATTTATGATTTAAGATTATCTCTCATTTGCCCGACAGCAAATAGTCATCAAGAATGTTCTGTGAATAAGCATTCGTTCTGCTGTGCCCCTTCAACAGAGGAATAATCTCAGCAAAGTACGATTTGGGTATTTATTTGAGTTTATAAATATGTAAAGGGTGAGTGCCAAGGTGATGTGCTCAAGATGAGGTCTCATCTGGGCAGAGCAGAGGGGGAGGAGAACCTCTTTTGATCTGCTGGACAGATCAATAATTCTCAATATACCCCAGGATCCCATTGGCCCTCTTGGCCCCCAGGGCACATTGCTGTGCCATGGATGTTCTCCAGCAGCACTCCCAGGTCCCTCTCCACAGGGCTTCTCTCCAGCAGTCACCTCCCAGAGTGTACTGGTGCAGTTTATTCTTCCTCCCCAGGTCCAGGACTCTGCACTTGTCCTTGTTGAACTTCATTTGGTTCACCTGTGCCCAGATCTGTCTGTCCAAGTCTCACTGGATAGCCTCACAGCCTTCAGCTGGATCAGCCAAGCCTCCCAGTTTGGTGTCATCAGCAAACCTGCTGAGCAGACTCTGTCTGTCTGTCTGTCCTCTCATCAATGTTGTTGACGAAGACATTGAACCACACTGGTTCATTTTTATGGATTCATTCTCATACGCTGTGTTAGCTAACAGATTTGCTCAAAACCTCAAAAACACTGCAGAAAGAAGGTTATTGTGGGAGTATTTCAAAACATCTAGTCCCTATGCTCAACCTGCTGCTTACTCTTTGTTCCTGCAGAGGAACAAAATGCAAAAACTTAACAAACAGACACCCACAAACAAAAAATAAATCAGTGGCTACATGGCCACACATCCTTATTAAGGAAAAGATGACCAAGTCTTTTATTGAAGAAAATTATAAAGAGGAAAGGTTACCAAAAACATAGAGTGGGAAGTAAAAATGCAGCATGACTCACAAGACCTTATAGCAGCCTCACGGTATCAGAAAGGGACCACAGAATCACAGAACGTCAGGGGATGGAAGGACCTCAAAAGCTCATCCAGTCCATTCCCCCTGCCAGAGCAGGATCATCTGTACCAGATCACACAGGAACACATCCAGGCAAGTTTTGAATATTTCCAGAGAGGGAGACTCTACAATCCCCCTGGGCAGCCTGTTCCAGTGTTCTCACCCTCACAGGGAAAATAATTCTCCTCATGTTTCTTATACCTCAATTCCCATCCATTGCTCCTTCTCCTGTCATTGGGCATCACCCAGCAGAGCCTGGCTCCAGTCTCTTGTCAGTCACCCTTTACATATTTATAAATATTGCTGAGGTCACCTCTCAGGCTCCTCTTCTCCCAGCAGCACAGCCCCAGCTTCCTCAGGCTCTCCTCATAACAGAGCTGTTCCATTCCTCCCAGCATCTTTGTGGCTCTGTGCTGGACTCTCTCAAGTAGTTCTATGTCCCTTTTGAACTGGGGGGGCCCAGAACTCCAGTACTCCAGATGTGGCCTCACTGGGGCAGAGCAGAGGGGGAGGAGAACCTCTCTCGACCT